>JAWNPD010000559.1:600000-945000 GCA_035045305.1 Drosophila maculinotata | reverse complement strand
TGAACGCGCGTTTCTCAGAGACTACAAAAACTAAAGAAATATAAGTTCTCGTAGTGCCGGGTCAATACAAGTGTATCATTTTTTTTGATATCTCGTCACGTTCGATAAATTTTGATTCCCGACCAGTGTTTTTAAGTAATGCCTAAAAGCTAAAAGAAGTAGAGTCACAAAATTTGTATATTCTCCTCTAGTATACAAAGGTTAAAAATGTTTCACTTTTTGGATACCACCCTCTGATCTCCCATAAATAAAAAATATATTTGTAGAGGTATGACCTTCGTGTTTCACATTTCACATGTCTCACATTTATATGCCATCTTTATGTCCTACAAATTTCATTACGATCGGACAATAAACAAAGAAGTTGTGTGTGATGTATTATGATGAAGTTGTTTACGATTCAATGGGGCCAATGGAAGAATAAGAAGCAAAGCAATTGCATGACGCGCGCAGCTAGCAGCTTGTGTTTGTATGTGTGTGTGTTTCTATGTTTGAAGGCAGATAAAAAATTATTTTATTTTTTTATTTTATTTTTGTTTAATGTCGACTAGAAAAAGTCACACAAAAAAAATGTAAATTAAAAGTATAATAAATATTAAAAAATTAAAATCTGGGAAAGTTTAAAAAGCAAATTGGTCCAACATTTGTTACAAGGATTGGGGAAAACCCTGAAAACCACAATCAGACCAACAATTTATTAGTGTTAGGGGTTAATGGCTTGTATTAAGTTAATTAGAGTAAGTAACACACACACACACACACACACACACACACACACACACACACACACACACACACACACACACACACACACACACACACACACACACACACACACACACACACACACACACACACACACACACACACACACACACACACACACACACACACACACACACACACACACACACACACACACACACACACACACACACACACACACACACACACACACACACACACACCCACATACACACACACCTATAAAGGTATTTTGACTATTTTCAATACAGGCCCTAAACAGGTTTGGTATGCACGCCTCTAACAAGCTCAAGATTATAATTTCGCACTTGTGTTCCAACAGAGATAGTGTTGATTTCGGGTTAACCAGAAATTTGATTTCCGTACATCCTTTGATAATCGAAGAAAGTCGAATGGTGCTTGTATAATGTAATAAAAGTCTTGAAATTGAAATTCCCAGCAATTTCTTTCAATATGAAATGTTTAGTAATTCCATAGAATCCTTGAATATCAATAACCACTTGATTATCCATTAGCTAGTCAGTTTTTAAACTATACGCTGAACAAGCCCCGTCAATAGTGAAAATGCTACTAAACGATCATGCATTAGCAGACAATAAACCTTTGTGTTCCTCACACTTGCACTTTTAAGTTCAAATGTGACTCTTACATCAATTTTTGTTTTTTGGGGGTATAAGTGTTTTTATTTAAATTATATATATATTAAACTTTTTTTTTGTTTTGTACATTTATGGTTGTTTTAATATTTATGTCTCCTAGAACGGAGTCCCACATGTCCACGCAGTGGAACTCCTCTTCAAAAGTTAATGGAGGCTTGACCTCCATTAGCTCACCAACGACGTTAGTGAGAGTAAATCCAATCTCTCAGGCGATCTTGTTGTTGATGGTGTTGGCTCTGCTGCTGCTGTTGGTATTGTTGTTGTGGTTGCTGCTGCTGCGGCTACATCATTCTCATCATCGGAGTCGATGATGAGAATGGACTCTCCAAAATCAGTCACATAGGGGGTGGTGTCATCATCATCACCAAGAATAAGTGGTGCAGAATGTATCCTGCCATTAAATGCACGGATGACAGGCGGCCAATTTTCCTCATCCTCAAGTAAAGGACAAGGTGAAGCCAACGGGTTCATGATGAGCCCGCTGTCTGGTTGCCAGTACCCATCATCCTCATCCTTATCCAGGGGGTACGGTTGCCCCAACTGGCTCATTATGGCTTCTTCCTCCCAATCGCTGACCTCATCCTCAGAGTCACCGATGCTGATGATAGTGTTTTCTTCTTCCTCAGCAAGACCTCGGCCAATATTTCCTTCATCGTTCTTTGTAGGAATATTGTGTGTCTCATGCTGACTTGTTTCTGACTCTGCTCTAGTCAGGACTTCTATTTATATCTAGGATCCTTCCATGCTCTAGGTATTTTTCACTTTTTTCTCATTCTGTACACAAAACGTCCCATCGAGTAAATGAAACGTTTTCGGGGAAACATCAAACGAAAAAATGATCAGGATCGTTAGGTACCATATATGTACATTTCACTATTTTTTCTATTGACTCATTACTCATGACCACATGAAAAACTGTCAAGTTGCTCAATAAAATATCATCTTTATTAGGGTTTTCTATTAAACATACGTAGGAGTCCTTTTTTTTCTTGTTGAGATTTTGTTTTGTATTAAGCCGCTTGAACTTAAGAGAGAATAGCGTTGAATATGAACCCTACAGCATGACCGGTGATGAGCATTCACAAAACTTCTTTGATATTTATCCAAGAGTTACGTTCATTTGAGAAACCTAACCATTTAACAAATACTTTAGTATTTTGTCACTTTACTATTTTTATACCCTGATCCCATTAAAAATGGGAAAAATGGGTATAATGGCTTTGTGCAAAAGTATGTAACAGGCATAAGGAAGCATCTCCGACCCCATAAAGTATATATATTATTGATCGCTATCAATAGTCGAGTCGATCTTGCCATGTCCTTCTGGCTGTCCGTCTGTCCGTCTGACCGTCTGTCCGTCTGTATGAACGCGCGTTTCTCAGAGACTACAAAAACTAAAGAAATATAAGTTCTCGTAGTGCCGGGTCAATACAAGTGTATCATTTTTTTTGATATCTCGTCACGTTCGATAAATTTTGATTCCCGACCAGTGTTTTTAAGTAATGCCTAAAAGCTAAAAGAAGTAGAGTCACAAAATTTGTATATTCTCCTCTAGTATACAAAGGTTAAAAATGTTTCACTTTTTGGATACCACCCTCTGATCTCCCATAAATAAAAAATATATTTGTAGAGGTATGACCTTCGTGTTTCACATTTCACATGTCTCACATTTATATGCCATCTTTATGTCCTACAAATTTCATTACGATCGGACAATAAACAAAGAAGTTGTGTGTGATGTATTATGATGAAGTTGTTTACGATTCAATGGGGCCAATGGAAGAATAAGAAGCAAAGCAATTGCATGACGCGCGCAGCTAGCAGCTTGTGTTTGTATGTGTGTGTGTTTCTATGTTTGAAGGCAGATAAAAAATTATTTTATTTTTTTATTTTATTTTTGTTTAATGTCGACTAGAAAAAGTCACACAAAAAAAATGTAAATTAAAAGTATAATAAATATTAAAAAATTAAAATCTGGGAAAGTTTAAAAAGCAAATTGGTCCAACATTTGTTACAAGGATTGGGGAAAACCCTGAAAACCACAATCAGACCAACAATTTATTAGTGTTAGGGGTTAATGGCTTGTATTAAGTTAATTAGAGTAAGATTTGACTAAAACAATAAATATTATAAGTGGGTGATCTCTGACCCAGCGAGAAAAATGATTCATCTATGCACGGTCAGAGATCCCACGGAGATACATAAGCTTAGACCATTTTACAACAGGAAGAGAAAGAGTTCTGTCGAGAATGCGTGGAATAATGAATTATATGATTTGCAAAGAACACGAATTGGATTGTGCAAAGCATAATTAGTCGAACATGAAGACAAGACGAAAGGGAAAAAGTTCACAGAAAAGTTAAGGCGACCTAGAAGAGTAGTCAATGTCGCTATTTATTAACTTTTGCAGGAAAACAACACAATATTGAAAATAGTCAAAATACCTTGAGAGGTGTGTGTGCTTTGATTTTTTTCACCCTTGACCTCAAACATATGCGGCACTCGTGCCACACCCCCGACCTAACCTTTTTATACCCTGATCCCATTAAAAATGGGAAAAAGGGGTATAATGGTTTTGTGCAATAGTATAAAACAGGCATAAGGAAGCATCTTGACCCCATTAAGTATATATATTCTTGATCACTATCAATAGCCGAGTCGATTTAACCATGTCCGTCTGTCTGTCCGTCTGTCCGTCTGTATGAACGCACGTTTCTCAGAGACTAGAGAAGCTAGAGACTTCATATATGAAATATAAGTTCTCGTAGGGACAAGACCAGGCTATAATTTTTTTTGATATCTCGTCCCGTTCAAAAGATATCGATAAATTTCGATTCCAGACCAGTGTTTTTCGAGCGTAAATTGAAAGTCATAATAGCTTGAGACTTCATATTTAAATTAAAGTTATCGTACTACAGGTTCAACACAAACTGTTTTTTGTTTTTTTTTCTCGATATCTTGACCCGTTCAAAAGTAATCGATAAATTAAGATTCCAGAACTGTGTTTTTTAGGTATAGCTTAAAGGTTATAAAAGGTAGAAGCAATAAATTTAGTATGTATATTCTCCTATAGTATACAAATGTTAAACATTTTTCACTTCTTTGATACTTTGCCCCGATCTCCCAGAAATCGAAAAATACGTATTTTAAGAGGTATGACCTTCGGATTTTACATAATCTTACATTTATATGCCATTTGTGTGTCCTACAAATTTCATTACGATCGGACAATAAACAAAAAAGTAATTTACAATTCAATGTAACATAGTTTGGGGCCAATGAAAGAAGAAGTAAAGCAATGGCATGACGCGCGTACCCAGCAGCTTTTGTTTGTATATGTGTGTGTGTGTGTTTCTATGTATGAATGCAGATAAATAACTTGAATGAATAAGGGTATATCCTAGTCGTGCACTCTCGACTAGAGCACTCTTACTTGTTTGACCCTGCATTTGGTATTCCACAATTAAATTTAATAATTGAAAATAACCAAAGCAGAGCTAAGGCTTGTAATTTACAGGTGTGTGTGTTTTGATTTTTTTACTTTTAGCCTATTGGATTCTTCACATTTAAAATTAAATAATTTAAAATAACCTTATTAGACCAAGGACTTATTTAGTACATAAGTGTGAAAGAATCACAAATGAGTTTAGTTTTTGATTTCTAAGGTTGCTTTTCCTACTATCTTTGTAGTGTAGGAAGTTCATTTTCGTATGGAACGAGCACGATGACTTAACAGAGCTATTTTAGCAGCTTACGTTGCAATGCAGCTACATAAAGAGTAAATCTTTTATAGTCAGCTTTTAGGTGTTCTGATACGAGGCCAATACCATAAACTCGAAATATTTATAAAAATGTTTTTATAATTGAACGTTTTTTAATAGGGATTACAATTGTATTAACAAATTTGATACGTCCCGAAGGTGACAACTCCAACCCCTCAAAGTATACATAATTTGGTTCACGATCAATAGTCGTGCCTATCTGTTTCTATGCAAACAGGTCTCTGACTTGAAACTTCCTTGCTGAAATTTTTTGTTGTATTTTATATGTATTTTTTTGATCTAGAGAGTACATATGACTGAGTTGACCGGAATGGACTTTAATTAATCGAGCGAAAGATAAGTTCTCGTCTTAACAACTTTTTTTGCTGCAAGTAGTACATATGTTCGACTAAACTTACTAATGTTATTTTTATTAATAATTAAATTTAAATTTGGACAGATTGACCGTGGTCAACTTATTTAAGCTTTCAGAAGATAGTGGTTCTTGCTTGTGTAAATTGTATAATTTATTTGAATTCATCTATTTTCAATCCATAACATAATTATCATAATCTTTAATTGAATTGATTTTTATTATTTTATTATTTCAAATTTAATAGTTGAGGTTGACTATTAACAGTCCTCTCGCTTCTGTTCGTCGCTTTTCTTTAAGATGTTCTGATGGCTACCTAGAGCTATCTCACCTCCAACATGCTTTATTCTTATATTCCACGATTCCACTTCACATAAAAAGTATTTGATATTTATTTTTTTTATTTCTTTTCTTATGCAATCTTTATAATAAATATCTTTATAATATTTCGCCTTCATCTTTGATGTGGAAATACATTTCTGCTAGTTAATTTTGATCTCTATTGTGTGATGTGGTTTACTTTAATACATTTATTACTCTAATTTCTGAGTGTGCTTTGCTTGTGATTAATTCAATATACATTTTTATATAAATAAATATGCTGTATAGATATTCCTAATGTATCATAAAGCTTTGAATTTGTATAGCAAATTACCATTGGGAAATTGTATAAGCCTAAGAAGGGGAGGTAGTCTATGATTTGGGATAAGATATTTTTGTTAATGAAATATTTTAACAGAATCTATGTAGGTGTATTAATATATTTACAAAGAGATATATCTACTAGATTTCAGACGTCTAGAATATTTTACCTCCTTAGATTAATTATTTTATTATTTTGCTATGTATGGGGATATGAGTTGAATATATTTAACATTCGTACATACATCGATTTCGTGCAGCACTTTTAAGAACGTTGACAGCGAACGTTTAAAATTATGAAATGATTTAGTACATTTACCAAAATGCATACAGTAAACAACGCAATGGAATTTGCACCCCACCGTTTTAGTTATTTTAGATGCTATTTATGGACGGATATAGTTTTATGTGATAATTTTCTCAACAAAACGTTATCTGATTGCTGATTGATACGTCAACTAGGTTTTCGACACTTTCTCCATATATTTAATACAGAGTAAAGTAACTATCTGCGATTATTTTCACCTGATTTGAGTCTCGATTCGTTTAATTTTTGAGTTGGATTGTTTTAACCTTAATTCGCTGCATAAAGAACTTGGGCGACTCTTGTGCAGTTCACTTTAATATTAATGACTAAGATACAACCTGAGTATAATGATGATGTTACATGTTTTAATATTGTTTTGGTTTTAAACAGATACCATTTTTTGTATTTTCCTCATATTTTTATTTTATTTTTATTTTTTTAATGACACTAACAGTATAATTTCGAAAACAGTTATTTGCATTAGATTTTCTTGTTTTATTTAATAATTCGAGCGAATGTGAGTTATTGTGACTTATTGCTTGTATTCTATTTAATTGAAACTAGAATGGGCTCACATTTAGTATGGACTTTGCTGCGGTGGATACGGATTCCATTAGTTTTAATTTTGGTATTTATAAGGTCTTGCTCATATTCTATAGGTTTATAGACGATTTGGGGCACACAAGTTAGCTTTTGGTAGTTGCTAAGGACCAGCCTTTAGATAACATATCTTCCAGTAGTGTTTTATTTTTAATTTTTATGAAAAGTGAGCGGGACTCTTAGGTATTAAGTAACCTCAGTTTCCTTTGAATAATGGTTGGATTCCACAAGCATTTTGTTGTTATTGAAGTTAAATATAAATAAATGATTCGTCGCATTTTGTCTTAAACATTTTGCCTAAAGTTGATATCATCAGTTTTGTTATTGATATATTTTAGATGTTTTTTATATTAATTAGTTTAGTTTGTCTAAAATAAGTTATTACAAATTTTATTGACCATTGTGGGCGATTTATGCTATTAAATCATTTTGATTTTTGTTGTACGAAATTCTTAATTTATTACTTGATCTTATCACAGGACAGGATGAATTTGGTTTTGTTTTGGTCTTTCTAATTTTATAATGATCGTAGTTGGAGCTATGTGTCAATGTGAGCGTGCTCATTTTGTTTTCATTTTTAGTAACAGTCATGACAGATATAATTTTAATTTGATGTATAATATATGTTGCTCTTATTTCTAATGCCTTCTGATTTTATTAAGTACTCAAACGCACCCTACTGAGGATATATGCATAGTATTACAATTCTATTTAGTTTTCTGAGAAGAGAATATACAAATTCAAGGAATATTCTTGATATTAAATTCTTCTATGTATTGTTCTTTGTTCTTAGTTTAATATTGTTAAGATTGCGCTAAAGAAATATATGAAAATTGAGACGTACAAACTATGCTTTATTTTAAAATTGGTAACGGGCTTAACAGGGTGTGGTTAAATAAGGGAGAAGTTAGCCGAAACAGACAGGATATTCTGAATTTACATATATATTGCTGTAATTTACTATATTCTTAAGGAGAGTACAAAATGTCGCATTTTTATTTAATTATTTTTTAATTTTTCTTTATATATTATTGGTTTTTATGTTCCACACCCAATGTAGGATGGTTTAGTATGCAAGTCTTGAGCTAAATTAATAAAGAAGAAACAAATATGAACAAATCTATATCCAAAGTATTTACTACTATTTCTACTACAAAACACTACTCGTCTAATGATATATAGTGTTTCGTGGTGAAATAAACACATCAGTACTCAAAAAAACAAGATGTATACAAAAAATTAAAGATGATTGCTTATATGTAAGCAAGCGCCGGATTCACAAAAAGATTTTGGTTTTTTAAAAAATGTTAAAGCTAAAAAATTAAGATAATAATTTTAAATAAATTTTATGTTTAGCTATTAAGCCAGACCCTTGTAGAACATTAAAGCATTAATACTCTTAATTTTAACTCTTTACCCTTCACGTAATCCTAAAAGCAAACAGCATGGCGCTAAAGCAAGCGTTGATTTAAAAACTAATAAAAAAAAAAATTTTGACAATAGCATGATAAAATATTACTCTTGTCAATCTAGTAGGCGACATTTAAAAAATCAAAAAATACATTATTAAAAAGAACGAATAAACTAATGTTATCCTGCAAAGGTATGGATTTATTCAAGAGCCGAGTAATACATTTATAATAATACAACCCATATTGAATATGTGCTGGACAGAAAATAAACTTAAGATAACAAATTGTCCATGGTTCCGGTTATCTGTTACTCACTTTTTATACAAACTCCCAGAAGCAGTGATATTGGTAGTAAAACATAGTTTTTAACGTGATTGCTGCGTCTAAATTTTCATATATTTCTTTAGCGCAATCTTGATAATATAAAACTAAGAACAAAGAACAATACATAGAAGAACTAAATATCAAGAATATTCCTTGAATTTGTATATTCTCTTCTCAGATAGCTAAATAGAATTGTAATACTATGCATATATATGAGAGCAACATATATTATACATCAATTTAAAATTATATCTGTCATGACTGTTACTAAAAATGAAAGCAAAATGAGCACGCTCACAGTGACACATAGCTCCAACTACTATCGTTATAAATTTAGAAAGGCACAAAACAAAACCTAATTCATCCTGTCCTGTGATAAGATCAAGTAATAAATTAAGAATTTCGTACAGCAAAAATCAAAATGATTTAATAGCATAGCTCGCCTACAATAGGTCTCATGAATGGTCAATAAAATTTGTAAAAACTTATTTTGGACAAACTAACCTAATTAATATAAAAAAGATCTAAAATATATCAATAACAAAACTGATGATATCAACTTTAGGCAAAATGTTTAAGACAAAATGTGACGAATCATTTATTTATATTTAAATTCCAATAACAACAAAATGCTTGTGGAATCCAACCATTATTCAAAGGAAGTAGTAGGATACTGTCGTTTCAAAACCACTTAATTTATGGGTTTTTTTAATGGGCTCACCTGTCACTTTTTATTTTTTTATTGCTTTTTTTTATAATTTAATTTATTTTTTTTTATTTTATTTAATGTCGACTAGAAACAGTCAGACACAGAAAATTTAAATTTACAAGACATTTAAATGAATTGGTTTAAAATAAAAAAATTTTAATTTAAAATTATATAATAAAAGAAAATTGACAATTAAAAATATAATATGTAAAAATATAAAATATAAAATCTGGGGGTATTTAAAAAGCTAAATTGGTCCAACATTTGTTGCAAGGATTGGGGAAAACCCAGAAAAACCCATTCAGACCAAAAATTAGTTAGTGTAAGGTATTAATTAGTGCTAGGTATTAGAAGCGGGGAAAGGTGTTTTCATCTATGCACGGTCAGAGATCCCGCGGAGATAGATGAGAACAGATGATTTAACTACAGGGAGAGAGAGTTCTGCCGAGAATACGTGGAATAATGAATTATACGATTTACAAAGGACACGAATTGGATTGTGCAAAGCATAATCAGTCGTGCATGATGATAATGCGAAAGGGACAAAATTTCTAGTAGGTCTACTAGGAACAGAAAAGTTAAGGCGACCTAAAAGAGAAGAGGAGTCAATATCGCCGTTAATTAACTTATGCAGGAAGACAACACCAGGGGCTGTTCTATATTTAATTAGCGACGGAAGATTGATGAGTAAAAGGCGACTGGAGTACGATGGCAAACGGAGATTGGGATCCCAGTTTAGTCCACGTAAGGCGAAAAGAAGAAATTGCTTCTGAACAGACTCAATACGATCTTGAGAGTTTTTGGGTTAAGGGACCAATTAGCGAGGAGGAAGGGAAAAGGGTCAAGATTTTAGGGGTCGGCTTTCGTGTGATGTCGAAGAGAAAGGTAAGGACACAGGAAAAGGGATCAAGATTTAAGGGTGAGAGAAAGGTCGGCTCGTGTATGATCGCGAAGCGAAAGGTAAGTTCATGGGAAAAGGGTCAACATTTTATTGATCTCTAAGTGAGCACAGGTGTCTTTCCCTAAGGACGATTCCCTAGAGGAGGGGTGAATGAATGTGCGTACTTGTGACTTTGCTTGTTGACAAGTAAAGATCAAACAAATACAAACAAGAGAGGTGAAGAGTCCATTCTTAATTTATTGCCTTTATGGTTTTGGGCTCACATAATCACAGTAACCACAACATTTTGTGTGGGACTGGATTGTTAGAGAGTTTCACACTCAAACACACTTGCAGGCGCTCGCTCGCTCGTCCTCGACCCTAGACAAAACCTGTTTAGGGCCTGCATTGAAAATAGTCTAAATACCTTTATAGGTGTGTGTGTGTGTGTGTGTGTGTGTTTATGTGCGTGTGTTTTTTGATTTTTTCACCCCTGACCTGAAACATATGCGGCCTACGTGCTGCTTGATGCTGCCTAACCAAAACCGGTTTTGGTCCTCTAGAGTAAATAACCCCTGACCTACAACAAATACGGCACACGTGCTGTTTCATGCTTCATGCCCCCTTCTTATCAAATACCGCTTTGGCCATGCATTTGGTATTTCACAATTAAATTAAATAATTGGAAATAGCCAAAACGTATACTGTAAATTCTTTAAATAAATACAAAATTTTGTTTTCTTCTTTTTTTTGTTTTAATAATATTGTTTATATTTATTAATAAATGAAATACATGTATAGATATATATTAGTTGTATCTTAAATAATAATATTTTTTATTTATTCATTCGTTTTCTTAACATTGTGTATTGTGCTATAAGACGATCCAGTTTTACTTTGCGTATCATATAAAAGTGACAAGCACAAGTATCAACCCCTTCTGTAGTTACATCCAAAGACCAGGGGCACGCTGTCAAATGCTCTCCGAATTTTGATGTCCTTAGATGAAAGTTCTCGTACTTTAAGAAATATTCACGATATTCCTCAAGTAATTTCTCGTGCTCAGGGAAAATCACTCCATCAAACTCAGTCAAGAAATCATCAATTTTCTTAACAATTGTTTTAAAACCAAATTTTGAAATAAGACCCATACTGCTCTGAACTTCTCAATAGCTGAATTACTACTGAATTAAATCTGCTTACTAAAATCCTTCTTATATTGAGTTCGTTCTCTTTTTTGTCTATACTTAACTACATCTCTTTCTATTTCTCTTCCCATCTTTTTTGAAATTTCAAAGCATAAACGAGTCAAATCAATTTTAACATCATTTTCATAATATGCTTCTAGATCAGAAAGTTGTATATTATATTTCCCCATCCTTGAACATTTTGGTATAATATAATTATAGTATACATTTCTAATTTGATTTTGTAAAATTGTGTTCCAGCATAAGAATGAAGTATAAAAAATTCCTAATCGTATGAATGATCTCCATGACTCACTGTCAAACTCAATTACATTACCATACTGATTTAATCTCAATATACATTGTTTATCCGTTTTTCTAATCTTAAAATGACACTTTACTGTACCAATTAATGGATGATCAATTATTGAATCAGGCATCAAGAACTCAAACTGTTCAAGCCTTAGTTGTATATATTCTTTAAATGTTAATAATTGAATCCATTCTTCTTTTTCAAAACCAATGAAATTGCGCTTATGTTGTTGCATCCAGATCATTGGTGTAAATTCTCTACTAGTTGAAAATCCACACTTTAATTTTAATTGCAGATTTACATAGTACTCAAAACCAAATATTATTTCATGATCTTGTGTTTTTCTAGAATTTCTTTTTTTTCTAAGTTCAAACGTGTCCATGTTAGTTGAAAAGTCAATTCAAACTAAGTTGATAATTAGGATGGGAATAGTATTTAAGGCGTAGAATATTCAGCATTTTAACTAGTACAATTTATTCATCACCAGCAAAATGATCAAAGTGGATAGAAACTCATCTGTCCTCGTTGACTTTCAATATGTATTTGGGAACGATAGGCAGATTTTTGTCAAAGAGTTGGTATTCATGCAAGGCGGCTCAGTCATACCTAATTTCTTTCACTTTAAACCACCCTACAATATTAAAGAGGTGGATGAAGTTACTAAAAAATCTCTAAAGATAAACAAACAGTATATCGATGGACTCGATTGGTCTGATGGCGATGTATCATATTTAAGTCTTGGTGAAATATTGAAACCATTGAATAGTTTCACTACAGTTATTGTACGAGGAAGAGCTAAGAAACAGTTTTTAACCAATTATTTATCTACAAACATAATAGATTTAGAACTTGATCAAAGTTTATCAAACTTTTCAAACTATTTTACTAATTGTAGAATACATAAAAAATCCACAAGTCATTGTGCACTCAATAATTTATTTAAACTCTTTGTATTCCTAGAAAACTCTAAATATAAAATAAATGGAAATTAAAATTGTATAAAATTTATATAAAATAAAAAATACTTTTATTTTTAAATTTGACTTGTACTTTATTTCAATTACACATTTTAAATTAGTTGTGTATAATATATTCTACATTCAAGTTTTCTATAAAATCAGATACAGCTCGGGCATTTCTCAATGCACATACACCTTTATTTATATGGGATCCACAGTCTGAGAAACAATTTATATTCAATGCATCTATTCGCGGACATCCAAACTCTTCAACATTGGTTACTGATGTGCTTAAAAATTTCTCAAGAAACTTTTTCTTAACATCTCCTTTCGTGATTATATGCATGTCTCTAACAAGATCACGAATATAATTTCGCACTTGTATAAAGTGTACATTCCCATCATTCCAACAGAGATAGTGTTGATTTCGGGTTAACCAGAGATTTGTTTTTCGTACATCCTTTGATAATCGAAGAAAGTCGTATGGTGCTTCTACAATGTAATGAATATCTTGAAATTGTTCATTTTTAAAAACTCCAGCAATTTCTTTTAATATGAATTGTTTATTAATTCCATAGAATCCTTGAATGTCAATAACCACTTGATTATCCATTAGCTTGATAATTAGTTTTTAAACGATACGCTGAACTAGCCCCGTCAATGGTGAATAATCAACTAAACGATCGTGCATTAACAGACAATAAACCTTTGTACTCTTAACACTTGCACTTTCAAGTTCAATTGAGACTCTAACATCAATTGGACCTGTTTTAACAGTTTCATTCTGATGCGAGAGATCAATAACAATAATCGGTGCTTTTTCTTTAAATTCTCCAGGTGATAGCAACGGTCGAGATTCTTTCATATAGTAACTCGTTTGAAAATTTGCATACATATCATACAAAGTGGCAAATCGTTCACGGTTAAAATTTATGTTCATATCATCATAAGGATATGTCTCCGAGTTCAAGTACACTTTCAAATTTCTCAAATGATTTTGAATCAATTTATTATTTAGCTCAAAAGCTATTATTGCAAAACGAGGTCGTTCTCTATTGGCAGCGAGCTTTACGTTCCAGACATGATGAGTACCCTCAGCAAGTGTTGGATAAAGATAACAATCCCAGCTGCGGAATCCCAATGATAATGAACCTCCATTTTTCGTTAGACTAAACATTTTTAATTTCATTTCATCGCTGAGAGTTATATGTGGTATTTTTCATGTTATATTTGAAATATTTAGTTTATGCTCATTGACACCAATTTTAGCATGAAATACATCCCCCATATTTTTAGTCATGAGTAGTATAAGTTCATGTTTACAATTTAGTAAAACCTTGTTATAGTCTTCAGCAAATCCAAGCAAGTATTTCAGGGGAATAGAGAAATTAAAATAGCCACCGTTTGATAGCTCTCTATCAGCTCCATTGAACCAGCCAGAATTTCCAAGCATGTGACTTTCAGACTTGTTTAATGAAATGTAGTTTTTTATGGTTGTTGTTGTACCAACAAACCGTGTTCGGTCGATTTCAATTCCGTTTAATTCATAGCGAATCTCATCAAAAAGGTACCCCATACAATTGTTTTTCAACTTAGCATTCTCCGCAGGCGAGCTGTTAGCCAAAGTAATCGAGCCCTCAACATTAAGGAAACTCTCACTCGGCAATACATATAAATCCTGATTTTGTATTGTAATGCGAACTTCATCATTACTCTTAAATGATTGGAGATAGGGAGAGTAGCTATGATATTCTTTTTTAATTATACTCTCATCTGAGTAAGCTTTCTCTCGAACATTTAGTATATTGCTCATTATTTTCTAATTTTTATACCCAAAGATTGTAAAAATAATCGGTTCTCAATTGTAAGTGCTGCTCTCATCGACCTTCTTCCTTCTACACTATAACTTAAAGTGGATGCTGATGGGGGATAACACCCGTTTTTATTATTATTATTATTATAGATAATCATTCTCGTCGCCTTAGATGCAAACGAAGTGTTACACTCTCTTTACGTAAATTGACTAAGTTCCCGTCCTGATCTACAATCCGTATTATTAATGATTGTATCTCTCTCGTGGTCACCGGCAAATAAATAAGATTATTGGGTTTCTCACTCATTTTATAGCCCGGTGGAACGTTAATAGCAAACTCATGTAACGCATGACTAGATTCACCATTTACATATGATCCGCTCACAATATTACATTCCAAACGAATTGTATTTACTTTTAAAATATCTACAGGTTGATCCGAGATGTGTAAAGCATTCGGCTTTAGTTCTCTTCTATGAAACCCGAATAATGGTCCAATGGAATGTTCCTTATTAAAATATATTGAGTGTACCTTTGTTGAAATCATTACTTGAAGCGTGTTATTATTGCTTTCAATATGCGGATGGTTTAATATATTTGCTTCTTTTTCCTTCATTTTCTCATTAATAATATCACTTATATCATTGAGTTCGTATGATCCCACGGGAATCTCAAAAACATGGTCCCCAATATGAAATAAATTATTATCATGATCCACATTCGGAATCGAATTGTACATATGAAAATCAATGAGTGCACACTCATAATTCCCGGTCAATTCAATGGGCGGATGATAGTTCGCTCCCAAAATTGAGCTGCTTCCAGTTAACGTTAACGTTGTTGCCATTTCGATAGATTATTATGAAGTGAAATAATAAATTATGTATCTGATATTATATCTTAAATTGTAATGAAATCGGAAAACCCTCGTCTATAGCGTCCTCTCTCCATTGAATCATCTTTACTAATTAATAGGAATCCATACTTTTCCTTCCAGCATAATTGACAAATTTTCTTGAACGATTCAAAATTCATGTCTACACCCACATGATCTTGATACACATGTTTCATATTTAACTCATCTTGTTTAAACATTATGATCATATTAGCATTATCACGAACAAGATGTTTTGGGATTCGTGTATACGTTTGACATAAATAAAACGCATCGATATTATTATGTCGCCCCATACAGAAGTACGCACGAATATTGTTTTGCTTTTCACATGCTACATCATCAAATATCATTAGGGAATTTTTTCTTGCTTTATTTGGCGGTATAACATTCTCATTTTCAGAAAATGTGAAAAACCCCATGCCCTTTATTGGGGTGATAAGTGCTTTCAAGTATTCATATTTCGGTTGATTCAAAGACTTTGAATACAAATAAATATTTTCAAACTTTAAGCCGTTAGGACTTTCAATCAAGCTTATCATCACATTTGTTTTACCACAATTAGAAGGTCCAACGAGTAGTGCTCGAATTGAGTTGGGTAATAAACTGCTATGTCTTACTTGATTTTTTTTCATCATTTTGACATTCGATATTTCTCACTTCTATAAGGGTTTTTTGTTTTATTAATCGCATATTACTTAAAGTTTTTTTCAGCAGCTTGTCACTCATTAACAAGTCCTTGAAGATTAAACAACAAATAAAATAGTTATGCGCTTTTATAAATCGTTTAGTAACACACCGAACGTCTATCTCGGTGGAGGTCTTGTTGATAACATAATCAATTCCCTACCACTTGAGCTTCATTTACCAGGCTATCAGTTTTGTGGGCCAGGAACAAAACTTGAAAAGCGGTTAGAGCGTGGTGATAAAGGGATAAACCCATTAGATGCTGCCTGCAGAGAGCATGATATAGCATATTATAAACATAAAGAATTGAAAAATCGTCATATAGCCGACTCAATATTAGCTCAAAGGGCGTGGGAGCGTGTAAAAGCCCCCGACAGTAGTATTGGAGAAAAGTCTGCTGCGTATTTCGTAACAAACGTAATGAAAGCTAAGAAAAAATTCGGCATGGGTCTCAAGCATAAAGTAAAGAAAATAAAACCGTGTCAGAATAAGAAAAAATTTATGAATGCTGTGAGAGCTGCCAGCAGCATATTGAAGAAGGAAAAACCATATGATATTCATTCTGCGATAAAAATTGCTAGAAAAGCTATAAACAAGACAATTGGACGAAAAAAGAAAGATGTAATAATTCCCCGAGTGATTAACGTTCCTAAAATAGGAGGGTTCTTACCACTTGTACCCATTTTAACAGCACTTGGGGCATTAGGTGGTGTTGCGTCTGGTGGTGCAGCAATTGTTAAGAGTATTAATAATGCTAAAAACGCTAAGAAACAACTAGATGAGAATAAACGTCATAACAAAAAAATGGAAGCCATTGCTTTAGGAAATGGCTTATATCTTAAACCATATCAAAAAGGTTATGGCCTATCAACTACCTCTCAAAAAAATTTTTAGCTGAGCTGCCCAATAAACCGCTTTCAAGCATTGATATTGTGAATTTTGGTCGCAAGCATATCCCTCATTTCAGAGGTGTCTTTATGAGGATTTCACTACCGAAACGAAAACGAAACAAGGAATGCGGTGTTATTAACTTAGACTCTATAACCGGAAGTGGAACACACTGGGTAGCTTACTATGTAACAGGAAATGAAAACAGATATTTTGATAGTTTTGGGAACTTACCCCCACCTAAAGAACTTATACGATATTTAGGAGAGAACATAAAATACAATTATACTCAAGAACAACGATTTGGTACATTTAATTGTGGGCATTTATGTTTAAGATTTTTATTATCGATTACAACACCTACTATTTACTAAAAGTAGCTCTAAAAACAAGTACTTGTTTAGTTTATAAAATAAAGATTAATAAGAAAACTTGAAATCAATTTATGGGTTTTTCTGCAACTAATGATTATATATAACACTAATTTATATTCAAACTATCATCAGTCTGTTTCGAGCAATTGATTAGTGTACGACTCCTGTTTAAAATAACAGCCCCCTGTTTAAAATAACGGCCCCTGTTTAAAATAACGGACCCTGTTTAAAATAACAGCCCCTGTTTTAAATAACAGGCCCTGTTTTAAATAACAGCCCTCGGTTAAAGCTGGAACGGCCCCCTGTTTAAAATAACAGCCCCCGGTTTAAGCTGTTTGAAAAACTGAAACCGCTCTATTTCAAACGATTTCAATCAGGTTTTTTTTGTTACTGATAGGTGCATACATATTTAAAAATGAATGAGCATATACTAAAAGAATTAACAAAAACAAGAAACGCTCTAAAAAGAAAATTTCAAAGTATTAAATTGGGAAGAGCTGCGAATGAATATCAGCTTGAGGAAACATTTAAACCAATAACACAACCTCTAAAGAAAATCGTTAAAGGGAATATAAGCTAGAGAAGAAACGAAAGTCAAGAGAGAAGATGTAGCTGATACAAAAAAGAAATCAAAGAAGACGATGAAAATTATATACTTATGGCCACAATTTTTTATCAAGCAACAAAAGAGCACAACAGGGAAGAAAGGATAAAAGATTGGAGAAAAAGAAAAGCAGATACAGGAAAAAAGACCAGAATTAGAGAAAAAAAAAACAAAAAAATTCATTTTTGTGGCATTTATGTTTAAGATTTTTTATCGATACCACTACTATTTCTGTAGTTTAAACAAGTACTTGTTTAGTTTATAAAAAAATTATAGAAACTTTCTTTGGTTTTCTGACTAATGATTATATATAACACTATTAATCTATCTCGTCTGTTTCGAATGATTTCGACTCCTGTTTAAAATAACAGCCCCCTGTTTAAAATAACGGCCCCTGTTTAAAATAACGGACCCTGTTTAAAACAACAGCCCCTGTTTTAAATAACAGCCCTCGGTTAAAGCTGGAACGGCCCCCTGTTTAAAATAACAGCCCCCGGTTTAAGCTGTTTGAAAAACTGAAACCGCTCTATTTCAAACGATTTGAATCAGGTTTTTTTTGTTACTGATAGGTGCATACATATTTTAAAATGAATGAGCATATACTAAAGGAATTAACAAAAACAAGAAACGCTCTAAAAAGAAAATTTCAAAGTATTAAATTGGGAAGAGCTGCGAATGAATATCAGCTTGAGGAAACATTTAAACCAATAACACAACCTCTAAAGAAAATCGTTAAAGGGAATATTATAGCTAGAGAAGAAACGAAAGTCAAGAGAGAAGATGTAGCTGATACAAAAAATGAAATCAAAGAAGACGATGAAAATTATAGTAATATTTTTTTGACGCTATTGATGGCCAAATCTCTAGAGACCAATCTCATTCTCAGCCTCTTGTATCAAGCGAACAAACTAATGAGGATTATAATCAGGCTACTACTTCAAGAAAAAATAATAGTTATAATCTTAGTGTGAATGAGTTAGAGCGAAACGGGAAACTTGACAAAGCATTTGGACCGAATAAAAAACAGAATGAAATTAAATTGGGGGGTAGCAGAATAATCGTTGACAATAATAAAATAGAGTTGGAAACTGGTGAAAAGTGGAACCTTACTCCTGGATTATATTCATTAATCTTTCTAAAAGATCCTAAAGGGTACGATGAGATGGATTTAGATGCATACAAGCAAATCTTAACAAAAACATCTGCTCATAGAAAACATAACTTGCCTCATGAACAACTTAAGGGTAATCGTTCAAAAAAATATAGTGAAATTATAAAAAAACTTTTTCCGAAATCTAATGAACCGACTGCAATGTCTACTCCTCTTAATATGAAAAAATTAATGCATAAAGGAGGAAGTCTTATGAGTCTCAATACAAATAAGTCAAATTATATATATTGGGATGATCCTAATGAGATTGTTAATAGGCTAAAGCTTCTAGTTGCCTCACAGACAGCAGGACATAGTAATCATAATAATGAGATAGTCTCGATAATTGAAGAACTACGAGAAGCAGAAATTATTTACTAATTAAATAAATAAATAACAGTGGGTTGGTTATCAGATTATCAATACTAAAATGCCTCTCGACAAGTTCGGTCACTTTTCTTCGAACAGTATTGAGAAAGAAAGTTCTAGTTTTAAAAAACCAATTCCTGGTATTCTCATTGATAATGAATATAACATTATATTTTCAAACAAGCGTCTTAAAAATGTGGGAAACCCTATGGAAGAAAAAGATGCCGTTAACAAAAGTTTTCTGCAATCACAAATCAATGAGGCAACACAAGGCTTGTACACAGTTATAAACAGTGATAATAAGAAACTACAAGTCAATTTTGAAAGTGCCATTGAAAGCACAACAAGTGCTTGTGACATCAAGCTAAGAAAATATATAGATGAGAAAATCTCCAAATTAGAAAATGATATATTTAAATATTTAACAACCGAACCGATAATTAAGGGAATTCTCGAACATCATGATTAAAAGAGAAATTATCAATGAACTACATGTACCAGCCCGTAAAAATTTTAGACGTCGTAGAGTTGTTATGAAGGGAATCGATGATCATTGGCAAGCAGACTTAGTGGAAATGGGAGAGTACTCATCATCAAACAAAGGTTATAGATATCTATTAACTGTTATTGATACATTTTCCAAATATGCATGGGGAGTTGCACTGAGAACGAAAACTGGAAAAGAAGTTGCAGATGCTTTCACATCTATTTTTAAAATGAAACGGATTCCTAGGAATTTACAAACAGATGATGGAAAAGAATTCTTTAATAGTATCTTTAAAAGCTTATGTGAAAAACATGATATTAATCACTACTCAACTTATAGTGGTTTAAAAGCGTCAATTGTTGAACGTTTTAATAGAACACTTAAGGAGATGATGTGGAGGGAGTTTAGTTATAATGGTACATATCATTGGATTGAAATGTATCGCCAATTGATTGGTGTATACAATCGAAAACATCATAGAACAATTCAAATGGCACCTATAAAAGTAAATGCATTGAATGAAATCAAATTACTAAACACTGTCTATAGTCATATAAAAATATTTAGTGGCACAAAACTTCGTGTGGGTGACTACGTTCGTATTAGTAAACATAAGCATAAATTTGAGAAGGGGTATACACCAAACTGGACAACTGAAATTTTTAAAATAATTGAAGTACGTAACACAAATCCCACGACATACATATTAGAAGACTATCAAGGTACTCCACTGAAAGGCGGTTTCTATAAAGAAGAGATGAGAAAGTCAAGGTTCCCACACACTTATCTAGTTGAAAAAATAGTAAAGCGACAAAATTCTAAAGTATTTGTTAAATGGCTAGGTTTCTCAAATGAACATAACTCTTGGATAAATATCAAAGAAGTTCTGTGAATGCTCATCACCGGTCACGCTGTAGGGATTCATATTCAACGCTTTTGTTCCTCTAGTACAAGCGGCTTAATACAAAACAAAATATCAACAAGAAAAAGAAAAAGAAAAGGACTCCTATGTATGTTAAATAGAAAACCCTAATAAAGATGATATTTTATTGAGCAAGTTGACATTTTTTCATCTTATCTTGAGTAAGTGAATAAGGGGTCAAGAGAAAAATAGTGAAAGGTACATATTTGGTACCTAGCAATCCTGATCATTTTTTTTTTTTTTTTTTTTTGCGTTTGATGTTTCCCCGAAAACGTTTCGTGTACTCTATGGGACGTTTTGTGTGTACAGAGTGAGAAAAAAGTGAAAAATACCTAGAGCATGGAAGGATCCTAGATATAAATAGAAGTCCTGACTAGAACAGAGTCAGAATCAAGTCGACATGAGGCACACAACATTAACACAAGCAGCGATGGCAGCGATTTTGGCCGAAGTCGTGCCTGAAGATGACGATTACCCCATCATCGTAATCGGTGACTCAGAGGATGAGATGAGCGAGTGGGAGGAAGGAGTCATTTTAAGCCAGTTGGGGCAACCGTGCCCCCTGGATGAGGATGAGGATGTGGATGATGGGTATTGGCCACCAGCCAGCGGCTTCATTATGAACCCGTTGGCTTCACCTTGTCCTCTACTTGAGGATGAGGAAAATTGGCCACCCATTATCCGCCCATCCAATGGAAGGATACATTCGGCGGCATTAATCCTTGGCGATGACGACGACACCATCCCATATGTGTCAGATTTTGGAGAGCCCATCATAGTCATCGACTCTGATGACGAGAATGATGGAGCAGCAGCAGCACCACCAACAACAACAAGAACATCACCAGCTGCAACCACAACATCATTAACAATAACAACAACAACCACAACAACAATACCAACAGCAGCAGCAGCAGCACCACCAACAACAACAAGAAGACTAGAGAGATTGGATTTGCTCTCACTAACGTCGTGGGTTGTTGGTGAGCAAATGGAGGTCGAGCCTCCATTAACTTTTGAAAAGGAGTTCCACTGCGTGGATATGTGGGACTCCGTTTTAGGAAACTTAAATATTTAAAACATCATCAACAATTATAAAAAAAAAAAAATATATATTCAAATATACAATAAAATTCATTTATATTACAAAAACAAAAAAAAACACAAATTTTATTTATTTATTTATTTTATTATATTTTATGCTTCCTTTTCAGGTTTTATGTTGAAATAAATAAAAACAAAAATTTTACAAAGTAATCAAAAAAAAACATGGTTTATTTATTTAATGTAGTGGGTATTTTTTTTTTATCTTCCTTTTCAGGTTTTTACTTTTTGAAATTAAATAAAAACAAAATTTTTAAAAGTAATCAAAAACATGGTTTATTTATTTATTTTCTTCTTTTTTTAAATGTATACGGGATATTTTATATTATATATATATATATATAGATATTTTTATTACTTTTCTTTACAGGTTATATATATATTTTCTTCTTTTTAAATATACGGCTATTTAATTAGTTTTCTTAATAGGTTATATATTTTCTTCTTTTAATAGGTTATATTTTTGTTGCCATTTTTTCATGAAATAGGATAAAAATTTAGAGAATTAAAAGATTAATATTTAAACAAGATATATTGGTTTTTTTTAATATATTTTTTTATTTTTTATTTTTGTACATTTTGTTTTCTTACTATTATCTTTATTAGGTATTAATTCTATAATGGCCCCAAGCATATGTTTGGATGCCATCTTCCCTTATCATGCGCTTATCATCTTTAGAGCTTAATGTAGTTTTTTTTAACTCTATGTGTGTATAAATTATGGATCTTTGATCTAAACATCATCATTGAATCCTTAGATTGTGTATTTGTAAATAGACATTCCTTATAATTATCTATACTAAGTTTATCTAATGCAGACCTCTTTACACCTTTGGATTTTTTTATGCACCCTCCCCCCTCAAGAGACAGGGAATACATTTTCGCTCTAAGCCCAACAAACTCTAACATACGTTTCCCACAATTCTCATCCTTCATCATACCCAAGACTTTTTTGTTGCACCTTTTTATCCCATATACTTTTGCCAACTCTTCGGGATACTCAGAGGTATCAAACCTCATTTCAATATCTTTAACGATATCTTTAAAGAAATCATTAGTCTCTATTGAATATATAAATGAATCTGTATCCATATAATTTAGAGAGACTTTCTCCTGAAATTTAGGTTTCATGTAATCATAATGGAAATCATACATTTTCCATTTAGATAATTCTAAGACAGTGAAACCTAAATACATGGGCTTATCATAAACATTATGAAGGCGTTGCATCTGAATGGCATACATATCTTCCGAAAATTGTGCAGAGCTATGAAAACTCGCCTTCGCAATAAGCGCCCGTGCCCCCAACCGGTTACAATTTGATGTCTCCCATGATGTGACTAGTTTCACATCTTTGCGTTTTTCAACATTCTCCATGGTTTTCCCATAGACAGCGTTGTTTAAAAGTTTGAAAAAATCTTTTTCAAAATTGTTTTTTGCTAGTGTCCTATGGTGGGTGTTAAGATCGATGTACTTTTTAAGCCAAGGTGACTGTTTGAATTTAAGTACTCTATGGATCTTTGTTAATAATAACCCATTACGCAAACATTGTTGAAGATTTTTGTAATGAATCGAATATTTCACCTTAGATCTGAGATCAGCAACCAGTTTATTTGCTTTAGCCTCGGGTGTGGGTTTTTGGTTAAGCGGACAAAAGGGGAGGTCATTATGATGGTCATGAAGATGATTAGGGTAAAAAAGGTCTACTTCCAGAATATACCCATTTCGGAGGTTTCTTAAGGATGAGAAACATGTTCTAATTTCATCTTATTTAGCCATTGAAACCCAGTGTATGGAAGACTCTGTGACATAGCCCAACCATACAGATTATTTGCATCTAAATACATTAAATATTCTGATGGTTTGCTATCATCATAGTCACTCAAATATTTGTGGTTGGCTTTGAGTACCGTTACACACTAACTAAGCCGCCACGAATACCACTTTGAATGAATCTGTACATGTCGATATCTGTTAATAACTCAAGCTCAATCTCTGTGGTTTTAAGCATTGCATCCCACGAAAGTCCGGGGGTTGTATAGTAATGAGCAGGGTCTAGTGAATAAATTTTCTGACATAATGAACGGAAATTTTGAAAAACGTCCGTTAACAATAAAACATCAGTTTTTAGATATAGTTCCATGTAATCTTTTAGGGTCTGACAACCGAAGACTACCCAAACATTTTGTGCATGCGCATAATCCTCAGGGGAACATTCTTTATTAATAAGAGTATTAAAGAAATTTTCCCTTGAAGGCAGACAAGTGTCAGTTAGCCGTTCTTGTGAATCTAGGTACTCGTAGGGAAAGACACCCTTTCTACGTACAAGGTTAAATTGAGTGTCTAGAGGGAAAAAACTTTTACAGTCTGGAAGCTTTCAGTACTCAAATTAGCACTTAAAGCATCTAGACTTGTAGCCATAAAGCGGAATGTATCTAGAAATCTAATTTCTAGATTTTATTCCAGGGACGCAATTATTAATTCGAAAGCGAATATATAACTCCTTATTGATGAGTACTTTAAATCGCCTTCAACTTTGCTAATTCTCTAACAAATAAATGCGAATCATATCCGGCAAGCAACTGAAAATTAATATACACTGTATGTGCTGCCCCCTATATTTACCAGTTAAATGACAATGGTCTCTTACTCTATCAGACCCCAGAAATTTCTTACAAATATGACAGTGTGTTGTATTGCTAAAACTGTCTCCTCTATAAAGCTCATTTGTATGGGGACTATAGTACTAATAAGGTATAAATCATTACTTTCTGAAAAGATCTTACAAATAAACCGGCATTTTCCCCATCTTAACAATTATCTAACCTTGAGTCAAAACCTTAATGTAAAAGAAAAGGCTATGATATTTAATCTATAACATTCTCACTAACCTGAGTATTAGGAAGTACACTCAATCTAAACACAAAGGGTACACTAAACTACATAAAATAAAACATAGACTTGCCTTTTCCAAACTCGCAGTCGACACTCCACATTTTTTCTTCTGTACTTTCGCTGTGAGAAATAAACAGACGTTGCAGAAAATATGGTCTGGTTAGATGTTAGTTGTGAGCTACAATCTGAAATTAAAAACAAAAAATTTATATATAAATTTAAAATACAAATTATATTTTTTTAACATACCTTGATATATTTTTAATCCATCAAATTGCCCTCCATCACTCTCCAGAAGCATACTGTTGTTTTCCCGCTCCAATCCGTTAAATAATGGCCAATACATTTTTTCCTCATCAACCCAACACATTACTTATTTTGGGTTTGGTCTCAAAAACTTTAATTGTTTAGAGTACGGAACTCTAAATTGTTGAAGTTCAGTTTAACCATTATCTATCGTTAGCTCCGATTTCTCTATATTATAGCTACACTTGTAAGTATATTTACTTTTAAACTGAATTAACCCATTTAAAACAAAACTCATCAGGTTCTTTACATTTACCAGCGCCTTTTTTGTTTTTAGCGCTTTGGGAAGCAATAACTTGAGTTTAATGATATATTATTTATATTTAGCTCCATCTATTATTCTAGTCATGGTCCCCCTGTCCTTCTCCTGGAACTATCCATTTCCCACGGATGATTCAGAGGCTGGATGAAAATGTCCTTCACATTGCTTCCACTTGATTACACAATGTTTGTCTGGGGATTAACAACATCACCACATCATCAAGAATTAAGTATTCACAAAAGCTCTAGTTCGCTTTACAATTAAAATTTTGTATATTCAACATAGAGGTATAGAGCTTCTCCTGCTTCATCCAAAATCAAGGGGTCTAGAAGCTCCTCTCAATCTCAAAAGAATTAGAAATCGGTTTTTGAAGCCGCCAAATTTCACCGCTTTATTACGGTGAGAACACATTCATTTTGAGAATTATCTTAAAGCGAACTCCATACATCTACTTTTACCACCATCAACTTATTCTTAAGAAACGTACTGATGGAGTTCTGGTGCGGGAGTTGATGTGAGGTGATGGGTGTGTTGTAGAGTTGGGAGTGATGAGCGTGTTGAAGTTGTTGATGTTGTTGGTGTTGGTCTGGTGATGGAGGTGTTGGGTGTGTTGTAGATGTTGGGTGTGTGTAGATGTAAGGAGTTATGTAGTTGGTTGGGCGTGTGAAGTTTCTGCTGGGGTTGATGGGTGTGTTGAAGTTGATGTTGCTGATGTTGGAGGGTTGGAGTTGTTGGGAGTGTTATGATGGGTGTGTACAGTAGTTTCAAAAAAAGGGTTGTAGGGTTCGAACTTGCACCTTATATAATTCCGTTGTAATATTATTGAACCCATCTCGCTCATGGAGATGTTGTTGTTCTCCATATCACGGATTGATTTTTCTTTTGTTTGTAATTTTAAAAATTCACTAACAGAATATTTTTAAATGAAACGCGTGGTACTAGGACTAAGTTATAGAACTACTGAAGGAATCTCCTTTAAAAGCGTATTTCTAGATTTTTGCTCCACTAATTGACTATTTTCAATGCAGGCCCTAACAGGTTTGGTCTAACATATGTTTCAGGTCAGGGGTGAAAAAATCCAAAAACACACGCACACAAACACACACACACACACACCTATAAAGGTATTTAGACTATGTTCAATGCAGGCCCTAAACAGGTTATGTTTACAGGACGAACCCTCAGTGTGTTTTTTGAAACTCTCTAACATCATCCCACACAAAAGTTGTGGTTACTGTGATTATGTGAGCCCAAAACCATAAAGGCAAAAATTAAGAATGGACTCTTCACCTCTCTTGTTTGTATTTGTTTGATCTTTACTTGTCAACAAGCAAAGTCACAAGTACCACATTCATTCAACCCTCCTCTAGGAATCGTCCTTAGGGAAAGACACCTGTCTCACTTAGAGATCAAAAAATGTTGACCCTTTTCCCATGAACTACCTTTCGCTTCGCATCATACACGAGCCGACCTTTCTCTCACCCTTAAATCTTATCCCTTTTCCTGTGTCCTTACCTTTCTCTTCGACATCACACGAAAGCCGACCCCTAAAATCTTGACCCTTTTCCCTTCCTCCTCGCTAATTGGTCCCTTAACCCATTAAAAAAGCAGGTATGTAATGTATTTTGACTATTTTCAATACAGAACCAAAACAAGTTTTGTCTAGGGATGTCTGCAAGATGTGTGTTCATTTTGTGAAACTCTCTAAAAATCCAGTCCCACACAAAATGTTGCGGCTTCTGTGATAAGACCCAAAAAAAACAAAAATAAAAAGGACTCTCACCCTTTTTTATGTTGATCTCACTTGTCAACACAAAAACACACCTCACACCCTAGAATCTACATACAGAACCCTATTCCCACTCACAGTCAATAAAATCTGAACCCTTTTCCTCTCCTTATCTTCCCACGACCACGAAACCACTTTCCTCACCCACCTTACCTTTCCCCGGCATTTTCTCTCGAGACCCAACCACCCAACCACCAAACCCTTTCCCTCCCCTCGCAATTCCCCTAACCCATTTAAAACGCAAAAAAAAAGACAGGCAAAAAAGCTTTACACCACACATCAGGCGGAGAATCATAAAATTAGTGCTCATTATTTAAAAAAAACGAATTATCTAAATTGAAGAACGGAAAACCCTCGCACCCACTCCAATGAATAACAAAATACTTTCCCAATAATCAACACAAAGAAAACACACACACAAAAAGGACAACGAAAAATTTACCCCAACACATTTTCAATCTACACTCATTTTTTCTTCTTTACGGTTCTCTTCGAAAATGAACACCATCCTTATTGGGGGAAGTCTTCAAGATTAATCAAAACCAATCACAACCTGGGACTCAACAAGCTTACAAATACCACCCCACCACTCATCCCCAACTCCACTTCAGTGGGTGCGTATGGAACCCCCCAAACCAGGCCTTAAAAAAAGAACACGCCAAGCACCCTTTAAACCCCACCCTTATTCATACCAGGCACGGGGACCGACACACAAGAGGGAAAACTATCCAAAACAAAAAAAAAGAGAAAAACAATCCGACTCAAATACTCAAAGGGCGGGGAGCAACTCGAAAGAAGTATCGGAAAAACCTCACAAAAAAAAAAATCGGATGGGTCTCAGACACTCTCCTCCACTTAATTAGGGTTTTTTTAATGGGCTCATCTTCACTTATTATTTTTTTATTGCTTTTTTAATGGGTTAAGGGACCAATTAGCGAGGAGGAAGGGAAAAGGGTCAAGATTTTAGAGGTCGGCTTTCGTATGATCTCGAAGCGAAAGGTAAGGTCATGGGAAAGGGTCAAGATTTAAGGGTGAAAGAAAGGTAAGTTCATGGGAAAGGGTCAACATTGATCTCTAAGTGAGCACATGTGTCTTTCCCTAAGGACGATTCCCTAAAAAGGGGGTGAATGGATGTGCTTACTTGTGACTTTGCTTGTTGATAAGTAAAGATCAAACAAATACAAACAAAAGCTGTGAGGAGTCCATTCTTAATTTATTGCTTTTATGGTTTAGGGCTCACATAATCACAGTAACCACAAGGTTTGTATGGGACTGGATTGTTTAGGAGAGTTTAACACCATGAAACGCAGGTGTTCACTCGTGCTCGACCCTAGACCAAACCTGTTTAGGGCTTGTATGAAAATAGTCAAAAAACCTTAATAGGTGTGTGTGTGTGTGTGTTTTGATTTTTTCACTCCTGACCTGAAACATATGCGGCCTACGTGCTGCTTCATGATGCCTTACCAAAACCGGTTTTGGTCCTGTACTGTAAATAACCCCTGACCTACAACAAATACGGCACACGTGCTGTTTCATGCTTCATGCCCCCTTTCTATCAAATACCGCTATGACCATGCATTTGGTATTTCACAATTAAATTAAATAATTGGAAATAGCCAAAACGTATATTGTAAATTTTTTAAATGAATACAAAATTTTGTTTTCTTCTTTTTTGTTTTTATAATATTGTTTAAATTTATTAATAAATGAAATGAATATATAGATATATATTAGTTGTAACTTAAATAATAATGTTTTTTATTTATTCATTCGTTTTCTTAACATTGTGTATTGTGATATAAGACGATCCAGTTTTACTTTGCGTATCATATAGAAGTGACAAGCACAAGTATCAACCCCTTCTGTAGTTACATCCAAAGACCAGGGGCACGCTGTCAAATGCTCTCCAAATTTAGATGTCCTTAGATGAAAGTTCTCGTACTTTAAGAAATATTCACGATATTCCTCAAGTAATTTCTCGTGCTCAGGGAAAATCACTCCATCAAACACAGTCAAGAAATCATCAATTTTCCAAACAATTGTTTTAAAACCAAATTTCGAAATTAGAACCATACTGCTCTGAACTTCTCAATAGCTGAATAACTACTGAATTAAATCTGCTTACTAAGATCCTTTTTATATTGAGTTCGTTCTCTTTTTTGTCTATACTTAACTACATCTCTTTCTATTTCTCTACCCATCTTTTATGAAATTTCAAAGCATAAACGAGTCAAATCAATTTTAACATCATTTTCATAATATGCTTCTAGATCAGAAAGTTGTACATTATATTTCCCCATCCTTGAACATTTTGGTATAATAAAATTGTGTTCCAGCATAAGAATGATGTATAAAAAATTCCTTATCTTATGAATGATCTCCATGACTCACTGTCAAACTCAATTACATTACCATACTGATTTAATCTCAATATACATTGCTTATCCGTTTTTCGAATCTTAAAATGACACTTTACTGTACCAATTAATGGATGATCAATTATTGAATCAGGCATCAAGAACTCAAACTGTTCAAGCCTTATTTGTATATATTCTTTAAATGTTAATAATTGAATCCATTCTTCTTTTTCAAAACCAATGAAATTGCGCTTATGTTGTTGCATCCAGGTCATTGGTGTTAATTCTCTACTAGCTAAAAATTCACAATACTCAAAACCAAATATTATTTCATGATCTTGAGTTTTTCTAGAATTTCTGTTTTTTCTAAATTCAAACGTGTCCATGTTAGTTGAAAAGTCAATTCAAACTAAGTTGATAATTAGGATGGGAATAGTATTTAAGGCGTAGAATATTCAGCATTTTAACTAGTACAATTTATTCATTACCAGCAAAATGATCAACTTGGATAGAAACTCATCTGTCCTCGTTGACTTTCAATATGTATTTGGAAACGAGAGGCAGATTTTTGTCAAGGAGTTGGTATTCATGCAAGGCGGCTCAGTCATACCTAATTTCTTTCACTTTAAACCACCCTACAATATTAAAGAGGTGGATGAAGTTACTAAAAAATCTCTAAAGATAAACAAGCAGTATATCGATGGACTCGATTGGTCTGATGGCGATGTATCATATTTAAGTATTGGTGAAGTATTGAAACCATTAAATAGTTTCAAAACAGTTATTGTACGAGGAAGAGCTAAGAAACAGTTTTTAACCAATTATTTATCTACAAACATAATAGATTTAGAACTTGATCAAAGTTTAACAAACTTTCCAATCTATATTACTAATTGTAGAATGCATAAAAAATCCACAAGTCATTGTTCACTCAATAATTTATTTAAGCTCTTTGTATTTCTAGAAAGCTCTAAATATAAAATATTGGAAATTAAAATTGTATAAAATTTATATAAAATAAATATACTTTTATTTTTAAATTTGAGTTGTACTTTATTTCAATTACACATTTTAAATAAGTTGTGTATATTATATTCTACATTCAAGTTTTCTGTAAAATCAGATACAGCTCGGGGATTTCTCAATGCGCATACACCTTTATTTAGATGGGATCCACAGTCTGAGAAACAATTTATATTCAATTCCTCTATTCGCGGACATCCAAACTCTTCAACATTGGTTACTGATGTGCTTAAACATTTTTCAAGAAACTTTTTCTTAACATCTCCTTTCGTGATTATATGCATGTCTCTACCAAGATCACGAATATAATTTCGCACATGTATAAAGTGTACATTCCCATCATTCCAACAGAGATAGTGTTGATTTCGGGTTAACCCGAGATTTGTTTTTCGTACATCCTTTGATAATCGAAGAAAGTCGTATGGTGCTTCTACAATGTAATGAATATCTTGAAATTGTTCATTTTTAAAAACTCCAGCAATTTCTTTTAATATGAATTGTTTATTAATTCCATAGAATCCTTGAATATCAATAACCACTTGATTATCCATTAGCTTGATAATTCGTTTTTAAACGATACGCTGAACTAGCCCCGTCAATGGTGAATAATCAACTAAACGATCGTGCATTAACAGACAATAAACCTTTGTACTCTTAACACTTGCACTTTCAAGTTCAATTGAGACTCTAACATCAATTGGACCTGTTTTAACAGTTTCATTCTGATGCGAGAGATCAATAACAATAATCGGTGCTTTTTCTTTGAATTCTCCAGGTGATAGCAACGGTCGAGATTTTTTCATATAGTAACTAGTTTGAAAATTTGCATACATATCATACAAAGTGGCAAATCGTTCACGGTTAAAATGTATGTTCATATCATCATGAGGATATGTCTCCGAGTTCAAGCACACTTCCAAATTTCTCAAATGATTTTTTTTTTTTTTTGATATAACATTTTAATATTAACATTAATCAGCCTATCAAAGGCTATAAAGCATTGATTTAACAAATGAACAATGACGACGACTTTAAGTCTGACATAATAATTTAAATTAAATTACAAACAAGTATAAACGTATATAACAAGATAACATATATAATTGAGTTTTGGTTTAAAAGATTTATTAAAAAAAATATAATTTTATCTTTATTTAAACACTTTACAATATTTGGAGTAATTCTTAGACAGACTGAAGTTAATAGTATAATCTTATACAGCTGCACGTTACGACCTTAATCGGTTGCGTATCAAATCGAACTCAATTGGCTGTTGATGCGTGGGCGTTGAAGAAACCTCGGCTTTGAGCTTTTTGGGCTTTTGCATGAGCTTCTAAATTCTCTTAGATCAATTCTCTTCTTGATCTTACTCTTCATGATTTGACATTGCGTCAGCCGAAGTTTGTGCAACGTCCGCATTTGTTGCGTAGGAGCGTATTTGGTGGGAACAACGATAGTGGCGTGATCTTTGTTTATGTTTATGTTTATGTTTATGCTTGAACGACTGTTTACGTTTTAGGCAGATTGACCATTGTCGTTGTTGTCGCCAAAGTTTGGGGATGATGGGTGATGTGTTTACAGTAATGTGTGAATGATATATGTGGCTGCTTAGTATAAGTGGAATATGGATATATCACTCCCCCAACCTTTAGAACTTTGCCTGTCCTCAGGTGGCTATTTTTGGATACAATATGGGGATTTCTTTAAGTTCGCCTGTTATATCGATTGGTTCTATGGGTGTCTCTTGTATTTTAGGTTTCTTATATTTAATGATTAATTTATGTGGCAAACTTTTAAACTTATAAATTAAGTACAATATTAAGCCAATTATGGTAATTATAAATGTTGTTGCGCTTATTATTTGAAACTCGTTATAATATTTGGTATGTTCTTCTATGATCTTTTTTGTTTGAATATATGATAATGGCTTTAATTTAGTTATATTGTTGCTCACATAAATAGTTTGAGTGTAGTCTAGCATAGAATTTATAATTGATATTTCGTTTAATTGTAGTGAACAGTTATAAATTTTTATAATATTATTTCCTTCAATTACAATTTCCTTGTTCATACAGTTTTGATTAAGTGTTGTTTTGGGTAAATTCCATGTAATTACAATATTTGGTTCTATATAATTAGTTTGAAAATTTCTAAGTGTTGTGGTATATTTACAATCTGTTGTAATTTGATTTAAAATTCCTGTTATACATTCGTTGGTAATTAATTTCATAGTATCTTTGTCAAATGCTTTTTGATTTTTTATGTAATATTTTTGATCTATAATTTCCGTTAAAATATTTTTGTTTTCATCGGGATAAGGGATTATTTGAAAAATAGGTGTCTTTATAATTTCACGAGGAATGTGGGAAATAATTAATATTTCACTTGTGTCGGATTTTAACCAAGTGGAAGTTTTTGTTTTTAATAGTTTTTCAGCGTTAACGTGTAACAAGTAGTTATGCTTTAATAGTTTTGGATTAAATACCTAGTCTAGTAAGTTGCATCCTAATTCTATGTCCTCTATATATTCAGTAAAGTGCTGTAATTAATATGAACATCTAATTTCTTACTTCTATCTTGTTCCTGATTCAATTCATTCATATTTTTAAACCTTTGTTTATTGTATTTATTATATCATTTATTCATTAACTTGAACCTATTTTCTGATAATTTAATTATTTTTTCTTCTAATTCTTCTACTTTCCGACAATTTTACTAAACCTCTTTTACTGCGTTTAACTATTCTTATACCGTTTATTTCTCTGTCTAGTTTTTCTGTTAAATATTGAATTTGAATTATATTTTTAAATTCTTCCGCTTGCTGAATTAGTTTGTTATATGTTAGTTCTGTTTTAGTTATATTTACTGTTAGATAATATATTCGTAATCTGAAGGGATATCTATATACCTGTTTTAAAAATGAGGTAACCGTTTGGTGCTTGAATTGGATTTATTTCTATACTCTGTCCTTTTGTATAGTGAATGATAAATATTATTAGTGTTATTATAATCTGCTTTATTTTATGTTGGTGATTATCGTTCCTGGTCGCTTTCGTTTGTTGATCTGGAATTATTATTGTATTTACTAGAATTAATTTTCTTTTTCTTTTTGAATTTTGCTTTATAATGTGTTACTTTTCTTCCTCTATTGGTTTCTTCAAAATGTTTATCATCAAGTTGTCTTAAATCTCCTGTTTTCTTAAAAGGGTTAGTTGTTTTTGATTTTACTAATGGAGACTGTCTAAACTTCGTGTCTATTTCGTAGTTATTACGTTTTTTGTTTAAGTTGTTTATTTGATTTACTTTATTTGCTTGTGTATTATTTTCGGGTGTTCCTGCATATATGAATATATCTGCTGGTGTTCTATTTGTCGTTTTGTGTTTTGTTTTATGATTGTATGTGTATAAAATTGTTTCGAATTTGGTTATTTTGTTTTCAATATCTGTCTCGCTATTGATGATTCTTAATTTTTCGTTAACTGTTTTGTGAAATCTTTCTATATCTGAAATGCCTGTTTTGCTTGTTGTAATGTTAATGTTTACATTTTCAGATTTTAACCATGTCTGTAATGCAATACAAATGAAAGCTGAATCTTTGTCTGCCTTGATTTCTATGGGTTTTCCCATTTCATTGAATATTTTAGTAATAGCTCGTTTGGCTTCTAACCAGTCTCTACTTTTTACTTCTATTAGTGCTGCGAATTTTGAATATATATCGATGCAAGATAAAAATTGATTGTTACCTATCATGTAAAAATCCATTACGTACTTTTCTCTGATATTGTTAACTTCCGGGGTAATTTCAAATTCTAGTTTTGTATTTCTGTGTTCAGTTTTTGCAATGTTACAAATTTCGCATTCGTTTATTAAATTTTGAATTAAATTTTGGTGGTCCGGAAAATAATATTTTTCTTTAAACCAATTTATGGTTTTCCCTATACCTGGGTGTAGTAAGTCTTTATGTTTCTTTAGTATTATTTCTTTGAATTCTGCATATGTTTGTAAATCTATTAATTTTTTACTTGATTTCATGACTTTTGTTAAATTATCTGGATTTATTATTTCCAAATAGGCTTTTTGGAATGTTGAAAAGTCTGTTGTGTTGTGAAAGTAAATTACACTCTTTTTTGTGCATAAGTATTCTTTTATTATTTCTTTTGCGTGAGTGTTTGACATGTCTTTGTAAGTTATTTTGATATTAGTTTTGTGGAAATAGTGGGTTGTTTCAACTTTGTTTTCATTTCCTTTTATTAGTTCTATCTGCCTGTTGTAATAATTAAGGGGCCTTTCTGTTATTTGAATATAACTTTGATTATCTTCTTGGGCGCTATGTATTGTTGCTCTTGCGCTGCTAGAACTTTCTCCTAACAAAACTTCTTCTATTTTGATTCTTGATAAGGCGTCCGCTACATAATTTTCTTTACCTGGCAAATACTTGATGTTATAATCAAACTCATTTAGCTTAATTTTCCATCTTTGCAACTTCATATTTGGTTCTTTGATATTACTCAACCAAACAAGTGGTTTATGGTCACTGAGAATTTCAAATTGTCTACCGAAGAGGTAAGACCTGAAATGTTTAGTGGCCCAAACAATAGCATATAGTTCCTTTTCTATTGCTGAGTAGTTAACTTCGTGGTCGTTTAGAGTTCTACTGGCATAACAAATGGGTTTGTGATCCTGTGACAGAACAGCGCCTATAGCAAAGTTGCTTGCGTCAGTGGTTAGTGAGAATTTTTTCTCGAAGTTGGGGTAGATCAGTATTGGATCTGAAGTTATGAGTACTTTTAATTTCTCGAACGCTGAGATGTAATCTTGGTCTTGTATGTTTATAGTTGCTCCTTTTTTAAGTCTTAGAGTCATAGGTTTTACTATTTTTGCAAAATTGGGTATAAATTTCCTATAAAAACCACACAGTCCTAGGAATGATTTAACTTGTTTAGGTGTTTTTGGTATTGGGAATTTCATTATAGCAGTTATTTTATTAGGATTTGGCTTAATGCCTTGGGTTGTGACTACATGTCCGAGGAAGTCTGTTTCTTTCTTCATGAACTCACATTTGTCCAATTGTAATTTTAAATTGGCTTCTCTGAGTTTTGTGAATACCTTTTTTAGAGACAAAATGTGTTCTTCCAATGAAGTGGAATAGACAATTATGTCATCTAAATAAACTAAACAATTTTTGTAAATTAAATCTTCCAAAAGATTGTTCATACAACGTTGAAATGTTGCTGGGGCATTTTTTAAACCAAATGGCATACGTGTGTATTCGTAATGACCATGTTTAGTTGAAAACGCTGTTTTAGGTATTGAGCTAGGGTCCATTTGAATTTGATGGAAACCCTTAGCAAGGTCAATCGTGGTGAAATACTGACACCTTCCTAGTTTGTCTAGTATTTCATCCATGATTGGGATGGGAAATTTATCGTCAACGGTAATCTCGTTGAGGTTTCGGTAGTCTATGACTATCCTGAATTTTTCTTTACCTGAAGCGTCCTTTTTTTTAGGAACAATCCAGATGGGTGAGCAATAGGGCGATTTCGACTTGCGAATAATCCCTTGTTGCATCATTTCACTGATCTGCCTATTTACTTCTAAGTCGTATGATTGGGGATATTTATACGGTTTTCTGAAGATGGCATCTTCATGTTTGGTTTTAATTGAGTGCCTGATTGTACTTGTAAATGTCAAATTTTCACTTTCTTTGTACTGAAGGTCTTTAAACGCAAATAAAACCTGTTTTAACTCTTCTTTTTCTTCTGAATTTAGATGATCTAATCTAAATTCATTCGTTTCTCTTAATTCGTCATTAATAGCGAAATTATAAGGAAAGTCTGAAGTTGAGGGCGGATCAAGGCACTCAGGTGCAGTATTGTCTTCTTCGTGATAATCATTATTATATCTAAAGGAAAAAGTGTATTCACCTAAAGTGACTGTTTCTTTTGCATAATCGATTTTCGATTTGCATGCGGCTAAGAAGCATCTACCTAACAACACATCATAGTTGTCTGAGAAATTGTGTAAGTAGAATTTTTGATGAAATGGACAGATTTTGCTAGGTCCTACTGATATGCTTTCTTTTAACTCTACTATTCCATTGATGGTATGAACTTTTAAAGATTCTATACGGTTTTTAAAATTCCAAAAATTTTTCTTCATCAAATTGATTGAAGAACCTGTGTCTATTACTACTTTTAAATCTTCATTGTTCATAACTAACTTTATAAATGGGTTTAATCCTCCGTTTCTTCCTGTTCCTGATCCGAGGCTTCTAGATGAAAATTTTCGGATGTATCCATTCTCATTTGAGTACTGGTACTATCACGCTGTCTTTTTATCGGTGGGTTAGTTCCACTTGTAGATGCCTGGTTCTGCTGGTAATTTATGGGATTTTGGTATCTACCTTGATTCAATTTATATTTAAATTCTTGTTGAGCTTGCTGATGCTCTATGTTACTTTGAGGTTGTTTTGGCACTTGCGAGTTTTGATCTTGTTGATTTTGTTTTGAATTATTATAATTTGTCACTTGCAAGTTTTGATTTTGTTGGTAATTATTTCCTCCATTCCTGCGGTTATTTGAATTTTGATTTTGGTTGTTATTAAATTTTGGTTTGTCTACCACGTTATTTTCATATAATCCCTCTCTCTGAGCTATTTGTTTTAATTTTGAAACTGTTGTTATATCATATCTGGCTAAGGTCATATAGAGCCTATCAGGAAGTTTCCTGTTTATTACATCTTTTACAGTGTTCTGCATGGCATTTGTATAGATCAATGTATTGTTAGGAATATTCTCTAAAGCTAGCTTATTTGTTATAATGAATGACTTAGACTCTAGGTCTTCTACAAACTTACGTAGATTTCCATTATAACTGGTGTTATACAAACGTCTTAAGAGTTCTTCGTATGGTGTTTGAACTTTGAATTCCTCGATGAGTATATTCCGTAATTCATTCCAGGTGTTTGCTTGTGCAATTTGTGATGCACGTTGGGCTTCTCCAAACAGCTGCATTTCTATGGCGCCAAACATCACGCTGTGTTGACGAACGTCTCGTGTCGGGTAGAGTTGTAGAATAAAGTCCACTCTTCTTATGAATCCGCTCAGCATCTCATTTGCTCCGTCGAACGCAGGCACTTGTCTAAGCTGCGACAACGCCTGGCTTAAGTGCTGCTCTGACAATTCAAGGGTCATCTTTTGTTGTGTTTTTTGTTATTGTGTTTTAAAGTTGTTCACTGTTTGAATGTTTTGTCTTTAAATAAAATCCTCTTTCGTGATTTTATTACTAAGTGAACTTTCTAGTCGTGATGAATATGGTTGGACTCATATAATTTGTTATTTTTATTCCATTATCAATATTCATATAATTTGTTATTTTTATTCCATTGTCACTATTCACGATCACGTTGGTTCTTATGCGGATCACTTTATTTTGTTTTAATTAGATGGTCGGATTTTCAATAAATTCAAAAGTTGATACTTTAGTGGTTATCATTTGATTTATTTTTCACGAACTGTTTAAAACTTTTTTAGTAATCCTACCGGCTGCGCCAATTGAGTTTTGGTTTAAAAGATTTATTAAAAAAATATAATTTTATCTTTATTTAAACACTTTACAATATTTGGAGTAATTCTTAGACAGACTGAAGTTAATAGTATAATCTTATACAGCTGCACGTTACGACCTTAATCGGTTGCGTATCAAATCGAACTCAATTGGCTGTTGATGCGTGGGCGTTGAAGAAACCTCGGCTTTGAGCTTTTTGGGCTTTTGCATGAGCTTCTAAATTCTCTTAGATCAATTCTCTTCTTGATCTTACTCTTCATGATTTGACATTGCGTCAGCCGAAGTTTGTGCAACGTCCGCATTTGTTGCGTAGGAGCGTATTTGGTGGGAACAACGATAGTGGCGTGATCTTTGTTTATGTTTATGTTTATGTTTATGCTTGAACGACTGTTTACGTTTTAGGCAGATTGACCATTGTCGTTGTTGTCGCCAAAGTTTGGGGATGATGGGTGATGTGTTTACAGTAATGTGTGAATGATATATGTGGCTGCTTAGTATAAGTGGAATATGGATATATCACTATATACATTAAATTTTGAAACAATTAGTTACGACGTCCCTGCGTCCAGAGGTCGCTGGTGTGAAGGCGTTTAAGTCTTCTCCGCGTTGTGTTGGATCCCAGGGAGCTGGCCAACGGATTGACATGGTTATGGAGCCGATCGTTGTAGCGACTCGTATGTCGGTTGATCTGCTCCATAACCGTCGGTAGGCCGAAATCACAGTGCAGCGTCCGGTCGCTTACGAATCTTGGAGCTCCAGAGATATCGTGGAGCACTAGATTCTGCAAAATCTGGATTTTACGAATCCATGATTTTGCAGCCGTGCCCCACAACGGAATGCCATAGGTCCATGTAGGCATGATTATGGATTTATAGATGAGCAACTTGTTACTCATGCTGAGCTTGCTGGATGGCTTCAGCAACCAGCTGAGTTTCTCCCTTTTAGATCTACACGCTGCTGCAGTTAACTGGATGTGTTTGCCCCAAGATAGTTTGCTGTCCAGGTACATACCCAGGTATCGAACATGGTTCTCCTGAGGTATGACCATGTTGTTGAGCCGGACGGTGGGACAGCAACCATGCTTGAGCGCAAAAGTGCAGTGCTGAGACTTGCTTCCATTGACGCAGATGTTCCACCGGTTAGCCCAAGCACTAAAGTCATCCAAAAACTTTTGAGTCTGCGCAGCAGCACTCCTAGCGCTGGGGGAGTTGGCCAGGAACACGGTGTCATCTGCGTACGTGGCAAGCAGCGTGTTTACGGCTACTGGAACCGGCAAATCCGCGGTGTACAATGTGTACAGGACAGGCCCAAGGACACTGCCCTGCGGTACACCCGCTCCAATGCGGCGGACGCTTGATCGCTCGCCCCTCACTTCGACCATAAACGAGCGGCCAAGCAGGTAAGACCTGAGCAGTAGATACTGCGCCGATGGGAGGAGGGACTTCAGCTTAAAAAGCAGGCCATCATGCCATACGCGATCAAAAGCTTGCTGGATATCCAGGAAGACGGCAGAGCTGTACTGCTTATTTTCCAAAGCCTCGAGGACATGCTGTACAACTCGATGAACTTGTTCTGGTGTACCATGGTGATGCCTAAAGCCAAACTGATGATTAGGTATGGCATTCTGGACGCCACTTACTGCCGACATTCTTCCAAGAAATATTTTTTCAAATATTTTGGAGAAAGTGGACAGTAAGCTTATCGGCCGATATGACGCGACAAGGTTCTCCGGCTTGCCAGGTTTAGGAATCATCGCAATCACAGCACACTTCCACGCAGTGGGGAAGTGGTGGATGCGAACCATGGAGTTGAAAAGCAGCACCAAGAACATCACTCCCTTTTCAGGGAGGGCCTTAGCAACTCTGCCGTCGACGCCATCATAGCCGGGGGCTTTAGTGGGCTTTAGCCTGCGAATCTGCAGGCGGACCTCATCGGGGGCGACAGGTGTGATCGGCAGTACGGGATCAAGATCCGCATTTAGAAATGCGTCTGTTTCCCGAATCTGGCTGGTAGTCGCGAGCGCAAAAGGCGTCCCCCCCCCCCCCCCCCCCCCCCCCCCCCCCAACCCCCCCCCCCCCTCCCCCCCCCTCCCCCCCCCCCCCCTTTTCCCCCCCCCCAGCCCCCCTTTTTTTTTTGGTACCACCTTTGTGGGGATTTCCTCCAAAAAATTGTTCTTTTTTTCAAACAGGGGCTTCCCCCCCCCCGCTGCCGCCCCCCTAAAGTCCCTAAGATCCAGCGGATTGCGTGAGCGCATATATCGTCGACGCAGTGCTCTTTTGTGCCTCACCAGATCCAGGATCTCGGGTTTTAAAAGAGGCCCAGATGGACTGGGAGTCGGACAAGGCTGTTGGCCAAGCATGGAGTATTCTGCCGCCGCGTTAATATTACGCAGGAATAACTCCGCTGCGTCGTCGATATCAGCCGGTGAACTCAACTCCATGTTCAAATTCACTAGCTGCTTCAATCTCTGTCGGAATCGAGCTAGGCTTGCCTTGCGCGGCAAAGCCCTGCCTTGGGAGCATTTTTGTTGGCAGCCACTCTATACTCAACGATCAGCGGAATGTGATCGGAGTTTAGCTCTATCCACTCGGATATACCAAAGCACTCACTCAGATTGGATTCCGGCGTACACAGCAAAGTCAATTGCTGTCGGCAAATGTCTGCCGTACGAGTAGTGGGTTGGACCACCCGTAGCAAGTACTTGGAGATTGGAGGCCCTCACGCAATCCGCGAGCGCAGTCCCACGGCGGGTGTCGTGTGCAGCACCCCAGAGCCGATGTTGCGTATTCCAGTCCCCAGCAATCAGGAACTTGGGGCCAAGCTCTTCGAAGAGATATTTAAAATCTTCTACTTCCCACACAAAACGAGGTGGACAGTAGACAGCCGCTGGGACTACTTCGCATTGATCACTGGAGACTTTCACAGCAACACATTGCGCACAAAGCCAGCTCAGGGACGTCAACAGATGATGCTGCAGCGTAGCTTTAATAATCACTGCTGCTCCCCCACGCATGCGATCCAAGGGATGGTTGGCAAGGTGTATGACGTGTATGGCAGCCTGAAATATGACCTTGAGCAGCAGTGAGTCTCGCAGACTATTATGACGTCTATGTTGTGGCTGTGGATGAACAACTCCAGCTCGTTGGCGTTGTTTGACAAACCGTTGGCATTCCACACGCCAATGCGCAGCCCAATTTGGCTCATTTTTGGGAAAGCGCGGCGTGGAGCAAGCTCATCATAGACATAACTTCGCCATTAAGGTGTCGAACTGGAGTTGTGACGGCTGCTGATCGTACCACTGATGATATTGCTGTGGCTGCTGATGTTGATGTGGCTGCTGATGTTGCTAACGTTGCTGCTGTTGCTGATGTTGTTGCTGTCGTTGTTGCTGATGTTGCTGTCGATGCTGCTGCTGTTGTTGTCGTTGCTCTTGCTGCTGCTGTTGTTGTTGATTTAGCTGCTGCTGCTGGTACTGCTTAGGCTGTGGCTGCTGGTAGTGATGTGGCTGTCGGAGTTGCTGACGTTGCTGTTGTTGCTGATGTTGTTGTTGTGGCTGTCGTTGTTGCTGATGTTGTTGTTGATGCTGCTGTTGATGTTGCTGCGGCTGAAGGAGTGGCTGGCGCTTGCGTCGACGACGCAATACCTTCCTCCGTGGTTGCTGTGGCTGAAGCGACGGCTCCAGTGGCATAGGTGGCTGCAGTGGCAAATGCATCTGCTCTTGTAGATGCTGCTGCTGCTGAAGTTGCTGGTGATGTCGCTGCTGCCCAATTTGCTGCTGTTGTTGTTGCTGACGAGCTGCATCAGCATAAGAGAAATTATTTCTCACCGGGACCACTGGGCGCGGCAGCATTGCACCTAGTTCTGGTTCTCGTCGTGGGGCAACCTGCAATCTGCGTTGCTTAGCTACACGCTGGTAAGCTTCGCAGCCCTTCCAGCTAGCTGGGTGATTGCCACCACAATTTGCACATTTTGGTTCAGCCTCTTGTGCTTTTTGGCAACCAGCGGTTGGATGAGCTGCGCCACACTTGACGCAGCGATGCTGCTTTTGGCAATACCGCATTGTGTGGCCAAATTCCTGGCAACGGTGGCACTGCGGGATGTCAACGTGGCGGTCCGGGCACTCAACGGCAATTCTCAGCTGACAAAGAGTTTTGAGCTTGTAAACCTCTTTGTTATTGGCAGCTGGCTCCAGCTCCAAATAGCAAAGATTGAGCACCTCTTTTGTGGCGCGGCTCACTATGCTATGGACACCGCGCAAAGTGTATCCAAGCTTGGCCAGCTCAGTCTTAAGCCTCTCCGTTTTGAGCAGCGATGGATCCAATCCTCTGTCCCGCCCCCCTCCAAGAGTATTTTTTTCTTAAAGTCAATTCCCTATATGTGTAATATCAATTGGCAACACACTACCGTTCCACCACCACAGCACTTAAGCACAAAGCTGTCAGGCGGCGTGACAGCATTAAGTGCATCGAGGAGGCCAACAACATTTGTTATGCCCTCAGCAATGAGTGGAGGAGGCTTGGGTGTCCTGACTGGCCGAAGTTCTCCGTCTTGAGATGTCAAGTTAGTCACCGGAACCCCCCGAATCTCAGAAGCTGCGCTTAGATTTTGCTCCTCATCAAGCGAGCCTTGAGCATCAGTTACTGGTGCAAGAGTTGGAGAGAGAGGAAAGGTGGGCGGAGGAGGCAAACTTAAGCCGGCGATAATAGCTGCAAGCTCAAAATCCACCTCGTCATCTGCATCCATATCCATTTCATCGCTGCGGAATGAAATAGCTCTAGAGCGAACACCAGCTGATGTGGATAGAACTGCGGCGTTAATATTTTTGTTGGCGTTTTTGTTGTCATTGGCGTTGTTGTTGCTGTTGGTATTGTTGTTGTTTACGTTGGCATAGTTTGGTTTGGCGTTGATTTTGTTGCTGGCAGACCGCAAGTGTAAATTGTAGCGCTGTTCGCAAGTCTGCCTGGCCAGAGATGGGGAGCACCAGGAGACTGCAGGGGCATTGGCTGGTGCACCAGCATCATTACGAGCTGGCATCCCGTTGGCAGTTTCGTCGCTCATATTGGTCTTTGGCGCGCACCAAGCGCACGCACTCAACGGAGTGGCGGCGGCGCACGCACAAGAGGCACTGAAGACTCCGCTCCAGACAATTTGTAAGGCACCTGAGAAGAAGTTCGGTAGTAACCGAACTTAAAGAGAGCAAAATAACCGAGCAGACTGCCGTTCGTCGTTCGCGAAAGCGCAACAAAAACGTTCAGCAGGCCGCTGACGGAAATGTGGGCAGCGTCTGACGAGAGAAGAACTCTCTCTCGAACGACGGTACTCGCAGCGGTACGGATACGCGCAGCAAAACAAATGAAAAGGCCAATGCACTAAGCGGGTGCGTTAGCAATTGTTATTGTTTTTGTGTTGAACTGTTTGTAATTAGCCTGCAATGCAAGCTGAGCTTTGTCACAATAAAATATAGTAATTTTTGCGAGCTATCACGGAATTGTACACAAGAGAAGCACTATTTTACAATGTTGCCACAGATAAAGTGGGCTTGTCTATATAGCAGTGCTTAACGAGCACTTTTTCGCAGTCACTACAATACGCGTACGCACTCGACGAAGGCATAATAGAAACTGAGAAAATGATTTTGAATCAATTTATTATTAAGCTCAAAAGCTATTATTGCAAAACGAGGTCGATCTCTATTGGCAGTGAGCTTTACGTTCCAGACATGATGAGTACCCTCAGCAAGTGTTGGATTAAGATAACAATCCCAGCTACGGAATCCCAATGACAGTGAGCCTCCATTTTTCGTTAAACTAAACATTTGTAACTTCATTTCATCACTGAGAGTTATATGCAGTATTTTCCATGTTATATTTGAAATATTTAATTTATGCTTATTAACACCAATTTAAGCATGAAATACATCCCACACATTTTTAGACATGAGTAGTATAAGTTCATGTGTCATTTAGTAAGACCTTGTTATAGTCTTCAGCAAATTCAAGCAAGTATTTAAGGGGAATAAAGAAATTAAAATAGCCACCATTTGATAGCTCTCTATCAGCTCCATTGAACCAACCAGAATTTCCAAGCATGTGACTTTCAGACTTGTTTAATGAAATGTAGTTTTTTATGGTTGTTGTTGTACCAACAAACCGTGTTCGGTCGATTTCAATTCCGTTTAATTCATAGCGAATCTCATCAAAAAGGTAGCCCATACAATTGTTTTTCAGCTTAGCATTCTCCACAGGCGAGCTTTTAGCCAAAGTAATCGAGCCCTCAACATTAAGGAAACTCTCACTCATCAATACATATAAATCCTGATTTTGTAATGTAATGCGAACTTCGTTATTAATCTTAAATGATTGGAGATATGGAGAGTATCTATGATATTCTTTTTTAATTATACTCTCATCTGAGTAAGCTTTCTCTCGAACATTTAGTATATTGCTCATTATTTTCTGATTTTCATACCCAAAGATTGTAAAAATAAATAAATAAATAAAAAATAATAAAAAATGTCATCGACCTTCTTCCTTCTACACTATTACTTAAAGTGGATGCTGATGGGGGATAACACCCATTTTTATTATTATTATTATTATTATTATTATTATTATTATTATTATTATTATTATTATTATTATTATTATTATTATTATTATTATTATTATTATTATTATTATTATTATTTTATTATTATTATTATTATTATTATTATTATTATTATTATTATTATTATTATTATTATTATTATTATTATTATTATTATTATTATTATTATTATTATTATTATTATTATTATTATTATTATTATTATTATTATTATTATTATTATTATTATTATTATTATAATTATTATTATTATTATTATTATTATTATTATTATTATTATTATTATTATTATTATTATTATTATTATTATTATTATTATTATTATTATTATTATTATTATTATTATTATTATTATTATTATTATTATTATTATTATTATTATTATTATTATTATTATTATTATTATTATTATTATTATTATTATTATTATTATTATTATTATTATTATTATTATTATTATTATTATTATTATTATTATTATTATTATTATTATTATTATTATTATTATTATTATTATTATTATTATTATTATTATTATTATTATTATTATTATTATTATTATTATAGATAATCATTCTCGTCGCCTTAGATGCAAACGAAGTGTTACACTCTCTTTACGTAAATTGACTAAGTTTCCGTCCTGATCTACAATCCGTATTATTAATGATTGTATCTCTCTCGTGGTCACCGGCCAATATATAAGATTATTGGGTTTCTCACTCATTTTATAGCCCGGTGGAACGTTAATAGCAAACTCATGTAACGCATGACTTGATTCACCATTTAGATATGATCCGCTCACAATATTACATTCCAAACGAATTGTATTAACTTTTAAAATATCTACAGAATAACCCGAATAATGGACCAATGGAATGTTCCTTATTAAAATATATTGAGTGTTCCTTTGTTGAAATCATTACTTGAAGCGTGTTATTATTGCTTTCAATATGCGGATGGTTTAATATATTTGCTTCTTTTTCCTTCATTTTCTCATTAATAATATCACTTATATCATTGAGTTCGTATGATCCCACGGGAATCTCAAAAACATGTTCCCCAATATGAAATAAATTATTATCATGATCCACATTCGGAACCGAATTGTACATATGAAAATCAATGAGTGCACTCTCATAATTCCCGGTCAATTCAATGGGCGGATGATAGTTCGCTCCCAAAATTGAGCTGCTTCCAGTTAACGTAAACGTTGTTGCCATTTCGATAGATTATTATGAAGTGAAATAATAAATTATGTATCTGATATTATATCTTAAATTGTAATGAAATCGGAAAACCCTCGTCTATAGCGTCCTCTCTCCATTGAATCATCTTTACTAATTAATAGGAATCCATACTTTTCCTTCCAGCATAATTGACAAATTTTCTTGAATGATTCAAACTTCATGTCTACACCCACATGATCTTGATACACATGTTTCATATTTAGCTCATCTTGTTTAAACATTATAATCAGATTATCATTATCACGAACAAGATGTTTTGGGATTCGTGTATACGTTTGACATAAATAAAACGCATCGATATTATTATGTCGCCCCATACAGAAGTACGCACGAATATTGTTTTGCTTTTCACATGCTACATCATCAAATATCATAAGGAAATTTTTTCTTGCTTTATTTGGCGGTATAACATTCTCATTTTCAGAAAATGTGAAAAACCCCATTCCCTTTATTTGGGTGATAAGTGCTTTCAAGTATTCATATTTCGGTTGATTCAAAGACTTTGAATCCAAGTAAATATTTTCAAACTTTAAGCCGTTGGGACTTTCAATCAAGCTTATCATCACATTTGTTTTACCACAATAAGAAGGTCCAACGAGTAGTGCTCGAATTGACATCATTTTGACATATGATATTTCTCACTTCTATAAAGGTTTTTTGTTTTATTAATCGCATATTACTTAAAGTTTTTCTCAGCAGCTTGTCACTCATTAACAAGTCACCGAAGATTAAACAACAAATAAAATAGTTATGCGCTTTTATAAATCGTTTAATAACACGCCGAATGTCTATCTCGGTGGAGGTCTTGTTGATAACATAATCAATTCGCTACCACTTGAGCTTCATTTACCAGGCTATCAGTTTTGTGGGCCAGGAACAAAACTTGAAAAGCGGTTAGAGCGTGGTGATAAAGGGATAAACCCATTAGATGCTTCCTGCAGAGAGCATGATATAGCATATTATAAACATAAAGAATTGAAAAACCGTCATATAGCCGACTCAATATTAGCTCAAAGGGCGTGGGAGATTGTAAAAGCCCTCGACTGTAGTATTGGAGAAAAGTCTGCTGCGTATTTCGTAACAAACGTAGTGAAAGATAAAAAAAAAATTCGGCATGGGTCTCAAACATAAAGTTAAGAAAATAAAACCGTGTCAGAAAAAGAAAAAATTTATGAAGCTGTGTGAGTTGCCAGCAGCATATTGAAGAAGGAAAAACCATATGATATTCATTCTGCAATAAAAATTGCTAGAAAAGCTATAAACAAGACAATTGGATGAAAAAAGAAAGATGTAATAATTCCCCGAGTGATTAACGTTCCTAAAATAGGAGGGTTCTTACCACTTGTACCCATTTTAGCAGCACTTGGGGCATTAGGTGGTGTTTCGTCTGGTAGTGCAGCAATTGCTAAGAGTATTAATAATGCTAAAAACGCTAAGAAGCAACTAGATGAGAATAAACGTCATAACAAAAAAATGGAAGCCATTGCTTTAGGAAATGGCTTATATCTTAAACCATATCAAAAATGTTATGGACTATCAACTGACTATTAGCTGAGCTGCCCAATTAACCGCTTATCTTTATTAGGTAATAATTCTATAATGGCCCCAAGCATATGTTTGGATGCCATCTTCCCTTATCTTGCGCTTATCATCTTTAGAGCTTAATGTAGTTTTTTTAACTCTATGTGTGTATAAATTATGGATCTTTGATCTAAACATCATCATTGAATCCTTAAATTGTGTATTTGTAAATGGGCATTCCTTAAAACTATCTATACTGAGCTTATTTTATGCAGACCTCTTTACAACTCTGAATTTTTTTATGCACCCTCCCCCCTCAAGAGACAGGGAATACATTTTTGCCCTAAGCCCAACAAACTCTAACATACGTTTCCCACAATTCTCATCCTTCATCATACCCAAGACTTTTTTGTTGCACCTTTTTATCCCATATACTTTTGCAAACTCTTCGGGATACTCAGATGTATCAAACCTCATTTCAACATCTTTAGCGATGTCTTTAAAGAAATCGTTAGTCTCTATTGAATATATAAATGAATCTGTATCCATATAATTTAGAGAAACTTTCTCCTGAAATGTGGGTTTCATGTAATCATAATGAAAATCATACATTTGCCACTTATATAATTCTAAGACAGTGAAACCCAAATACATGGGCTTATCATATCCAATATGAAGGCGTTGCATCTGGATGGCATACATATCTTCAGAAAATTGTGCAGAGCGCCCGTGCCCCCAACTGGTTACATTTTGTTGTCCCCCATGATGTAACCAGTTTCACATCTTTGCGTTTTTCAACATTCTCCATGGCTTTTCCATAGACAGCGTTGTTTAAAAGTTTGAAAAAATCTTTTTCAAAATTGTTTTTTGCTAGTGTCCCATGGTGGGTATTAAGATCGATGTACTTTGTAAGCCAAGGTGACTGTTTAAATTTAAGTACTCTATTTATCTTTGTTAATAATAGCCCATTACGCAAACACTGTTGAAGATTGTTGTTGAAGACATAGCTCAACCATACAGATTATTTGCATCTAAATACATTAAATATTCTGATGGTTTGCTATCATCATAGTCAGTCAAATATTTGTGGTTGGCTTGCGAGTACCGTTTACAACACTGAACTACCCCGCCACGAATACCTTTTTGAATGAATCTGTACATGTCGATATCTGTTAATAACTCAAGCTCTATCTCTGTGGTTTTAAGATTGCATCCCACGAAAGTCCGGGGGTTGTATAGTAATGAGCAGGGTCTAGTGAATACATTTTCTGACACAATGAACGGAAATTTTGAAAAACGTCTGTTAATAATAAAACGTCAGTTTTTAGATATAATTCCATGTAATCTTTTAGGCTCTGACAACCAAAGACTACCCAAACATTATGTGCATGCGCATAATCCTCAGGGGAACATTCTTTATTAGTTAGACTATTAACAGTTAACCGTTCTTGCGAATCTAGGTTCTAAAAAGTAAAGACACTCTTTCTACGTACAAGGTTAAACTGATTGTCTAGAGGGAAAAAACGTTTTACAGTCTGGAAGCTTTCAGTACTGAAATTAGCACTTAAAGAATCTAGACTTGTAGCCATAAAGCGGAATGTATCTAGAAATCTAATTTCTAGATTTTTTTCGTGGGACGCAATGTATGTAAATTAAGAAAGCGAAATATATAACTCCTGATTGAGTGGGAGTACTTTAATATCGCCTTCAACTTTGCTTAGTTCTCTAACAAATAAATGCGAATCATATCACGATAAATTATATTTACCAGTTAAATGACAATGGTCTCTAACTTTATCAGACCCCAGACATTTCTTACAAATATGACAGTGTGTTGTATTATTAAAACTAGTCCCCTCTATCAAGCTCATTTGTATGGGGACTATTGTACTAATTTAATTGGTATAAATTTCAGTTACATCTCCGATAAGAGATCTAATAAATTTTAAAACGGCATTTTCCCCAGTCTCTAACACAAATTTATCTAACCTTGAGTCAAAATGACACTTAATGTAATAAGAAAAGGCTATCGGAATATGTTGAGAAGTTGCTATAACATTCTCACTAACCTCAGTATTGATGGGGGTAAGGATGCACTCGAAGTCTGCATAGACTACAAACGGTACATCTAAACTACGATTAAAATTTTTAAAACATAGACTTGCCTTTTCCAAACTCGGCAGTGAAGCGACGACTTTACCACATTGAAGTTTGTGTTCTTGATGTAGTCTCTCGCTGTGAGAATAGTTTAGGCAGGTGTTGCAGAAATATAGTTGGTGCTGGTTAGCTGTTAGTTGTGAGCTAACAAGTCTGAAATTAAAAAAAAACAAAAACATTTTATATGAAATAAAAAGTTTAAAATAGCAAGTATTTATATTTTTGTAACATACCTTGATATATTTTTAATCCATGAAAAATGTGCGACTCCATCACTCTCCAGAAGCACAAGGCTGATGTGGTTTTCCCGCTCGCAATCCGTTAAATATAGTGGGCCAATGACTATATTTTTTTCCTCCTCCAGCGTTCTTTACATTTACCAGCGCCTTTTTTGTTTTTAGCGCTTTGGGTAAGTCTATATTACTTGAGCCTTTTAATGGAGTATATTTATTTATATTTAGCTGCAGTCTAATTATTCTGGTCATGGTCCAACCGCTGTCCTTCTCCTGGAACTCATCCATTTTCCCACGGATGATTACAGAGTGCTGGATGAAAATGTCCTTCACATTGCTTCCACTTGTGATTACACACATGTTTGTTTTAAATAACAGCCCCCGGTTTAAGCTGGAACGGCCCCCTGTTTAAAATAAGAGCCCTCGGCTTAAGCTGTTTAAAAAACTGAAACCGCTCTATTTCAAACGATTTGGATCAGGTTCAGAAAAGAAAATTTCAAAGTATTAAATTGGGAAGAGCTGCGAATGAATACCAGCTTGAGAAAACATTTAAACCAATAACACAACCTCTAAAGAAAATCGTTAAAGGGAATATTATAGCTAGAGAAGAAACGATAGTCAAGAGAGAAGATGTAGCTGATACAAAAAATTAAATCAAAGAAGACGATGAAAATTATAGTAATATTTTCTTTGATGCTATTAATGGCCAAATCTCTAGAGAGCAATCTCATTCTCAGCCTTTTGTTTCAAGCGAACAAACTAATGAGGATTATAATCAGGATACTACTACAAGAAAAAATGATAGTTATAATCTCAGTGTGAATGGACCGAATAAAAAACAAACTGAAATTAAATAAGGGGGTAACAGAATAACCATTAACAATAATAAAATAGAGTTGGAAACCGGTGAAAAGTGGAATCTTACTCCTGGATTATATTCATTAATCTTTCTAAAAAGTCCTAGAGGGTACTATGAGATGGATTTAGATGCTCATAGAAAACATAACTTGCCCCATGAACAATTTAAGGGTAATCGTTCAAAAAAATAAAGGTGCCGTTAACAAAAGTTTTCTGCAATCACAAATCAATGAGGCAACACAAGGCTTGTACACAGTTATAAACAGTGATAATAAGAAACTACAAGTCAATTTTAAAAAAGCCATTGAAAGCACAACAAGTGCTTGTGACATCAAGTTTAGAAAATATATAGATGAGAAAATAGCCAAATTAGAGAATGATATATTAAAATATCTAACAACCGAACCGATAATTAAGGAAATTCTCGAACACCATGATTAAAAGAGAAATTATCAATGAACTACATGTACCAGCCCGTAAAAATTTTAGACGTCGTAGAGTTGTTATGAAGGGAATCGATGATCATTGGCAAGCAGACTTAGTGGAAATGGGAGAGTACTCATCATCAAACAAATGTTATAGATATCTATTAACTGTTATTGATACATTTTCCAAATATGCATGGGGAGTTGCACTGAGAACAAAAACTGGAAAAGAAGTTGCAGATGCTTTCACATCTATTTTTAAAATGAAACGAATTCCTTAGAATTTACAAACAGATGATGGAAAAGAATTCTTTAATAGTATCTTTAAAAGCTTCTGTGAAAAACATGATATTAATCACTACTCAACTTATAGTGGTTTAAAATCATCATTTGTTGAACGTTTTAATAGAACACTAAAGGAGATGATGTAGAGGGAGTTTAGTTATAATGGTGCATATCATTGGATTGAAATGTATCGCCAATTGATTGGTGTATACAATCGAAAACATCATAGAACAATTCAAATGGCATCTATAAAAGTAAATGCATTAAACGAAAACAAATTACTAAACACTGTCTACAGTCATATAAAAATATTTAGTGGCACAAAATCCGTGTGGGTGACAACGTTCGTATTAGTAAACATAAACATAAATTTGAGAAGGGGTATACACCAAACTGGACAACTGAAATTTTTAAAATAAGTCAAGTACGTAACACAAATCCCACGACATACATATTAGAAGACTATCAAGGTACTCCACTGAAAGGCGGTTTCTATAAAGAAGAGATGAGAAAGTCAAGGTTCCCACACACTTATCTAGTTGAAAAAATAGTAACGCGACAAAATACTAAAGTGTTTGTTAAATGGTTAGGTTTCTCAAATGAACATTACTCTTGGATAAATATCAAAAAAGGTTTGTGAATGGTCATCACCGGTCACGCTGTAAGGTTCATATTCAACGCTATTGTCCCTTTAGTACAAGCGGCTTAATACAAAACAAAATCTCAACAAGAAAAAACAAAAAAAAAAAAGGACTCCTATGTTTATTAAATAGAAAACCCTAATCAAGATGATATTTTATTGAGCAACTTGACACTTTTTCATCTTATGTTGAGTAAGTGAATAAGGGGTCAAGAGAAAAAATAGTGAAATGTACATATATGGTACCTAACGATCCTGATTGTAAAAGATTATTATTATTATTAAAACAAGATATATTGGATTTTTTAATACATATTTTTTTTTTATTTAATTTTTTTGTTTATATGCATATATATATATAAATAATAACAGATATATTTATTTTATTTAATTTTAATATATTAAATTAAAATACATTTTTCATTGTTTGATTTGATTTTTTTTGTATATTTGTTTTATTACTATTATCTTTATTAGGTAATAATTTTATAATGGCCCCAAGCATATGTTTGGATGCCATCTTCCCTTATCTTGCGCTTATCATCTTTAGAGCTTAATGTAGTTTTTTTAACTCTATGTGTGTATAAATTATGGATCTTTGATCTAAACATCATCATTGAATCCTTAAATTGTGTATTTGTAAATAGGCATTCCTTAAAACTATCTATACTGAGCTTATTTTATGCAGACCTCTTCACAACTCTGAATTTTTTTATGCACCCTCCCCCCTCAAGAGACAGGGAATACATTTTTGCCCTAAGCCCAACAAACTCTAACATACGTTTCCCACAATTCTCATCCTTCATCATACCCAAGACTTTTTTGTTGCACCTTTTTATCCCATATACTTTTGCAAACTCTTCGGGATACTCAGATGTATCAAACCTCATTTCAACATCTTTAGCGATATCTTTAAAGAAATCGTTAGTCTCTATTGAATATATAAATGAATCTGTATCCATATAATTTAGAGAAACTTTCTCCTGAAATGTGGGTTTCATGTAATCATAATGAAAATCATACATTTGCCACTTATATAATTCTAAGACAGTGAAACTCAAATACATGGGCTTATCATATCCAATATGAAGGCGTTGCATCTGGATGGCATACATATCTTCAGAAAATTGTGCAGAGCGCCCGTGCCCCCAACTGGTTACATTTTGTTGTCCCCCATGATGTAACCAGTTTCACATCTTTGCGTTTTTCAACATTCTCCATGGCTTTTCCATAGACAGCGTTGTTTAAAAGTTTGAAAAAATCTTTTTCAAAATTGTTTTTTGCTAGTGTCCCATGGTGGGTATTAAGATCGATGTACTTTGTAAGCCAAGGTGACTGTTTAAATTTAAGTACTCTATTTATCTTTGTTAATAATAGCCCATTACGCAAACACTGTTGAAGATTGTTGTTGAAGACATAGCTCAACCATACAGATTATTTGCATCTAAATACATTAAATATTCTGATGGTTTGCTATCATCATAGTCAGTCAAATATTTGTGGTTGGCTTTCGAGTACCGTTTACAACACTGAACTACCCCGCCACGAATACCTTTTTGAATGAATCTGTACATGTCGATATCTGTTAATAACTCAAGCTCTATCTCTGTGGTTTTAAGATTGCATCCCACGAAAGTCCGGGGGTTGTATAGTAATGAGCAGGGTCTAGTGAATACATTTTCTGACACAATGAACGGAAATTTTGAAAAACGTCTGTTAATAATAAAACGTCAGTTTTTAGATATAATTCCATGTAATCTTTTAGGCTCTGACAACCAAAGACTACCCAAACATTATGTGCATGCGCATAATCCTCAGGGGAACATTCTTTATTAGTAAGACTATTAACAGTTAACCGTTCTTGCGAATCTAGGTTCTAAAAAGTAAAGACACTCTTTCTACGTACAAGGTTAAACTGATTGTCTAGAGGGAAAAAACGTTTTACAGTCTGAAAGCTTTCAGTACTGAAATTAGCACTTAAAGAATCTAGACTTGTAGCCATAAAGCGGAATGTATCTAGAAATCTAATTTCTAGATTTTTTTCGTGGGACGCAATGTATGTAAATTAAGAAAGCGAAATATATAACTCCTGATTGAGTGGGAGTACTTTAATATCGCCTTCAACTTTGCTTAGTTCTCTAACAAGTAAATGCGAATCATATCACGAGAAATTATATTTACCAGTTAAATGACAATGGTCTCTAACTCTATCAGACCCCAGACATTTCTTACAAATATGACAGTGTGTTGTATTATTAAAACTAGTCCCCTCTATCAAGCTCATTTGTATGGGGACTATAGTACTAATTTAATTGGTATAAATTTCAGTTACATCTCCGATAAGAGATCTAATAAATTTTAAAACGGCATTTTCCCCAGTCTCTAACACAAATTTATCTAACCTTGAGTCAAAATGACACTTAATGTAATAAGAAAAGGCTATCGGAATATGTTGAGAAGTTGCTATAACATTCTCACTAACCTCAGTATTGATGGGGGTTAGTATGCACTCGAAGTCTGCATAGACTACAAACGGTACATCTAAACTACGATTAAAATTTTTAAAACATAGACTTGCCTTTTCCAAACTCGGCAGTGAAGCGACGACTTTACCACATTAAAGTTTGTGTTCTTGATGTAGTCTCTCGCTGTGAGAATAGTTTAGGCAGGTGTTGCAGAAATATAGTTGGTGCTGGTTAGCTGTTAGTTGTGAGCTAACAAGTCTGAAATTAAAAAAAAAAAAACATTTTATATGATATAAAAAGTTTAAAATAGCAAGTATTTATATTTTTGTAACATACCTTGATATATTTTTAATCCATGAAAAATGTGCGACTCCATCACTCTCCAGAAGCATGAGGCTGATGTGGTTTTCCCGCTCGCAATCCGTTAAATATAGTGGGCCAATGACTATATTTTTTTCCTCCTCGAACCCAAACACATTACTGCTTATGTTTGGGTTGGAGTCTCAAAAGCTCCAGGTGTTCTCTATATTATATCTAGAGCATCTTGCTGACTGATTATTTCTAGACGTTTTAAAGGCTGATATTAATGCCCATTTAAAACAAAACTCATCAGCGTTCTTTACATTTACCAGCGCCTTTTTTGTTTTTAGCGCTTTGGGTAAGTCTATATAACTTGAGCCTTTTAATGGAGTATATTTATTTATATTTAGCTCCAGTCTAATTATTCTGGTCATGGTCCAACCGCTGTCCTTCTCCTGGAACTCATCCATTTTCCCACGGATGATTGCAGAGTGCTGGATGAAAATGTCCTTCACATTGCTTCCACTTGTGATTACACACATGTTTGTCTGGTGGGATTTAACAGACATCACCATTTCATCATCAAAGAATTTAATGTATTCAGCAAAGAGCTCTAGGCTCGCTTTACATGATGTATGAATATTTTGTATATTCAACATCAGAGGTAATAGAGCTTCTCCTGCTTCATCCATAAATTCAATGGGGTCTAGAAGCTCCTCTCGCATATTCTCCAAAGAGAATGTAGATATGCGGTTTTTGAAGCCGCTCGAGATATGTTGCACCGCACTATTTAGCGGTGAGAACACATTCATTTTGTGTGAATTTAATCTCAAATGCGAACTCCATTTTGAAGATGCTACTTGTAGAGCGCACGCATTGCAGACTTTATTTTCTTTTGAAGGAATGTGCTGATGGGAGTTGCTGGTGCTGGGAGTGTTGAAGATGTTGGGTGTGTTGTAGATATTGGGAGTGATGAGCGTGTTGAAGTTGTTGTTGTTGGTGCTGGTGATGGAGGTGTTGGGTGTGTTGTAGATAATGGGTGTGTTGTAGATGTTGGGTGTGTTGTAGATGTAAGGAGTTATGTAGTCGATGTTGGGCGTGTTGAAGTTTCTGATGGGGGTGCTGAGTGTGTTGAAGTTGTTGGTGTTGGAGTTGTTGGGAGTGTTGTTGATGATGGGTGTGTTGAAGTTTCTGATGGGGGTGCTGAGTGTGTTGAAGTTGCTGGTGTTGGAGTTGTTGGGAGTGTTGTTGATGATGGGTGTGTTTACAGTTATCGTTTCAAAATAGTTAGGTGTTGTAGGGTTTCGAACGTTGTAAACGCTTATATAATTCGCGTTGTATATATTGTTGAACCCATCGTCGCTCATGGAGTTATTGTTGTTGTTTGCTGCCATATCGACGGATTGATTTTTTGTTTGTATATTTTTTAGAAATTTTCACTGAACAGAATATTTTTAAATGAAACGCGTGGTACTAGGACTATAGTTATAGAACTACTGAAGGAATGCTCCTTTAAAAGCGTATTTCAATAGATTTTTGCTCCACGATTTGGTTATTTTCAATGCAGGCCCTAAACAGGTTTGGTCTAGCATATGTTTTAGGTCAGGGGTGAAACTCTCTAACAATCAAGTTCCCACACAAAATGTTGTGGTTACTGTGATTATGTGAGCCCAAAACCATAAAGGCAATAAATTAAGAATGGACTCCCAACCGCTCTTGTTTGTATTTGTTTGATCTTTACTTATCAACAAGCAAAGTCACAAGTACGCACATTCATTCACCTCTTCTCTAGGGAATCGTCCTTAGGGAAAGACACCTGTGCTCACTTAGAGATCAATAAAATGTTGACCCTTTTCCCATGAACTTACCTTTCTCTCACCCTTAAATCTTGACCCTTTTCCTGTGTCCTTACCTTTCTCTTCGAGATTACACGAAAGCCGACACCTAAAATCTTGACCCTCTTCCCTTCCTCCTCGCTAATTGGTCCCATATCCCATTAAAAAAGCAATAAAAAGTGACAGGTGAGCCCATTAAAAAATACCATAAATTAAGTCTCGCAGAAACGGCAGTTCCCTTCTACTGGTCTCAAACATAAAGTAAAGAAATTAAAACGTGCAAGAATAAGAAAAAATTTATGGATGCTGTGAGAGTTGCCAGCAGCATATTAAAGAAGGCAAAACCATATGATATTCATTCTGCGATAAAAATTCCAAGAAAAGCTATAAACAAGACAATTGGACAAAAAATAAAGATGTAATAATACCCCGAGTGATTAACGTTGTATCCATTTTAACAGCACTTGGGGCATAAGGTGGTGTTGCTTTTAGTGGTGCAGCTTTGTTAAGAGTATTAATAATGCTATAAACGCTAAGCAGCAACTAGATGAGAATAAAGGCCATACCAAAACAAGTAAGAGTGATCTGGTCGAGTGTGCCTGACTAGGAGAACCCTGAACCCAGTTCTTGCATTCATAATTCTTTATCTGCATTCATACATTGAAACACACACACACACACATACAAACACAAGCTGCTGGCGGCACACGTCGTACAATTGCTTTGCTACTTCTTCTTCCTTTGGCCCCAAACTATGTTATATTGAATCGTTTATAACTTTTTTGTGTATTGTCTGACCGTTATGAAATTTGTAGGACATAAAGATGGCATATAAATCTGAGACTATGTTATCCGAAGGTCATACCTCTAAAACTACGTATTAATTGATTTCTGTGAGATCGGCGAGTGTCTTCAAAATGTGAAAGGTATTGAACCTCTGTATGCTAAAGGAGAATATATGTACCAAATTTGGTGACTCTACGTCTTATAACTTTTAAGCTTAACCTTAAAAACACTGTTCTGGAATCTTAATTTATCGATAACTTTTCAACGGGTCGAGATATTGAAATAATTATGAGTTTGTATTGAGCCGTACGACAACTTAAATTTATATATGAAGTCTGTAGTTTTTATGACTTTCAAATAATGCTCGAAAAACACTGGTCTAGAATCGAAATTTATCCATAACTAAAAAAATATGATACACTTGTATTGACCTGGCACTACGAGAACTTATATTTTTAATGGGATCATGGGATCATGGTATAAAAAGGACTCCTATGTACGATAAATAGAAAACTCTGATAAAGATGATATTTTATTGATTATGGTGACATTTTTTCATGTTATCTTGAGTAAGTCAGTGAGGGGACAAGTGAAAGGTAAGTAAATGGTACCTAGCCATCTTGGTCATTATTCGTTTGATGTTATTCCGAAAACGTTTCAGTACTTGTTTTGCGTTTTGTGTATAGAGTGAGAAAAAGAGACAAATAACTAGAGTATGGAAGGATCCCAGAAATAAATAGAAGTCCTGACTAGAGCAGAGTCAGAATCAAAGCAGCATGAAGCATACACTGTTCACGCAAGCAATGATGAAAGAGATTTGGCCAAGGTCTTGCCTGAGGAGGAGGATGATATTATTATCACCATGAGCGACTCGGAGGATGAGGCCAGCAGGTTCAGCGACACGGAGGATGAGGCCAGCTGGTTCACTATGAGCCAGTTTGGTCAACAGTGCCCCCTGGATGAGGATGAGAGGTACTAATCACCGGCCAGCGGGTTCACCACGAACCTGTTGGCTCAACCTTGTCCTCTGGTTGAGGATAAGGACTATTGGCCGCCTATCATACATAATTCGTTTAATGGCAGAATACATTTTGCATCGGAATGGAATGATGAGCCAACAGCAGCAGCAGCAACATTACCAACATGAAGAAGAACAACAACAATAACAAAAACAGAGTCAGCATCAGCACCAGCAGCAACAACTTGAACTCCGGAGCCAACGACAATGACAACGACACCAGCACCAACAACAACAGCAAGATCATCATCACCTAAGCGATTAAATTTGCTATCCTTGACTTCGTTTATTATTGGTGAATTGATGGACGTCGACCCCCACTTAATTTTGAAAAGGAGTTCCACAACGTGTATATGTGGGACTCCATTCTAGGAAATATAGAATGTTAATAATAAAATGTATTACAAATATTTAATAAAAAAATATTTATATATTTTTTTTTAAAAAAACTATTCTCAAAAAAAAAAAATTAAACTTACATTTTTTCAATTTTAGAATACAGTTTTTATTTATCTGTTCAGGTTATATATTTTATGCTACTTTTAATAGCCTGATCCCGTTAAAAATATGAAAAAGGGCATAATGGTTTTGTGCAAAAGTATGTAGCAGGCAGTAGCTAGAGATTTCATATTAAAATTTAAGTTCTCGTAGTGCCGGGTCAATGCAATCTTATTATTTGTTTTCAATATCTCGATTCGTTCAAAAGTTGTCGATGAATTAAGATTCTCCTAAAGCATACAGAAACAAAAAATATTTCACTTTGTGAATACTTCCACCTGATCTCTCAGATATCGAAAAATACGTATTTTTAGAGGACCTTTGGATTTTACATAGTATCACATTTATATGCCATCTTTATGTCATACATTTCATTACGATCGACAATAAGCAAAGAAGTAATTAACGGTTCAATGAAACATAGTTTGGGGCCAATGAAAGAAGAAGAAACAAAGCAATTCAATGACGCGCGCAGCCAGAAGCTTTTGTTTTTATGTGTGTGTGTGTGTGTGTGTGTGTGTGTGTGTGTGTGTTTTTATGTATGAATGCAGATAAAGAATGATGAATGTAAGAACTATGTTCAGGGTATCTCTTAGCGGGCACTCTCTACTAGAGCACTCTTACTTTTTTTTAATAGGCTACATATTTTCTTCTTTTTTTCAGGTTAGATATTTTCTTGTTTTTCAGATAGGTTATTTTAACAATCTTCAAGTTCTATTATTGATGTTATATTTTATGAATCAGAATAAAATTTTGAAGAAATGAAGTATTATTATTATTATAAAAACAAGATAGATTGGTTTTTATATATACTTTTTTTTATTATTTATATATATAAAATAACAGGTACATTTATTTATTTTAAATACAATTCCTGTTTTTCTTTATTTTACATTATATATAATAACAGAAACATTTTTTAATACATTATTTTTGCATTTGTTTGGATGCCATTTCCCCTCATCTAACGCTTATTATCTCTAGAGCTTAATGTTGTTCAACTCTAAGTGTATATTTAATATGGATCTTTGATCTAAACATCATCATTGAATCTTTAAACTGTGTTTATTTGTGTTTGTGCTACTGTCCTATGGTGGGTGTTAAGATCAAAGTTCTTTTAACGCCAAGGTGACTGTTTAAATTTAAGAACTCTATGGATCTTCGTTAATAATAATCCATTACTCAAACACTGTTGAAGATTTTTATAATTAATAGGATATTAAACTTTTGATCTAAGATCAGCAACAAGTTTATTTACTTTAGTCTCAAGGTGGTCATGAAGATTTTAATGACAAAAAACGTATACTTTCAGAATTCGGACGTTTCTGTAAAAGACGAAATATCAACATTGAAACCCAGTGTATGTAAGACTCTGCCCAGCCATACAGATTATTTGCATCTAAATACATTAAATATTCTGATGGTTTGCTATCGTCATAGTCACTCAAATACTTGTGGTTGACTTTTGAGTACCGTTTACAGCAATGAACTAGCCCGTCTCGAATACCACTTGAGATGAATCTATACATGTCGATATCTACGAATAATTGAAGCTCCATTTCTGTGGTTTAAGCATTGCATCCCACGAAAGTCCGGGGGCTGTAAAATAATGGGCAGGGTCTAGTGAATACATTTTCTGAGACAATGAACAGAAATTTTGAAAAACGTCTGTTAATAATAAAACGTCAGTTTTTAGATATTATTCCATGTAATCTTTTAGGGTCTGACAACCAAAGACTACCCAAACATTTTGTGCATGCGCATAATCCTCAGGGGAACATTCTGTATTAGTAAGACTATTAAAGAAATTTTCCCTTGAAGGCAGACAAGTGTCAGTTAGCAGTTCTTGTGAATCTAGGTACTCGTAGGGAAAGACACCAGTTCTACGAACAAGGTTAAACTGATTGTCTAGAGGGAAAAAACTTTTTACAGTCTGGAAGCTTTCAGTACTGAAATTAGCACTTAAAGAATCTAGACTTGTAGCCATAAAGCGGAATGTATCTAGAAATCTAATTTCTAGATTTTTTTGTGGGACGCAATGTATGTTATTTTAGAAAGCGAAATATATAACTGGTAGTACTTTAATATCGCCTTCAACTTTGCTTACTTCTCTTAAAAATAAATGCGAATCATATCGCGAGAAATTATGGAAAAATACGGGGACAAAAGGTGCAAGTTGAAAATTAATATAACTGGTGCTATGTGCTACCCCCTATATCTGCCAGTTAAATGACAATGGTCTCTAACTCTATCAGACCCCAGAAATTGCTTGCAAATATGACAGTTGATTGTATTATCAAATCTAGTCTCCTCCACCAAGCTCATTTTGATGGACACTATAGTACTTAGATAATTGGTATGGATTTCAATTATATCTCTGATTAGAGATGTAACAAATTTTATATCGGCGATTTCCCCAGTCTATATCTCAAATTTATATAGCCTTGAATCAAAATCACACTTAATATATTGAGAAAAGGCTATCGGAATATGTTGAGATGTTGCTATAAGATTCTCACTACCCTGAGTATTGAGAAGTCGCTGTGGAAAAAGTTCAAGCAGGTGTTGCAGAAATATAGTTGTTGCTGGTTAGATGTTAGTATAGGCTAGGAAGCCTTAAATTAATAAAACAAAAAAAAATTTGGTATTAAAATAAAATTTTAAAATATCAAGTATTTATATTTTTTAAACATACCTAGATCGATTTTGTAACCATTTTAAATGTGCCACTCCATCAATTTCCAAAAGCATGAGGCAGGCTGGTTTTCCATCTCGCATTACGTTAAATATTGTAAGCCAATGACTGTATTTTTTTCCTCATCGACCCCAAACACATTTCTGCTTATTTTGGGATCCTGACTTTCAAAAACTTTTATTTGGTTAAGTGGTAGCGGGAACTCTAATTTGCTAAAGTCTAGAGTTAATAGCCATTTATTGTTATTGCTGAGCTCCGGATGTTCTCTATAATATAGGTGGAGCATCTTACTATGTTTTAATTTATTGGCGTGATATTAATGCTTGTTTTAAACAAAACTCATCGGCGTTCTTTAAATTTACCATCCCTTTTTTTATACCCTGATCCCATTAAAACTGGGAAAATGGGGTATTATGGTTTTGTGCAAAAGTATGTTAAAGGCATAAAGAAGCATCACCGACCCCATAAAGTATATATATTCTGGATCAGTATCAATAGCCGAGTCGATATAGCCATGTCCATCTGTATGAATGCGAGTTTCTCAGAGACTACAAAAGCTAGAGACTTCATATTTGAAATATAAGTACTCGTAGTGGCGGGACGATACAAGTTTATTTTCGATATCTCGTCCCGTTTTATTTGTCGATTTTAGCCAAGTGATTTTCGGGCATAACTTGAAAATTATTAAAGCTAGCGAATTTATATTTAAGTTAAAGTTACTGAATTGCCGGTTTGATACAAACTCATCATATTTTTTTTTTGATATCTCAATCCTTTCAAAAGTAATCGATGAGTTAAGATTCCAGAACAGTGTTTTTAAGGTATAGCTTAAAAGTTATAAGAGGTAGACTCACCAAATTTGGTACATATATTTTTCTATAGCATACAGAGGTAAAATACATTTCGTTTTTAGAATACCCCTCCCCGATTTCACATAAATCAAAAAATACTTAGATTCGGATTTAACATAGTCTCACATTTATATGCCATCTTTGTGTCCTACCAATTTCATTACGATCAAACAATAAACAAAGAAGGTATTAACGATTCAATGTACCATAGTTTTGGACCAAAGGAAGAAGAAGCAAAGCAGTTGTATGACGCGCGCAGTCAGCAGCTTTTGTTTGTATATGTGTGTGTTTTTCTATGTATGAATGCAGATAAATAACTTCAATGAATGTAAGACCTTGGATCAGGGTATATCCTAGTCGGGCACTCTTGACTTAAGCACTCTTACTTGTTTTTGTTGTTGTTATTGTTGTTGGCTGTCATATCGATGGATTGACTTTAGTTTTTTGGTTGTATAGTTTTGTTTTTTTATAGTTATAGAACTACTGAGGAAATGCTCCTTTTAAAAGCGTTTTTCACTAGATTTATGCTCCACGATTTGTTTTTTCCATTAATTAATTTAATTGTGAAATATCAAAAACAGAGCCAAAACAGGTTTTGTCTAGGGTCGAGGACGAGGGAACACTTGCAAGATCATCCCTCGCGTTCTCAGCTAGATACGTTGTACCAAGAAGGCAAGGCATGCCTAAGGTGTGAAACTGTCTAACAATCAAGTTCCACACTGTGATAATGTGAGCCCAAAGCCATAGAGGCAATCAATTAAGAAAGGATTCTTCACCGCTCTTGTTTGTATTTGTTTGATTTTTACTTACTTTTACTTTTACAACAACAAGCAAGGTCACAAGTAGGCACCTTCATCAACTCCTTCTCTACGGAATCGTACGTAGCAGGACACCTGTTCCCACTTACAGACCAATAAAATCTTGACCATTTTCCCCTGTCTTAACCTTTCTCTTGGAGATCACAACCTTACTCTCACCCTTAAATCTTGACCCTTTTCGCCTGTCTTTACCTTTCTCTTTGAGATAACAAGAGCCGACTTTTTTCTCACCCTGGAATATTGACCATTTTCCCTTCCTCCTAGCTAATTGGTCCCTTAACCCATTAAAAAAGCAATAAATTTGGCCACAAAGTATAGTACATTGAATCGTTAATAACTTCTTTGTTTATTGTCTGATCGTTATGAAATTTGTAGGACACAAAAATGGCATTAAAATGTGCAACAATGTGTAATCCGAAGGTCATACCTCTAAAATTACGTATTTTTCGATTTCTGCAGATGCACTTTCAAACACTACAATTCAAGAACTTAAGCATATGAACAGACAAATAATGATGGTCTCGACGAGATCTTTAACACGACACGAAAATACCTGCGCAGGTGTAACCACAAAATTGCTTTAGCAAAAAGAAACAAACCATGTCTATGAAGTTATTAGCAATAATGATGTCAAAAACTACGTGAAATTAAAACTTGTCAAATATAAGTGTTTGTTAAAAGAAGAAAAACAAGTAATCTCACAATTTGATGCAACTGATTTATGTTCTACTGAAAAATTTGACCTAGGTCAGTTCTTCCAAAGGCTTGATTCAGAAGCCGGAATACATGGCATTAGACAATTGCAAATTGCACTGAATAAATTTAAAGAATTGGTCAATAGTACTTTAAAACAAGTAAGAGTGCTCTAGTCAAGAGTGCCCGACTAGGATATACCCTGATCCAAGGTCTTACATTCATTGAAGTTATTTATCTGCATTCATACATAGAAACACACACACATATACAAACAAAAGCTGCTGGCTACGCGCGTCATACATTTGCTTTGCTTCTTCTTCTTCCTTTGGCCCCAAACTATGTTACATTGAATCGTTAATAACTTCTTTGTTTATTGTCCGATCGTAATGAAATTTGTAGGACACAAAGATGGCATATAAATGTAAGGCTATGTAAAATCCGAAGATCAAACCTCTTAAAATACGTATTTTTCGATTTCTAGGAGATCGGGGAGAGGTATCGAAAAAGTGAAATGCATTTAACCTCTGTATGCTATTGGAGAGTATATGTACTAAATTTGGTGACTCTACGTCTTATAAATTTTAAGCTATACCTTAAAAACACTGTTTTGGAAACTTAATTTATCGATAGCTTTTGAAAGTATTGAGATATTGAAAAAAAAGTGATGAGTTTGTGTCGAACTAGCAGTACAGTAACTTGAACATAAATATAAAGTTGCTAGCTTTTATGACTTTCAAGTTATGCCCGAAAAACACTTGACTGAAATCGATATTTATCGATAACTTTTGAACGGGTTAAGATATCGAAAAAAAAAAGTTGAACTTGTATTGACCCGGCACTAGGAGAACCTATATTTCAAATATCTCTAGCTTTTGTAGTCTCCGAGAACAGCGCGTTCATACAGACGGACAGACGGACAGACCGTCAGACGGACAGACGGACAGCCAGACGGACATGGCTAGATCGACTCGACTATTGATAGCGATCAATAATTTATATACTTTATGGGGTCGGAGATGCTTCCTTATGCCTGTTACATACTTTTGCACAAAACCATAATACCCCTTTTTCCCATTTTTAATGGGATCAGGGTATAAAAAGTACGAGTAGTGCTTCTCAAAAAGGTAACCATTATAGACAAAAATGAAAAAGATCCAATTGAAGCAATCCTGTCAAGATATCATGACGATCCTATAGAAGGAGGCCACACAGAGATTTCGCTAACCCTGTGGCAAATAAGAAAATACTATTATTGGTCTATAATGAGCAAAACTGTCCAGTTTTAACTTGTTTGAAATGCTAACAAGCTAATTCAACAAAACATACAAAGACCCCAATGATGATAACACAAATGCCGGCTCCAGCACTTGACACAGTACACAGAAAAAAAATCAAGTTTAAAATACTTGATTTATCCGACAGCGTACTTGAAACTCTTAAGTATGTATTCAGGATATAATTCTTAATTTAAGTCTTTATCAGTATTGGTCTACTACGACCAATTTGCTTGAATTTACCTCCCTTGTAAATTATGCATTTCTTATGAAAATGCAAGCTGATGTCATATACACCGATATCAGTAAAGCATTTGACTCTGTCAACCACGAACTTCTGCTGTATAAGCTTGACTGCTTGGGATTCCCTTCATCTTTTCTGGTTTGGACTTCCTCCTATCTAAATGGTCGTACTCAACGAGTATTGCTTAGGTCAACTTCTGGGGTACCTCAGGGTAGTCATCTTGGACCTTTACTCTTTACTCTTTTTATTAATGACCTGCCCTCTATTTTGTCACATTCTCCCATTCTTATGTACGCAGATGATGTGAAACTTATTTTGTCGTATACCTATCCCCTGTGTCATACTCATCTACAAGATGATTTGAACGCTATGCAGCTTTGGTGTTTGGCCAACCAACTGCATCTTAATTGTTCAAAATGTATGTTTATGACTTTCAGTCGTTCTGGACCCCATTTAGCCACTTAAACGATTGAGAATATTTCATTGCAACGTATTTTTACTGTTAAAAATCTCGGAGCTATTTTTGACAAAGAACTGGTCGAAAGAACTAAACGATCCTTTCACCACCAAACTTCTCTACGTTTCCTTGGTCCGGCCTATCCTTGAATACTGCTCATGCATTTGGTGCCCAAAGTATCAAAACTTTCAGGATCGTATTGAGTCTGTTCAGAAGCACATTCTTCTTCTTGAATTTACCTCCCTTGTAAATTATGCACTTCTTATGAAAATGCAAGCTGATGTCATATACACCGATATCAGTAAAGCATTTGACTCTGTCAACCACGAACTTCTCCTGTATAAGCTTGATTGCTTAGGATTCCCTCCATCTTTTCTGGTTTGGACTTCCTCCTATTTAAATGGTCGGACTCAACGAGTATTGCTTAGGTCAACTTCTTCGAAAACGGTACACGTCACTTCTGGGGTACCACAGGGAAGTCACCTTGGACCTTTACTCTTTACTCTTTTTACTAATGACCTGCCCTCTATTTTGACACATTCTCGCATTCTTATGTACGCAGATGATGTGAAACTTATTTTGTCGTATACCGATCCCCTGTGTCATACTCATCTACAAGATGATTTGAACGCTATGCAGCTTTGGTGTTTGGCCAACCAACTGCATCTTAATTGTTCAAAATGTATGTTTATGACTTTCAGTCGTTCTAGACCCCATTTAGCCACATAAGATTGACAATATTTCATTGCAACGTATTTTTACAGTTAAAGATCTTGGAGTTATTTTTGACAACAAGTTGAGCTTTAATCTCCATATTTCTTCTATCGTTAATGGTCGAAAGAATTTAACGATCCTTCCACCACCAAACTTCTCTACGTCTCCTTGGTCAGTCCTATTCTTGAATACTGCTCATGCATTTGGTGCCCAAAGTATCAAAACTTTCAGGATCGTATTGAGTCTGTTCAGAAGCACATTCTTCTTTTCGCCTTACGTGGAATAAACTGGGATCCCAATCTCCGTTTGCCATCGTACTCCAGTCGCCTTTTACTCATTAATCTTCCGTCGCTAATCAACCATAAAACAGCCCTTGGTGTTGTCTTCCTGCATAATTTTAATTAAAGCCGACATTGACTCCTCTTCTCTCTTATGTCGCCTTTACTTTTCTGTTCCTAGTAGACTTACTAGAAACTTTGTCCCTTTCGTGTTATCTTCATGCACGACTGATTATGCTTTGCACAATCCAATTCTCGTTCTTTGCAAATCATATAATTCATTATTCCACGTATTCTCGGCGGAACTCTCTCTCCCTGTTGTAAAATGGTCTAAACTTATCTATCTCCGTGGGATCTCTGACCGTGCATAGATGAATACTTTTTCTCACCCACTTATAGCCAATCCTTGAAAAAAGGCCAAATAAACCTTAAATACTTGATTCAAGTACGAAATTCTTAGATTAATCCCGTATAAAATTATATTAGCTGAGAAAGAAAGGAAATTTGCTCTCCTTTGCTCGCGCTCTCTCAATTTGTTTCGAATTCTTTTGTTGTTTATGACATTTGCTTTGGTGTAGCTCAGTGGGTAAGGTGTGCGCCTTGCAAACGAGAGTTGTGCGGGTCCAATGTCCTAGTCAAGACTTCGGTTTTTTAAGTTTTATTTTTTTAATTATTTATTTACAAAATTAAATCTAGTTTATAATACTTAAATTAGCACAATATTTCGAGGACTAGCAACTTGGTCTTCTACGCAATTAAATTGAATTATTCTGTCGGCTGATGTAAGAGTTTAACTGCTATGTTACGAATAGGTTGGATAGCTCAGTGGAAAAACACAAGCCGTGCAAACAGAGGAGGGTCCCGGGACCGGGTTTCAGTACCGGCGAGGTCAAGTCGGCAAAATTTTGAATATGATGCAAACTAAAACAAGTAAGAGTGCTCTAGTCGAGAGTGCCCGACTAGGATATACCCTGATCCAAGGTCTTACATTCATTGAAGTTATTTATCTGCATTCATACATAGAAACACACACACACATATACAAACATAAGCTGCTGGCTACGAGCGTCATACATTTGCTTTGCTTCTTCTTCTTCCTTTGGCCCCAAACTATGTTACATTGAATCGTTAATAACTTCTTTGTTTATTGTCTGATCGTTATGAAATTTTTAGGACATAAAGATGGCATAAAAATGTGTGAGAATGCTGAATCCGAAAGTCATACCTTCAAAAATACGTGTTTTTCGATTTATGGGGGATCAGAGAGAGGTATCAAAAAAACAAAACATTTTGTACTTCTGTATGCTATACGAAAATATACTTAGTGAATATGGTAACTTTAGCTCTTAAACCTTTCAAGTTATACCTTAAAAACAACGGTCTGGAATCTAAATTTATCGTATTGACCCGGCACTACGAGAACCTATATTTTAAAAATGAAGTCTCTAACTTTTGTAGTCTCTGAGAAACGCGCGTTTATACAGACGGACAGACGGTCAGACGGACAGACGGACAGCCATACGGACATGGCTAGATCGACTCGCCTATTGATAGTGATGAAGAATATATATACTTTATAAGGTCGGAAATGCTTCCTTATGCCTGTTACATACTTTTGCACAAAACCATTACACCCTTTAATCCCAGTTTTAATGGGATCAGGGTATTAAAAGAAAATAATTTTATACTAGCGGGGAAATAAATAAATAAATATCCTGTTGTTCTGCGCGCTAAGTGGCTGCTGAAGAACGGCACGAGGCGCCGTAGCAGCGATCGATTGACGTCGCTGACTCGGCTATTGATAGTGATCAAGAATATATATACTTTATGGGTTCGGAGATGCTTCCTTATGCCTGTTACATACTTTTGCACAAAACCATAATACCCCTTTTCCCCATTTTTAATGGGATCATGGTATAAAAATTACGTCTTGACCAGGAATTGAACCCGCGCAACTAACTTTTGCAAGGCTTTTACTTTCTCGATTTTCATTTGACAACAATTCCTGTCTATCTCTTTCATTTTCGCGTGTTTCGTGACAAATATCAAATTGACCAGTACAGATCCATTTGATATTTGATCTTTTTTTTCGGTGCAGTGAAAACTAATGAGGCGGATTTTTTAATGCCTCATGACTCTATTTTAAAATCTGTTAGAGATATATTAGTGGATGACGTTGCATCTGGTCTTCGCATGGCAGGGCCATCCGACACTTTGTGCATGATGAACCCTTTGACTGCTGCTACAACTTCCTCCACCACTGATTCTACAATTGCTCCTATGCCCAGTTTTGGTGTCATTAGTAACACATTGAGGAATGCCACCGGTGTGACTAATGATTCTGCTCTGGTATCATCTAACGCCATATTCACGTTTTCACCAACCGTTCTTCGAATACCAAGAACTGTGTTGGTATCATTCCACCTCTGTCTGTTTCATCAGGCCCATCGGCTCAATTTGCTTCAAAATGTTAGGGACTTGTGCAGTAAGCTGCGCCAACTATACATTGATAGTTGATCTTTCGAGGCTGATGTCATTGCGTTCTCTGAGACATGGCCTAACGCATCCATTTCAAATCACAAAATTCTTGTAAGCGATTATATTGTATATAGAGCTGATCGTCCTTCCCGTCACGGTGGTGGGGGTTTCATTGCTGTCAGAACAGACTGGCCTTCGCAACTCATAGCTTGTGACTTGCAAGATGACTAAGAATTCATCTGTGTACAGCTTCGAGTTCAGTCTCTTAACATATTGGTTTCTTGACCTAGTCTTCGTCGTTGATACCACGTCCTCTATCGTCACTAGAGAATCTCCTCTAAGTGTCCCTGAAGACAGTTATCATCCAACTGTGCTGATTGTCGCAAAGCTTATGTCTCCTCACTCAACCTTGCCTTATTACACAAGTATTGGGCCTTTTTGAACGCATTTTAAGTCATTGACTCTACTAAAAATGCATTTTATAGTGCTATTTGTAATGTGTTCAATGACTGTGTTCCATTAAGTCAGTCAGTATCTAAGCGATGTTCATAATGGTTTACCCCTAGGTTTACCAACCTTAAACACGTTAAGTCACGCCTTTATAAAAAGTTTAAGAAATCAGGGTCGCAGTCTGACGTTTAAAAATATTCCATCGCGCGTTCCAAATTGTTCCTTTTAAATACATCTTGCTTCAATTAATTTTTGTCTAAATGCAAGCTTAATTTTCAAAGTGACCCAAGGCTGTTTTACAAATTTGTTAACTCCAAACGTCATTCTTCTCAGTTTCCTTCATCTCTTTAGTTTGGTAATGTGTCTGCTGATAATGATAGGGATATCTCAAATCTATTTGCATCCTTTTTCCAACTCTGCTACTCCTCATCTTCCAACTCAACTGGGACTTATCCTTTCTCTTTGAGCCATTCCAATTGTATCTTTTCACCTTTCATTGACTATAAATGCCTTTTATCATATCTAAAAACTTCTAGAGCTCTCCTTAAGCTATGTGCTGACTCGCTATGTTTGCCTCTGTTATTTATTTTCAACCGTTCTCTCGAGCTTGGTGATTTCCCTCAATTGTGGAAGGAGTCCTATATTATCCTAATTCACAAAAAGGGGTTCAAGGCTGACATATCAAATTATCGACGCATTTCTAACTTATCTGCAATTCCTTAGATATTTGAAAAAATTGTTTGTTCTCAACTGCAGTATTTTTGTCTGCCTCTGATTTCTAAGTCACAGCATGGATTTGTCAAAAGGATCTCAGTGTCAACAAACTTTCTGGAGTTCTTAACCATAATTACTATAGGGTTTCAAAATATGTCAAACTGATGTCATTTACACAGATTTAAGAAAGGCTTTCGATTCTGTTATTAACAATTTTCTTCTATTTAATTTGTGTTATTTAGGTTTTCTACACAAACAGATTACCTCTTAACTTCATAATCGGTATCAGCGTGTGCGCTTTAACTTTTCGTTTTCAAAACTTATTAAGGTAACGTCTGGTGCCCCCGAAGGTAGTTCCCTGGGGCCATTACTTTTCATTTTGTTCATAAACGATGATCCTCTCGCCTCGTCACATTCTCAAGCTCTGTCTTTCTTTTAAAGACCCATTGAGTTCAAGTTTTCTTCAACATGACTTAAATTCCCTAAACAATTTGTGTTTGCTAAATCGTTTACCACTTAACATCTCGAAATGCAACTTTATGACATTTCAGCGTAGTAAACCATACATGTTTGAGTACACTATTGACAATGCTCCTTTAAAACATTTAAGCAAGGTTCAATTGTCACATTACGGTAATTTCTAACAAAGCTTCAGGTGTCCTTGGATTTATTAAGAGATAGTCTAATGAACTCTCGGACCCGTATATCACCAAACTATTCTTGAATATGCATCTTGTGTTTGGTCTCCACAGTATGTTACGTACAGTCGTTCTAACTATCGATCGAGTTAGGGAAACCACATATTGTGTGCGGGGATCGTTGCTAAAAAGATTCGGTTCGGATTCAGTTGTCACAGCTAGCAAATACAGCCTACGCGGGGTTCGTTGAACCGTATTAGTACACCCACAACACAAGTACTGACGTTATTATTATCAATTTTAAATTTATAAATCCGTGAGCCTTTATTGACACATTGACACAAACAGACTTTGAGTTGATTTGGAAATCGGACACCCTGAATTTAAATAGGCTTAGATAACTGCATGTTGTTGTTGCAGTCTGGCACTGTACCCACCCAACCTTGAGTTTTCTAATGCCACAAATTATTTTAAAACTCCCAAATAAGAATAAACGCAATCAAATCACTATCCAGGAAACATTACAACAATAATTAGCCTTTCATAATAATTTTTAGTTTAATATTCAAATATAAACATAGTACAATAGTCAGTTTGCATACTATTTCCAGAATTCATATTTACTTCATCGTTTTAAGCAATGATTTAATATAGATCATCATAATAGAATATGCCTAAAAAAATAAAAAAAAACTAACTTATAGATAACTATTATCAGACTGTGTATTTTTTTTTTTTTAAAAGTATGTTATAATTTGTTTTCCTGTGTATTCAGTTTATCTTTCGCAATTTTCAACAATTCATAAATAAGAAAAATTTGCCCTTAAAATTAAAATATTATTTAATAAAATGCATCTTTATTTTATTCAGTGTATTTGTGGTTTTTCGTATTGTTCTACCAAAGCACGGTTATCTATTCACAATAAGCACACGTAAGGAATAAGCATATCACAACTAAAATCTTAGCTTACGTGAAGTCAACACAGCCAATATTAAACCCAAAACAAAACAATGCAAGATAGAACTGCTGCTAATAAAGAGGCTGCTTGCAATATTTTTGTATATCCACGTTCAGATACCCTCACTTGCCGTTCGGTTTATTTGTTTTTTTTATTTCATATATGTCTAAATGGATTTCTATTAAGTTTTGTTTTACTTCTAGACGTCATTCTACACTATCTATGTATATATATATATATAAATGTTAGGACTAAAGTCTTTTTTTACCTTTATTATTTTTTTAAAAGCTATTTTTTTTGTTTATTCTCATCCTCATTTGAAGTAAATTTTTTCCATGCATTTTTTTTTCTTCGCTAAATTATTAACTTTTTTTTTTTTTGTTTAGGTTAAATACATTTTACTTTTCACCAGAACAATACAATATATAAACCGTTGGGATGTTTACTAACCCCTCTGCTTTCTGATTTTTGGTGCCAACACAGCGGGTTGGTTTTTTTTTTTGTTGAGCACTTTGACTTTTCTTAAATATTTAACCAAAGTAAGCTCAGATGCCTATGAAACATTTTTGTTTTTTGTTTTGGGGATATCGAAAACATTTAAAAAAAACTTAAAGCACCTACCAACGATCGACATTGACTTCGCGCCAAACTAAATAATTAAAATACATGTTTTTTCGCTCAATTTTACGTTGGGCTATGTTATTACATTTTTTTTTAATTTTGCTGTGCCCCTTACATCACTGGTTAATTCGCAGTTCTTAACGCGTCGAATTTAACAGAAAATGTTTATTGTCATAGATCCTTAGCATGACTCGAACCAAGTAAGCTCCCTTGCATATCTTCTAATATATGAAAAGAGTTCATTTATTTTACTCTGACTCTAGCTTTTAAAAATTGTGGACATAATTTTGCTTTCAAAGTTTGAACTTCAAACCCTTGCTTAAATTACTTTGTACAAAGTTTCTTCAAAACACTTCTTGACCGACATTATATTCAACATTTTTGGTGCGTAAGCTAAATTTTTTTGCCTGCCTATCGTAAGAATCTTGGAGATTCTTTTGCAACTCTTGTTTTAATAATTTTAGTTTGCCATCTTTTGCTACTGAGCTGTGGGCTCATCCAACATCTGCAGATTTCTAAGCAATTGATATTGAGAACCATGAGTTATCATGTCAAAGCCATACAATGCGTGATAAGGTGAAACACCAATCCTCGAATGATACCCATTTCTCAACGCACAACTAATAGCATGATAATGCAAATCCCATTCACTCAGATCAGACCCAACATATGCTCTTATAGCTGAAATTATCGACCTGTTAACCCTTTCTGATGCATTCGACTGAAGTGAATATATAGCTGTGTACATATGCTTAATGCCAAAAGTTGTCAGAAAGCCATTAAACTCTTTCGCTTTGAACTGTGCACCATCGCTGATCAACACTTCCGGTAACCCGTATATATCAAATATTTGGCCCTCTAAAACTTTTGAATACATTTATTAACAAATTTCTTGAGCGGATACAGCCAATGAAATTTTGATAAGTGGTCAAGAACTATTAACAGCCCAATATTTCCTTGTTTGCTTCTAGGATAAGGTCCCAAAATGTCAATTTAGAGACGTTGAAATTGACTCTGCTTTCACTCCCATGGGTGGTTTTAGCACCATGTTTGGCGCTTTTGCACCTTTACAAACGTCACATCCCCTAACAAATTCTTTCACTTGAGATACCATTCCTGGCCAAAATAAATGCCTACGGATTACATCTAAGGCTTTTGCCATTCCTCCATGAGCAAGAACGGATTCATGTGCACGACTAATAACTTGAAAAGACAATCCAGTGTAGCGCATACATTTAAATATGAGTGCATGTTCACATATGCGCACAATATTATATGCATACATAAATGTATTTATATTGACGCTGCCAGTTGAACAAGAATATGCAACATGATCCAACCAGCCGACGTCAGAGTACTGACCGCTGGCCGAAATATGCTGCGCTTACAGTTCCCACGCTGCCCCTATGTACTTATGTACTGAGAGCAGCGCGCGGGCTAAATTCTTATGAATCCAACCGACCGAGAAGGTCTTTCTTTTTACTATAACTAAAAAGTACTTCAAACGCGTCACATGGCGACCGTGACAGGACACCGAGGGGTCCTGTAGGACATAAATACCATTGACACCGTCTTTAAGTCCTGCAGTATTAGCAGAAACAAGAATCAAGAACTCAAAACGAAATGTTGCAATTGCTTCTTCTTCAACTTCTACTTCTATTATCGTGCGCATATGTGAAAAGTTATTATAATAATAATAATACAAAAAAAAATACTAGCAACTAACTTTAAAGTTTAAATATACAACGGCCATAAGAAGTAAAACGTATTCTACAACCGCAACAACAACACCATGTACAACGGCTCAGGTACATATGTGAAACATTAAATTAATAATACAAGAAATACAAGTGCAGTCTCACTGCCAAATAACCAAACGCAATTAGAAATTGCTAAAAAAATTAAAGAAGAACCGACAATGGCCCGAAGCCAATCTGAATTGCAACATACAAGGCAAGACAGATTGCCGCGGAAAAAATTAACAAAAGGAAATCGAAAGGCAACTGGCAACAGATTAAATGACAAAACACCAGTATACATAAAAAATTACAGAATACCAGAAACACAAAAACCCGAAATCGATAAACAGTTAAACAAATTAATTCAAGATGGCATAGTTGAACCACCACTTTCCGAATACAACAGCCCACATCTCTGGGTTCCAAAAAAATCGTTACCAAATTCAAACGACAAAATGTGGCGTTTAGTGGTAGACTACCGTCAGATAAATAAAACTTCTAGCTGATAAATTTCCTCTGCCAAGAATAGAAGATATACTTGATCAGTTAGGCAGAGCCAAATATTTTTCATGCCTCAATCTAATGTCGGGATTTCACCAGATCAAACTTGACGAAAAATATATAACGTCTTTTTCAACGAGCAATGGCTCTTTTCGCTACACGCGACTCCCTTACGGATTAAAAATTGCACCAAACTCATTTCAGCGAATGAAACCCTTGCATTTTCAGGTTTAAAACCCGCAAGCATTTCTCTATATGGATGATCTTGTTGTTATCGGTTGCGCAGAGAAACATATGATCAAAAATTTAACTGATATTTTCATGCTGTGCAGGCACCATAATTTAAAATTACACCCTGAGTAATGTACATTTTTTATGCACGAAGTAACCTACCTCGGACACAAATGCACCGATAAAGGCATTCTTCCAGATGAAAAAAAATATGACGTTATAAAAAACTATCCAATTCCGCAAGATGCCGATAGTGCGAGACGTTTTGTAGCGCTTTGTAACTACTACAGACGCTTCATCAAAAATTTTTCAAATCATTCTCGCCATATAACAAGCCTGGCAAGAAAAATGTCACATTTGACTGGACTACAGAATGCAATATTGCATTTGAATATTTAAAAAAGCTTTAATGCAACCTACACTTCTACAATACCCTGATTTTAGCAAACAGTTTTGCATAACCAGAGATGCTAGTAAAAAAGCATGCATGAATACTAATAGAGTACCTCAAGGGGATGGACAATTTCGTTGCAGACGCACTTTCAAGAATTACAATTCAAGAACTTAAGCATATGAACAGACATATAATGATGGTCTTAACGAGATCTTCAACACGACAGGAAAATACCTGCGCAGGTGTAACGACAAAATTGCTTGAGCAAAAAGAAACGCCCAATGTCTATGAAGTCATTAGCAATAATGACGTCAAAAATTACGTGAAATTAAAACATGTCAAACATAAGTGTTTGTTAAAAAAAGGAAAACAAGTAATCTCACAATTTGCTGTCAGTGATCTGTATTCGAATGAGAACTTCGACCTAGGTCAGTTCTTCCAAAGGCTTGACTCAGAAGCCGGAATACATGGCATTAGACAAATGCAAATGTCACCAAGTGAACAGATTTTCCAATCTGTCTCACTGAATCAATTTAAAGAATTGGACAATAGTACTTTAAAACAAGTAAGAGTGCTCCAGTCGAGAGTGCCCCACTAGGAGATACCCTGATCCAAGGTCTTATATTCATTGAAGTTATTTATCTGCATTCATACATATACATACAAAAGCTGCTTGCTACGCGCGTCATACATTTGCTTTGAATCTTCTTCTTCCTTTGGCTTTAAACTATGGTACATTGAATCGTTAATAACTTCTTTTTTATTGTCTGATCAAAATGAAATTTGTAAGACACAAAGATGGCATATAAATATGCAACTATGTAAAATCCGAAGGTCATAACTTTAAAAATACGTATTTTTCAATTTCTGTGAGATTGGGGAGGGGTATCCAAAAAGTGAAATGTATTTTACCTTTGCATGCTATAGGAGAATATATATACCAAATTTGGTGTCTCTACATCTTATAACTTTTAAGCTATACCTTAAAAACACTGTTCTGGAATCTTAATTTATCGATAACTTTTGAAAGGATTGAGATATCGAAAATTATAGGTTTGTATCGAGCCGGCAGTAGAGTAACTTAAACTTAAATATCAAGTCGCTAGCTTTTATAACTTTCAAGTTATACCCGAAAAACACTTGGCTGGAATCGAAATTTATCGATAACTTTTGAACGGGACGAGATATCGGAAAAAAAAATGATAAACTGGTCTTGTCTCGGCACCACGAAAACGTATATTTCAAATATGAAGTCCCTAGCTTTTGTAGTCTCTGAGAAACGTGCGTTCATACAGACGGACAGACGGACGGACAGACGGACAGGGCTAAATCGACTCGGATATTGATAGTGATCAAGAATATATATACTTTATGGGGTCGAAGATATTTCCTTATGCCTGTTACATACTTTTGCACAAAACCATAATACCCCTTTTTCCCATTTTTAATGGGATCAGGGTATAAAAAGTACGAGTAGCGCTACTCAACAAGGTGACCATTATAGACAAAAAGGATAGAGCTCAAATTGAAGCAATCCTGTCAAGATATCATGACGATCCTATAGAAGGAGGTCACACAGGGATTTCGCGAACCCTGTGGAAAATAAGAAATCACTATTATTGGCCTCAAATTACCAAAACTGTTACAAAATATGTTAAAACTTGTTTAAAATGCCAACAAGCTAAAACAACGACACATACAAAGACCCCAATGACGATAACACAAACGCCGACTACAGCATTTGGCACTATACTTATTGATACCATTGGTCCACTACCGATGTCTGAAAATAGCAATGAGTATGCGGTCACAATAATTTGTGATCTCACTAAATATTTAGTTACAATTCCTATACAAAATAAAAGTGCTAAAACTGTAGTAAGAGCGATTTTTGAATCTTTTGTACTTAGGTATGGTCCAATGAAGACGTTCATTACGAACAAGGGTACAGAATACAAAAATTCATTAATAAATGACTTATATTACCATCACTAAACACTTGGTACCATAGAAAGAAGCCATCGAACATTTAACGAATACGTTCGATCGTACATCTCAGTAGACATAAGCGATTGGGACATTTGGTTGATTTATTTCACATATGGTTTCAAAACAACGCCTTCTGTAGTACATGAGTACTGTCCTTTCAAACCAGTCTTCGGCCGATCACCGAGACAGTTCAAAGTTCAGTGGTGTAATACAGAAAGCTAGAAATAGCATACAAACGCGCTTGACTAATGCTAAATAAAGCTAAGTCCAACACCATTTATCATAAGAACATAATGATTTTAGTTTAGATTTAATAGACCTGGTCTTGCTAAAAAACAGGTCATTAGCTGGATAATAACTATATAGGACGATTAAAAGTCGAAAACATAGGTAGTAACGATAATATAACCATAAACATATGAAAGAAAAGAAAAGGTAGTTCATAAAGACTAAAAGTGTACAAATTATAGTCTAATAGTCTGACTCCACAGAGACCAAGATTTTTACATTCCCATACAAAAAACTCCATTCATGGATGAATGAAACATTTTTTCCATAGGGGAAAATGGTGTTAAATCATTCCATTTTCGCCTAATGATGATATTCGCCCCAAATGTTTTCAGTATTTAAAAACAAAATACCAGATTTTGTATCGATATCATAAAACAGTCCACCCTATAAGTAAGCGCCAACTTTAAAATACAAATATTAAATTGTTGATTTCTTAATTTCTAATGGATTCACGAAATGTTAAGTATGTTAAAGTAAGATATGTTGGGCAAAGAAGAATTTGGCTATTATTTACTTCACAACACACAAATCAAAACAGAGCAACCAACAAACCAACAGTTTTTTCTTACTTGTATTATCGAAGAGAAAGGTTGAAAATTAATGAAATTAAAAAGTTCAAAGATTGTGATGACGAGATATCGGGCTTCAAAGTTGAAGTTCGCGTTTTGGTCAGTTCTGTTAATTTGTAAGACCATCTTCTCTTTACAATTTAAATTTGTAAGAGTATTTCTAAAATTGCACTCTTATCGCAAAACTTTTGCTACAACAACAACTAACCGTAAAATAAATGCAAGAGAGCAAGCAAATATCAGCCAGCGGTAAAATATTGATTTACGTTTAAACGGAATTCTTAGATAACGTCACGCCACAAAAAGACCATTTATTCGCATTATCTATTCCGTGGCGATCGCAAGGGCCTGAAATTGTACATTTTAAGAAAGCTTGACCAAGTTATATGACCAAATTGTTATAAAAATCGTGGCTGGCAACTAGTTAATTTCATATTGAATTTCAAAATTGTGTAACGTAACGCCACATTGTAAGTAATTTCTTTGCTTGGTGTATTGCTTGTTCTCAATTTACAATATATTTTCGATTATGCAGATGGAATCTTCGATTAACAAAAAATATAATTTGAGACAATGTCTTTTCGTTTAATCAATGTGCTCGAAATATAATTTTTGGAGTTAATTTAACGAACATTTCCTCAGAGCAAAAATATAAGTTTTCTACTTTGCTATCTGAAAGGAGCTAAAGAACATACCTGGCGTACATAAAATTCACAATTTATCAAGCAGAGAAGACATGCAAATAAACGCAGCTTTCACTGCATTTTTACATAAAACTATTATATAAATAAATGTATGCTATTTGCTTATCACTACAAATTATAATTTTCATCTTGTTCTAATAATAATTTCAAAATAAAAAAATACATTCGATATAAAATTATAGTTTTATTTGCGTTCAAAATGGGCTTTAAAACAATCTTAACTAAAAATGTTGCAATGCAAGTTTTAGTAACGTAACGCCAGATACTTCGGCTGCTAACAAAAAAAAGGGGAAAAACTTTTACACTGAATAATTTTGAAAATGATACTTCAATATTTAAAATATTAGTACAAAAAATTTTATACAAATAGTCTCGTTCGATTCTAAGAGTTTTGCAATTTTTGTAACCCTAGTCAAAACCCTACTTTCGATTTTCCTCTTTTTTTTTACTGAATATAGGGCTACTTAGTTACTATGCAAATATGAAGAAAACTTATTAGAAATTTAACTTCATCATTTTATTTATTAACATTTCATCGTACAAATGTCACGTCACGCCAGTTTGGAAACGCCCATATACATATATATTCACATATACATAATTACATACATAAATACATTTAAGAAAACCAAATATTTATTTTTTTTTTTTTAAAAAATTATTTACTTACGGTTTGCACGGGACAATCTTTGAATTTATACAGAAGCTGCAAATTATATTTTCATGGGATCTTTTTGTTTTAATAAAATGTTATAAATAAAACTTGGTTTCAAAAAAAAATTGGACGTGCTGATGCTCTAACTTATCTCTGAATGATAACAAATGCCATTTTTCGGTGTCGCACGGGTTATAAGAAAACGAAGTAATGTATAATGCATATTTACAGTTAATCTTGATTGGATTGATCTCTTTACATTATTTTAATTAGTTATTGTTTTCATTGAAATTTTGTTAAATAACTGTCATCATGTATCGCTTTATTTGACGCAGTAAATATTAAAGAGAAAACGGTGTAAAACTTAACAAAATGAATGAATCAGTCTGTATGCCAGTTTGAAGTCGATTCTCTCATGATGTTTTTTGAAATGAGTTGTAAATTGCTAAATTTAATAAAATTTGAATATTTTTCTTTGCAAAACGAAAGGAAGGGATGGAGAAATTTGTCTCTCTGTAATGTTACACTTTGTATTTGAGCCGGCTAAAACAAGTTCAAACAAAAAACTGAAGTGAAAAGAAACCGACCACGGTGAGTATACATTTTGCGATATGAGTTTATTTGCAATTTATATTTAGTTTTTATTATTAGTGACAGCGGAAGCAAGTAACAATGCTCTTGTCGACAGTGACCGACTAGGAGATACCCTGATCTCAGCCCTAACATTCATTCATAATTACGTATCTGCATTCTTACATAGAAACACAGATATACAAGCACACGCTGCAAGCTGCGCCCTTTATGCTATTGCTGTGCTCCTTTTTCTTCCATCGGCCCCATGTTGTATTGAACCTCAAATAACTTCATAGATTATTATACGATCGTAATCAAATTCGTAGGACGTAAAGATGAAATTAAAATGTGATTAAATTGGAAATCGGAAGGTAAAACATAAAAAAAAAATGTTTTTCGATTTTTGCGGGAATGAAGGGGAAGCACTCAAAAAGTCAAATATTTTTTAGAAAATAAAATAAAACAAGTAAGAGTGCTCTAGTCGAGAGTGCCCGACTAGCAGATACCCTGATCCAAGGTCTTACATTTATTGAAGTTTTTTATCTGCATTTATATATAGAAACACACACACACATATACAAACAAAAGCTGTTTGCTACGCGCGTCATACATTTGCTTTGATTCTTCTTCTTCCTTTCGCTTTAAACAATTGTATATTGAATCGTTAATTACTTCTTTGTTTATTGTCTGATCAAAATGAAATTTGTAGGACAAAAAGCTGGCATATAAATGTGCAACTATGTAAAATCCGAAGGTCATACCTTAACTATTACGTATTTTTCAATTTCTGTGAGATTGAAGAAGGGTATCCTAAAAGTGAAATGTGTTTTACCTTTGTTTGCTATAGGAGAACATATGTACCAAATTTGGTGACTCTACACCCTATTACTTTTAAGCTATACCTTAAAAACACTGTTCTGGAATCTTAATTTATCGATAACTTTTACAAAAAAAGAGATATCGAAAAAAAAAGTACCGTAACTTAAACTTAAATATAAAGTCGCTAGCATTAATAACTTTCAAGTTATACCCGAAAAACACTTGGCTGGAATCAAAATTTATCGGTAACTTTTGAACAGGACGAGATATCGAAAAAAAAATGATAAGCCGGTCTTGTCCCGGCACCACGAGAAAATATATTTCAAATATGAAGTCCCTAGCTTTTGTAGTCTCTGAGAAACGTGCGTTCATACAGACGGACAGACAGACGGACAGACGGACAGGGCTAAATCGACTCGGCTATTGATAGTGATCAAGAATTTATATACTTTATGGGGTCGGAGATGCTTCCTTATGCCTGTTACATACTTTTGCACAAAACCATAATACCCCTTTTTCCCATTTTCAATGGAATCAGGGTATTTATTTAGTTTGGGGCCAATGAAAGAAGAAGCAAAGCAATTGCATGACGCGCGTAGCCAGCAGCTTTTGTTTGTATTTGTGTGTGTTTCCATGTATAAATACAGATAAATAACTTGAATGAATGTAAGACTTTGGATCAGGATATATCCTTGTCGGGCACTCTCGACTAGAGCACTTTTACTTGTTATAGTTAAATATTTCATATTTATTTAATTTCACGTTATAGGTTTTTTTTTTTTGTTCAAAACTGTAGTTTATATTGGAAATGTCTAAAAGGCTTACCATTTCTGGACTTTATTTCTTTCCTTCTTCTGACGTGTCATAAATATGCAATAGATCTTCATTCTGCCTCAGATTTGGAATTTTGCACGTGTTCGAATTTCTATTTCGTAAAATGTTGCAGTTTCCCACCGGAATAAGCCCTCTGTCATTGCCGGCGCTACCCAAAAAATTCGATTCCTTGGTAAATTTTACCTCACATTAAATTTTATTGGAAAGGGTGGCAGATATATTGTATACCTGATTTGTTTTCCTTTTGTAGCAGGTGCAGCTTTTGCTTAAAAAAGCCGAATCGGCAGGATAATATCGAATATATTTTTGTATATAACTCCCATAACAATTTGTTATTTTTTTTCAATTCTACCAAAGTTGCGAAGAGGGTATAAATATAACGCATTTGCAATTCAAACAAAAAAAAAACGAGAAAGAAAGGCTTCCTAGAATGACAATGCTACCTTTAAAAATAATTTTCTTATTTAAATCCATTTTCAGACCGATTGTTTCTTTGACAGCTATAAAATATAGTCTTCTGATTTTGATAAATTCAACCCTTCTATATAATATATAATTAAAGTTGCAATCACTGAGCTGGGTTAAAAGAGTTTGAGAAACGAAAAAATTGTTCATACAATGACTCATTTTTCAACAGATTTTTCCTATGGCAGTTATAAGATATTCCGACATATTATCTGCGTGCAGCAGAAAAAAACAAAAATTTAAAGTTTCATCAATATGGCTTAAACATTTAGAGACTAATTTGTAGCAGACACACCGACGACTCGTGTTGTCGTCCTGATCAAGAATATATACTCTTTATGGGGTCAGAAATGTGTCCTTCTATGCGTTGCAAACTTCTGGCCAAATTAAAAATACTTTCTGCATGGGTATAAAACGCATAGCTCGTTGAACCTGGAAAATGTAAGCTTTGAGCACTTGTAGCACCCAAACCAGCAAAACAATTTTTAAAATTGTTGCTGTTTCTGAATCTATGGACACTTTTCTCTCTTTGCCACGAAGTTTCAATGCGCGTAGCATGCGATATGCATTGCGGCAGTCAAAATAGTCGCCACTGCATATACAAAATAATGGCAGACTGTTTAATATAAAGACCGCTGCAATAAGAAAGGCAAAACAAAAAGAAGAGATGGAGAATATTTGTCTCTCTGTAAGGTTACACTATATATTTGAGCCGGTTAAAACAAGTTCAAACAAAAAACTGAAGTGAAAAGAAACCGACCACGGTGAGTATACATTTTGCGATATGAGTTTATTTGCAATTTATATTTAGTTTTTATTATCAGTGACAGCGGAAGCAAGTAACAATGCTCTTGTCGACAGTGACCGACTAGGAGATACCCTGATCTCAGCCCTAACATCCATTCATAATTACGTATCTGCATTCTTACATAGAAACACAGATATACAAGCACACGCTGCAAGCTGCGCCCTTTATGCTATTGCTGTGCTCCTTTTTCTTCCATCGGCCCCATGTTGCATTGAACCTCAAATAACTTCATAGATTATTATACGATCGTAATGAAATTCGTAGGTCGTAAAGATGAAATTAAAGTGTGTTTAAATTGCAAATCGGAAGGTAAAACATAAAAAAAAAATGTTTTTCGATTTTTGCGGGAATGAAGGGGAAGCACTCAAAAAGTCATATAAATTTTACGGAAATATACATATCAAATTTGGAAACCCATTAAAAATTGGTAGAAATGGTATTATTAAGTTGTGGAAAAGTATGTAACAGGCATAAGGGAGCATCTCAGAACCCATAAAATGTGTATATTCTTGATTACCATCAACAGCCGAGTTGATTTAGCCAGGTCCGTCTGTCTGTCCGTCTGTATGAGATCGAGGATCTCAAAGACTATAAAAGCTAGAGACTCCATATTTAGAATCGCATTGCCAGAACTGTCCAAATTTATTCAATTTTATCGATAGCTTGTCCCGTAAAAAAATGATCGATATATTTTGATTCCAGATGTTCTTACGTTCGGACAATAAGCAAACAAGTTATTCTAAATTTAATGTAACATGGTGTGGAGCTGTTGAAAGACACAGCACAGCAGTTGCTTAAAGCGAGCATATTTTCAGCGTGTGGTTTAATGTGTATGTGTATGTGTATTTATGTATGGGTGCAGAAAATGAGCAATGAATGAATGTAAGGGCACTCTCGACAAGACCACTCTTACTTGTTGTATATGCGTTATTTTCTAAACAAAAAATAGCCAATCTACTGTGTGTGATGGTGTGTGTAAAAAACTAGTGTTGTACCAGTCACCATGTATTATAACAGTGTAAGAGCCGCAACTAAGCCGGACAAGCCCATTTAGATCGGCTGTCGCTAGTGGGACAGCCACAGCGAATGCCACAGCCATAGAGAAAGCCAGAGCCACAGCAGTTGGCTGTGATAGCAGTGCTGCTGACATTGACCAAAGCAGGCGCGAACTGCCGCTGCGGCAGAGCTGAACTCGTTGTTGTCCATGGGGCTGCGCACTTCCGTACCGGCGACGCCACTGCCACCGTAATAGGTCGGCTTTCGTGTGTTGCCAGCACCATTTCCAAATGCCAACTCGATGCTGGTAGCGCCTGCTCCAGCTGCGCCTCCCGATTGCGTCTGCTGTGGGTGATGGTGGTGCTGATGACCGCCACGGCTGGGCTTATGGGTTGGTGGCTTATTGCCGCTGGTGTAGTAATGGTGCGGCAATAGGGGCGGCATCCCGGCAAATTCGCCACCATCGAAATCCTCGGCCGAGCTGTATAGCTTTTCGTCGTCTGGCTGGTATGTGACTTTGACTTGTTGTTTCAGTTTTAAAATGTCATTGGCATCGTAGGTGGTGCCGCCAGCGTTGCCAGTGCCGTTTCCTTTAATATTTGAAGGACTTTTACGATTCGGCCCCGGGATTTCTGTCGTGGACGAAAAGGCGGAAATGTAACGGTAACGCCAAAAGTAGCAGTAACAGTAATTGAAACATATACATTTTGCACCTGCACAACGCCCCAGCCACATATACGTTAACATATTTGTGGCGTTTATTATCCATAAAGCACGGCACTCTCAACCACCCACACCACAACCATGAGTGTAGGTGAGGGATGTAGGACAGAACTTACCGTACAGCCGGATGCTGCTGTCAACTTCGCCCAACGAATTTTTAGCTATACAACGGTAGGAGCCAACATCGTCCTTCTGAAATTTGCGGACAATCATCGACATTTTTGTCTCGTACATCGACTGGGAGCCTTCTTGCACATGGTATTTGCCCGACGAGACTATCATTTCACCTGTTGATTGAAAAATGTTCACAAAAGTTAAAAGCACTCAATTCGAATGCAATAAATCATCATGTTCATGTTATAATAATGCCTGACTAGTAGATACTGTACTTGATTATTTGCAAAAAAAGATTAAGAAGTCCAGTTCTCAGTCCAATTTATTTAACTTAATTGCCATGTCTAAATACTGTCTCTTGAATACTGTTTGTTATAACAATTTCTTGGCCAAATAAAAGGTAAATTTAAAACGTGGTCTAAAGCAATTTTTATCGTTTGCTAAGTCCAAACGTACACCTTTCTAATTTCCATCATCTTTATTCTTAAACGGTGTTAACGCTGATAACGATTGTGATTTTGATAACCGACGAAAATAAAAAATTTACTCACTTCACTACTGCTTACCGGGCTATCATCAAAAACCTGCACTTCAGCACCAATATGAATAACATCAAGAGCAGTTTGATGGAACTTGGACAATCGGTGCGGCATGAAATGCGGGAAGCTTCATAAGACAGCTGACTGCACAAAGCTTAAGCAGGAACAAGCCACCTGTGCCCACTGTGGGGAAGATCATGCTGCATCCTACAAAGGGTGCAAGGCTTATAAGAAAGCCTGAGGCAGGGGATAGTCACAACAACAACAACGAAGCCATTCTTAAGGGAGTGGAGGTGATGATGCAGCGGATGCTTGCGTTGATGACAACGCAATTCATCCAAATGCTTAACACTATTATATCGACGCTTTCCAAATGAGCCTAAAATTAGCCATTTGGAACGCCAACGGCCTGTGTAACAGCAGGTCGGAAGTAGAGCTGTTCATCAAAATTAAGTATATTGATATCCTGCTTGTCTCTGAAAGCCACTTCAGTGACAGATCGTACCTTAACATCCTCGGGTATGAGCTCATCCATGCCAATCCATGCCAATCACACCCCCGTAGGTGTCCGCAAAATTGCAGCAGTATATGTTCCACCTCACAACCGGGTTAAGCAGGCAATGTTCGAGCAAGTTCTATGTTTGTTTGGGAACAGGTGTATTGTATGCGGTGACTTCAATGCTAAAAGTCCTTGGTGGGGCTCCCGCATTCTGAATCCAAAAGGCATGAATCTCCTTTCATGCCTCTGGAAGCTCAGCTTAACGAGCCACTCACCAGGACAGCCCACCTACTGGCTTACTGATCCTAACAAGATCCCAGATGTCCTGGACATTGTGCTTCTTAGATGAATAGACCCAAACAGCATCCAATCGGAAACGGACTTCGACTTGTTCTCAGACCACTGTGCTCTAGTGGTGAGAATAAAAACGCCAGTCACACTAATCGGTCGTCCGTCAAGGGTGCTGAGCAGCCACCTTAATATTGAGACATTCAAGCTCCAGCTGCAGCAAGCGACTGACCCGTCCCCTGAACTTGAAATTGATGATGCAGTTGAGGCCTTCGTCCGCATAGTCCACTCGGCAGCACACTACCAGTACCACAGCACAGAACAAATGTGCCCAGGAGAGACCACGTGAAGGAACTTGTCCGCAATAATAAGGGTCTAATAAGGGTGTAGCAGCAAAACCGCGATCCTCTGGATAAGGCACAGCTTAACAGCAACAAAGGATCTAAAAACTCTGCTGAACAACCCTCTGTGCGGAGTTTCTCAGGCAGGCGGAGCCCAATGGCGATGAACACAACCTGTGGGGGGCAACAAGACAGTTAAGAAGACCGATAAAGAGACTGGCACCCCTTCAAAATGAAACCGCCCCTGGGTTTCGGTCAAACGAAGAAAAGGCACAAGCTTTTGCCGTCCATCTGGCCGAGACGTTCACGTCGTTCAACACCTACGCTACTTCGGAAGCAGCAGAAACTATCGATTTTGTTGAGTTTGGCGCTGAGCCAACACTTTAGATAGTACGCTCAATCGATCTGGACGAAGTGATGATGGGATCAGCGCTGTTGTAATCAAGGCTCTCCCCTCCAACATGATTATACAGCTAACCGCCATATACAACGCCATCATTGTGCTCTGCCACTTCCCATCCCAATGGAAGTGCGCAGAGATTGTTATGATTGCCAAGCCTGGTAAGCCACAACATCTGCCAGCGTCCTACCGTCCGATCAGCCTGCTTGCGATTCTGTCTGAAATATTTGAAAGACTATTCTTAAATAGAATTCTGCCACTGTTGGAGGAAAGACATGCCATACCTGATCATCAGTTCGGCTTTAGACGCTGCCATGGTACTCCGGAGCAATGTCACAGGATAGTAAGGCACATATTATATACTTTTGAGAGCAAGGAATTCTGCTCCGCGGTCTTCCTTGACGTGAAGCAGGCGTTCGACCGCGTGTGGCACCCTGGGCTTCTATACAAGATTCAGATACTTTAGGCTGCTGAAGTCGTACCTTAGGGACAGAAGATTCTTGGTCCGATGCGGTGATTTGAGTCCCACATATTCCCCATTCGCGCTGGAGTCCCGCAGGGAAGTGTATTCGGACCAGTGCTGTACACTTTATTCACAGCTGACCTTCCTTTCAGCAACGAATCGGGAATGCTGGTCGCTACTTATGCAGATGATACTTCAATTCTTGTGTCGAAAGGTGACCCAGTGGAGGCATCTAATGCACTCCAACTTCAGCTGAACACCCTGGGGCACTGACTCAAACGGTGGAATATTGTGGTGAATGCTGATAAGTCTGCGCAAATGACATTTTCACTATGTAGACCCAGTTGTCCTCCGGTTCAGCTGAATGGTGAACCCATACCTGTTGAGCCAGCAACCAAATACCTTGGTCTTACACTGGACAGGAGACTTACATGGAGGGCGCATATAAAGGCCAAGCGGAAGCAGCTGAACATAAAGGCAGGGAGAATGACTTGGCTCCTTGGACAAAAATCGCAACTGAGCCTTAGAAATAAAGTGCTCCTTTACAAAGTAATGCTAAAGCCAATCTGGACATATGGCATTCAGCTATGGGGTACTGCCTCCAACTCCAACTCCAATATTGAGATACTGCAAAGGTTTCAAAACAAGCTTCCGCGCATACAATGTAAGGAATACAAGCCTTCATCGAGACCTCGGTGTACCCACCATTGTCAGCGAAGTTATCCGCTACAGATAGAAGCACATTGAGCTACTCCACCACCATGAGAATGTGCTCGCCAAATGTCTGTTGGACAACAGCCTCGTTCATCGCCGCCTGAAGTGGTACCATCCACAGCATCAGTGTATCAGTCATTACAAATGTCAACACATTTGCTAATTGCCTGAATGAGGCAGATTGTTAATAAAACATAAAAAAAAAAAAATAGTTTTCTGTGTTTTTCCTAAAATTGTTCTCTCTACACACTGTTATCTAATCTGCCTAAACTTTTCAAACTGTATAAATTCCCCCTTTATTGATTACAATGGCCTCATAACAAATTTAAAATTATTAAATTTTTATTTTCCTTCTGGCCTTGATAAGGTTCCTAGTGCTGTACTTAAACTATTTGCTAACTTTTTCTTTCTGCCGATTTTAAAACTACTCAGCCTTTCTCTTGAGCTTGGTGAGCTTCCATCTGTCTGGAAAGAATCAATTATAATACACATTCAAGGGAAGGGGTATAAATCAGATGTGTCGAATAAGCTTTAACATATCTTTTATTCCTAAACTTTTTGAAAAAATTATTACATATCAGCATCAACACTTTTGAAGTTCCTTGATTTTTAAAATGTTTTCTTCTTTTGAAGCTGCCGGTTTTCTAAAACAGAGTCGTTTTTACTGATTAAAGAAAAGTTTTCGACCCTGTAAATCATAGGCCACGTTCACCAGCCTGTCTTCCTACCTGATCATTTTTATGTTAGCTATCTTTCTGGTGAACACGACTGATACTGTATCATGATACCAAATTTCATGTTTCATGTATGAAACCGCGTTTCTTCAAAGAATACAAAAGCTAGAGACTTCATATTTGAAATATAAGATCTCGTAGTGCCGGGACAATACAAGTTTATCATTTTTTCCGATATTTCGTCCCGTTCAAAACTAATCAATAAATTTTAATTCCAGACCAGAGTTTTTGGGCATATCTTGAAATTCATAATATTTAGAGACATTTGGGATATTTGAGATATTTGGAATATAAGTTCTCGTATTGCAGGCTCAATACAAGCTCATATATTATGGTTTTTTTGGGCATAACTTAAAAGTTACAAGAGGTAGAGGCACCAAATTTGGTATTTATATTTTCGTATAGCATACAGAAGTAACTTGACCTTTTGGATACTTTTCCCAGATCTCCCAAAAATCGAAAAATACATATTTTTAGAGATATGACCTTCGGATTTTACATAGTCTTACATTTTTATGCCATATTTATGTCCTTAAAATTTCATTGCGATCGGAAAATACACAAGAAGTTGTTTTTCCAAAAGCATATCCCCATATTGAGTTGGTTGAATAACAGCACATAAGCTGTATTCGGCTGTGACGTCGTAACTAGCACTTGAACTATTTATACTTATCGAAAAGGTTTGACTTGAGACAGAATTACCTTCGATAGGGTTCTGTTCTAGTATTGATGAGTAAAGGGAGAGCTACCACTGGTGGGGTTCTGATCTAGAATGGCTTTATTTATACAATGCATGATTATTTATAGGCGACAATTGGTGATTAAAAATGCTTATTACTAATTATTGGATATGCAGTGTAATTTGAAAGTGGGCCATCGGTCAGAAAATATGACAGTTTACTGCCCTCTTAGTGTTGATCGCAAAGTCAGCAGAAAGCGGCACCGCTGGCGGACTGACATACTGCCAAATGTGCTGAATATTTTTGTGTATTCTTTTCATTCTATAATTTGTGTGTGTGTGTGTGTATTACATAATTTGTTTGTGTTTATTGCATAATTTGTTAACATTCTCCCGGCCGTTGAACAGGTGTTCAACCATCGCTTATGTTGAAAACAGAACGGAGTGGAACGGGTTAGGCTTCCATCGCTGCATCGTGTCTAGGCGATGTGGTAACGTCTGACATCTTAGTGCTGCCAAATCCTTTTGTAGGTCGTCAAGCTCCTTGTTTCCTTGTTCTGTGAGCTGTGTGTTTGCTTCTAGTGTGTTTGTTACTGATGGTTCCCTAGTCTGGCTGATGTTGCCGAAACGAGCGTACTTTGTTATACCCTGATCCCATTAAAAATGGGAAAAAGGGTTAAATGGTTTTGTGCAAAAGTATGTAACAGGCATAACGAAGCATCTCCGACCCCATAAAGTATATATATTCTTGATCAGTATCAATAGCCGAGTCGATATAGCTATGTCCGTCTGTCTGTCCGTCTGTCCGTCCGTCTGTATGAACGCCTGTTTCTCAGAGACTACAAAAGCTAGAGACTCATTTTTGAAATATAAGTTCTCGTAGTGCCGGGTCAATACAAGTTTATCATTTTTTTTTCGATATATCAACCCGTTCAAAAGTTATCGATAAATATCGATTGCAGACATGTGTTTTTCGGGCATAACTTGAAAGTCATAAAAGCTAGCAACTTTATATTTCAGTTTAAGTTACTGGTCTGCCGGCTCTAAACAAACTCATAATTTTTTTCAATATCTCAATCGTTTCAAAAGTTATCGATAAATTAAGTTTCCAAAACAGTGTTTTTAGGGTATAGCTTAAAAGTTATAAGACGAAGAGTCACCAAATTTAGTACATATACTCTCCAATAGCATACAAAGGTTAAATGCATTTCACTTTTTGGATACCCCTTCCCGATCTCCAAGAAATTGAAAAATACGTATTTTAAGAGGTATGACCTTCGGATTTTACATAGTCTCACATTTATATGCCATCTTTGTGTCCTACAAATTTCATTACGATCGGAGTTATTAACGATTCAATGTAACATAGTTTGGGGCCAAAGGAAGAAGAAGAAGCAAAGCAAATGTATGACGCGCGTAGCCAGCAGCTTTTGTTTGTATATGTGTGTGTGTTTCTATGTATGAATGCAGATAAATAACTTCAATGAATGTAAGACCTTGGATCAGGGTATATTCTAGTCGGGCACTCTCGACTAGAGCACTCTTACTTGTTGTTACTTAGCTAGTTGTTGTGCCAAAAGTACTGGTACTGATTTCTGCGTTGCGTGCTGTGCATCCGGTGAAGAGTGATAACAGGCCAGTTCCTTCAAGAAGTACAGTTGACGGAATTCCGCTACAGACTGCCTGAAGCTCCATTGCAGTTTGTGTCGCAAAGTTCCATTTGTTAGGTTGGTGGGTTTTTGACCAAAGCAAGTGAGTTCTTGTGTGCGACTTGTTGTTGAATAGCTGGAACATGCAGCGATTGTCAAAATTTGTATTTTTCCTGTGGTAGCATCAAGCATCGTTGAAGATCATCTGGTGTGAGACCCCTAAACTGACCTCTGTGCTTGTTGACTGCTAGAATTGGTGTTTTTGTTTCAAATAAACTCCATCTGTTTGATTTCCATACCGGGGGGCACGATGTTAAAGACTTCTTATTGTGATGTTGATACTAAAGGCAGTGTCACTCTAAAAACAACAGGTGTTGAAGGTGTGGTCCCTTCAGCTCTCATGATTCTGAACAGTTGAATCACATTGGGTGTAGTGACAGGCAGCATTTAATCAGGTGGTAAGTGATCCCAGATTAAACCTAGTTGATCTTTTGATTGATCCGGAAAGATTTATATCGGGCTGATAGTGTGGTGACGGACTTCGGCTGAACATCTTATATTTCCGACTACATGCGTTGTTAACTTGCTGCTAGTAATGTAAGTTGAGTTGCTAGTACCATGTATGCTTGTGATAGATGGGCGCCGGTGTATTTTCCCCTCTGCTTGCTGATTATATCCACGTGTTGTTCCAGTAGTCGAAGTCGTTTATCCGTGGCAGATTGGTCCTTCTTGACCACATTTATGGTTGAGTCGACAATTGAAGTCTTGTTCTGGAGCAGATGTAGCAAGAACTCTTCATTGGTTTTTACATGCTCGACAACTTTGGTCATCTGCTGTGCGTAATTGGAGTCCAGTACGCCAAAGAGACTGTTTGCAAGATTACCTACGATGTTGAGTGGTGATCTGCGTTGTAGAGAATTCTTTATTTTCTGACTGTAGTTCCTCGTCCAGGTGTTGAAAATGTTGAAACATTGATCGACATGCTTGGTCATTTTGAAATTCAAGGCACATGTGTCCGAGCTCTGATATGCCTGAGGAAAATGTTTTCATGTTTTTCCAATGAGGCTCTTGGTCATAATAAATGATTATAGTCCATTCTGATATAGCCATTTTCGTTGTGCCAAGCCGTTCGTAGAATATTCCAGGCTTGTTGGTGAATGGTGTCACGGTTATTGGTTGTGAGAGTGTTAGTGGCAGCATGATCATCAATGCTAGTAGTAGTGCTGATATTGGTGGTGACATATATTTCTTCCTTCGTGTCGGTGGCTCAACGGGTTCCGTTGAATTCTCCTGGTCGACAGGGTGCTTGGGTGTCACATTCTCCGCAAATAATGGCGCCAGACGAGTTACAGGACGTTTGTATGTTCCTGATGCTGTTTTAACATCCACCACTCGTTTGAAATTGTCATGCCCAGTGTAAGTTTTGACAATGCGACCCATTGGCCATTTCATCACCAGAACATTGTCCTCTTTCATAAATACCAATAGTCCCTCTTTAACGTTTGGACCCACGGTCTTCCATTTGTGACGAACTTGCAATTCTTGCCAAAAAGAACTTCAAACAAATGCTTAAAACATATTGGGACATGTTCGAAGCCTTAGTGGCATCGAAAGCTGACCAACTAACCAGCATCTTTACCTCTGTTGGAGATGTACACCATGTGTTAATTTCATCCTACCATGACAGTACAGTCCTCAAACCACATCGGGTCAACCGTGAGTTTCCCTGGTTAAGCGATGGCTTTTCTGATCAACGGCGGGAGGTCGCCAGGGCAAAAGCCAAAAAAAATACGTGGGACGCATATAGGTGCGCCCTTACTGAGTACATCAAAATTATAAGAGGTGCGATACCTGGCGCAACTACTGCGAGAGTATGCAGGCACTCCAGAAAGCGGCTAGATTGCAAAAAGTATTGGCTAAAGGGTCATCTAATGGAGTGGGACTACTTAGAAGAACAGATGGTTCATATACCCAGGACCGACGGAAAACGCTAGAGCTTCTGTTTCAGAAGCATCTTCCAGGGTCAGTCCCAGTTTGTAACTTACTCGACAGACGGAGTCACAGTCAATCTAGTGCATTCTTCAATCCTGACAAGGTCAGGTGGGCCGTTAAATCTTGAACCATTTAAAGCCCCTGGGGGTGATCAGATATTTCCGGCATAGCTGCAACACAGCCTCGAGGTTATTATTCATCCACTAATCGGTCTGTTTAGGGCGTGTTTCGTCTGGGGATACATTTCACTACTTTGGAAGAGGTTAATCGTGGTTTTTATGCCCAAGAACGGAAATTGTCCCCTTGTACAACCTAAGTCTTTAAGATCGATTTGCCTCTCATCCTTTCTGTTGAAAACTGCATGATTACCGAGTTGATGTACAAGGCACTTAACACGGTTCTCCAATAGTGTTAAGATGAAGGTCTTAATATCAACCCACAGAAGGCGATTGTTGTCCCCTTTACTAAACGGTATAACATCGATGTGGGTCAATTATACATCAATGAGACCCCCGTGGAGCTCTCCAATTAAGTCAAATATCTAGAAGTCGTTCTAGACAAGAGACTGAACTGGAACTCCCACTTAAACAAAACTTTGGCAAAGGGTACACAAGCCTTGTGGGCCTGTCTTAGATTCTTTAGAAAAACGTGGGGTTTCGACTCTTAAACCATCAGGTGGCTATACTCTATGATGCTCAAGCCTGTTGTGACTTGCTGCCTTTGCTTGCTGGCCTAAGTTACAGCAGAAAAATGTTATTAACAGGTGCAGCAAACTACAAAGGCTTGTGTGCCTATCTCTTACGAGCGTAATGCGCACATGCCCCACGGAACTTTGCTTCGGGGTGAAATTTTGAACTCTTATCCCAGGCCGAAGGGAATGGAAAAATAGCAACTCTTGTTATGGTCCCGTGAGTCTAGAGTGGTTCACAGATGGATCAAAAACATACCAAGGGCTTGGTGCGGGGATCACAGGACCCAACCCCAGTATGTCGATTGCAATGGACTCCTGGCCTAGTGTCTTTCAATCTGAGGTTCACGCCATCGAGTTCTGCTCCAAACTCATTATCTCAAAAATTAAGAGGATACGACATAAATATCTTTTCAGATAGCCAAGCAGCCAAAAGAGCTGTTTCCTCGTGGCGGATAAACTCTTAATTAGTTGCAGATTGATGGAACTGTCTTCAAAAACTCTCATCACGAAACAGGGTACTTCTTTGCTGCGTGCCTGGGCAGTGCCGGCATTTCCGGAAATGAAATTTCAGACGAGCTGGCAAGAGCCGGCTCTGCAACTCCCCTACAAGGCCCTGAACTTTTCTGAGGGCTCAGTTTTGCCTCGACCAAATCCTTGATTGAGGACTGGTCGAAAAAAGAGAGGGATGTTTTCTGGCATACCAGACAGGGGCTACGACAAGCTAAAGTGCTAGTCCACCCCTCTATAAACAGAATGACGTCTAATCTTTCTAAGGTGGAACTGCGGCTTCAAGTGACCTACTTCACAAGTCACCACACCGTAAAATACCACCTTCACAAAATGCATATCTCCCTTGATGCAGAATTCAGGCTCTGCAGGGAGGATGACGAGTCCACAAAACACATTCTCTGCGAATGTCCAGCTATTATCTAGAGTAGGAAGAGGCATCTGTGTAGCGAATTCACAACTCCTGCGCAGATTAAACAGACTTCTATAAGAGAACTGTTCGCCTTCAGAAGAGAGGTAGAGCAGCTCTTGTACCCTAAGAGCTTTACAGCACAAAAGACCACCTCAGTTCACGGTGCTTAACCCATCTCTTTTTTTTTTTTTTTTTTTTTGTGACTCCGCTTTTAAAAAATAAAAATAATTAAACCTAAAAGTCAAATATTTTTTGATTTTGTATAGACATACTAAAGTTTGTGCCTCTAGCCCTTATAACTTTAAAATGACAACCAAAAGACGCTGGTCTGGAGCCGAAATTTTTCGATAACTTTTGAGCGAGACGAGCTATCTGCAATACGATAACTGATCGCACTTATTGAACTTTTGCAGTCTCTGAGATCCAAGCGTTTTTTCAGACGGACGCGCTGACAGACATACAAACTTGGCCACATAGACTCGGCTGTTGATAGCGATCAATAATATATATTCTTTATGGGGTTGAAGGTGCTTTCTTATACCTATTGCAAAACTTCATTTGACCATTTTTTCATGGTTAAAACAATTTACATCTGTGATAAATATGTATATTGATTGACTTTGAATTTTCATCAATGAATTACACATACTTTATGATATTCACTATTGATTCACTATTACTGGTCCGCAATGACATGACCATATTAAAATCATGTCTGAAAAGCATTGAAGAGGTTACGAATTCATCAAACCGCATGTAAGTTCAGCTGATTCATCCATGACCAGAAATATCGAGTACATACACATACAAACAAATGCGTATACTCACCAGTATCCTTTATCCAGTAGTTAATTGATTTGGGCGAGGCCTCAACGTGACACACGATTTGAACATCAGTTCCAAGCGGTGCTCCAACTAATTGATTCGGCACTTGTATGACTGGATGAACTGAAGGAGGAGAATGAAAAAGTCGTCATGTAATATTTTGTTATAGTAGCAGAGCAGTCCATTAAAAAAACATTTTTTAAACGCATCCGTTCGTTTATCTCCCCTATCTTACACAAAGCTGATATAATTTCTATCCATAGTCATATGTGCCTACACAGAGAAAAACAAAAAGGAGTGCTCTAGTCGAAAGTGTCCGACTAGGATATACCCGGAACCCAGCCTTAAGGTTGGTTATGTTACGGTGGCTGGAGAGGGAAGCCTAAAGAGTCTTCCCACTCCACACTTTGGCCAGAGTTGGCCTCTTGTGAAACCAGATAAAATCTTTTGAACAGTTTGTTCCCCTTTGTACCAGTTTGTGGAGTCTATGTATTTGATTTTGTGTCAACCTCGCAAATATCCGATAAATTATCTAAACTGTAGCGTCTAAGCTTACAACACATAGAGGCGCCAAATCGACTTAAAAAGTACAGCATAAAAACAAGTAAGAGTGCTCTAGTCGAGAGTGCCCGACTAGGATATACCCTGATCCAAGGTCTTACATTCATTGAAGTTATTTATCTGCATTCATACATAGAATCACACACACATATACAAACAAAAGCTGCTGGCTACGCGCGTCATACATTTGCTTTGCTTCTTCTTCTTCCTTTAGCCCCAAACTATGTTACATTGAATCGTAAATTACTTCTTTGTTTATTGTCCGATCGTAATAAAATTTGTAGGACACAAAGCTGGCATATAAATGTGGGACTATGTAAAATCCAAAGGTCATACCTCTTAAAATACGTATTTTTCGATTTCTTGGAGATCGGGAAGGGGAATCCAAAAAGTGAAATGCATTTAACCTTTGTATGCTATTGGAGAGTATATGTACCAAATTTGGTGACTCTTCGTCTTATAACTTTTAAGCTATACCCTAAAAACACTGTTTTGGAAACTTAATTTATCGATTACTTTTGAAAGGATTGAGATATTGAAAAAAAATTATATTATAAGTTTGTTTAGAGCCGCCAGTACAGTACTTTAAACTTAAAAAGAAAGTTTCTAGCTTTTATGACTTTCGAGTTATGCCCGAAAAATACTTGTCTGTAATCGATATTTATCGATAGCTTTTGAACGGGATGAGATATTGAAAAAATGATAAACTTGTATTGACCCGGCACTACGAGAACTTATATTTCAAATATGAAGTCTCTAGCTTTTGTAGTCTCTGAGAAACAGGCGTTCATACAGACGGACAGACGGTCAGACGGACAGACGGACAGACGGACATACAGACGGACATGGGTAGATCGACTCGGCTGTTGATAGTGATCAGTAATATATATGTATACTTTATGGGGAGATGCTTCCTTATGCCTGTTACATACTTTTGCACAAAACCATTATACCCCCTTTTCCCATTTTTAATGGGATCAGGGTATAATAAAACAGACTTTGCCATCCCATCAGAATTCCACCACGCGATTCCACCACATCTCATGTGCTGCGACTGGTAAACCATGGTGGAATTATAACAGTTGTAGCTACATGTATTCGCATATATATCTACAAATGTGTGTCTTATATTCGGCTGCTGTGTATATTCATTAAGTGGCAGTGTAGAGATGCCCTTACCAATAATATGTAACTTATTATTTTTATACACTGGTCCCATTAAAAATGGGAAAAAGGGTACAATGGTTTTGTGCAAAAGTATGTAAGAGGCATAAGGAAGCATCTCCCCATAAAGTATACATATATATTATTGATCACTATCAACAGCCGAGTCGATCTACCCATGTCCGTCTGTCTGTCTGTCTGTCTGTCCGTCTGTCCGTCTGTCAGTCTGTATGAGCGCGCTGATTTCAGAGACTACAAAAGCTAGAGACTATTTGAAATATTTCGATATCTCGTCCCGTTCAAAAGTTATCGATAAATTTCGATTCCGGACCAGTGTTTTTAGCCATAGTTTGAAAGTCATAAGAATTATAAACTTCATATTTAACATTTAAGTTCTCGTACTGCCGGCTCAATACAGGCTTATCAGCTTTTCCTCAATATCTCGACCCGTTCAAAAGTTTTCGATACATTAAGATTCCAGATTAGTGTCTTTAGGTATAGCTTAAAAGTTTTGAAAGGTAGAGGCACCAAAAAAATAATTGTATTTATATTCTCCAATAGTATACAGAAATTACAAATATTTCACTTTTTGATAACCTCCTCCTGATCTCCCAAAAATCGAAAAAGACGTATTTTTAGAGGTATGACATTCGAACTTTACAAAGTATCACATTTATAAGCCATTTCGACTAGAGCACTCTTACTTCTTTTTTAAATAATTTAACTTTTAATTTCCTAATAGTTATTTTACCGAAATTCGACGATATTGGGGGCGTTTTGAATTGCTTACAATTTAAATAAGCGTGTGTTTTGGATCATTGCCTTGTTGAAACAACTACTGTTGTCCCTTTAACCCTAACTTATGCAAACTGGGAACCAAATATTCTTGAAGAATGTTCATGTATGCTGTCTGATTCATTTTGTCAGCAATAAAAACGAGATTTCCAACTCCAGGTTTTACTGTTCGAATAACATTTTTTTCTTGCAGCTCTTTGTTTGGTTTTCTCCAAACTTTATTTGAGCAATCTAAACCAAAAAGTTTTCATTTTGATTGGTCAATAAATTCAACTCCATTCCAGAACGATTCCGGCTTATTAACGTGCCCTTTAGCAAACTCTTACCCCTTTTTTTGGTTCACTTTCGAAATTAATGACATTAGTGAAACCCCGCCTTGTAGAGTTAATTTCTTACTGTTTGTGGATTTAAGTTTTTATTGAACGTTGTCTGCATTTCATGGTACAATTGGTTGGCTGAAAGCTTTGGATTTTGAGCTACTGCTGGAACTACAATCCGCTCCTGGCGTGGTGTAAATGTTACTTGCTGTAAGTTTCCTGTATTTATATAATGTTTTATAATGTTTCGGACACTTGAGTATGACCTCTGCACTATACTGCCAATTTCTCGATACGACTTTTGTTGGACATGCAGATTTATAATTAATTTGCGAACATCTAATGAAATTTCTTTGCCTCTGCTCATTTTGCTACTCTGTCGCGAAATGAAGATCAAAACTGACCTGAAACTCATTATTCCCTTAGTTATACCTAGAGTTTGTAGTGCACAGCTCCTGCCAGCAAAAGAGTTTCCACATCGTGACCTATTTTCATTTGGAATAACATAACATCTATCTTGTATTATTTGTATTTTCAAATAAAAACGCCCAATAAGCAAAGTTTCAAACCCTGCAAGGGCAACCCCAAAGCTTTCAATATCAGCTGGTGAAGTTGTCAAGGTGACACATGTCATTTTTGAGTTGAGCTCAAACTACGGCTGCCGCTAGATATTGGGTTCCGGCAGAAGGTCTTGTCGATCGAGTCGTCAAACCGAGCAAGTGTGTTTGGCTGCAACAGAATAATTTAAATAGTAGTATCACTACACGTGAATGACAAGTTAATCGGTCAAAAGTTTTATAATCCAACTTAATCAGCGGTTTAAGTTAACCGCATAGTGCAAGACTTGCGCATAACCAAGCGTTGCAACTAATATTTTGAGTAAGTTTGCGAAATATTATTTGCTCGTTTTAAACGTCGCTAACGCATATAAATCTTTACTAGTTGCGTGCCCCCTTCTTCTTCGGCTGAGGCATCCGCATCACAAACTGGACATATAGTCCTATTCTGCTTTTGTGGAAGCAAACTTAAACGACTGCAAGCCACAGCGAACGGCAAACAAAAACCGCTTCCTGCCTGCTCGCTTATCGAGGCGAGTAGGAGGAGCGCATACTAATAAGAAGTCAAAATAGTGGAGCTTCTGTTTCACAAGGCAACAGGCACGAGAGCTGCGTCATCAATTTCCATCATGCGCACACCTTTTTTGCCACAACAACAATTGCAGGTCGGCGAAATAAGCCACCCAAACTGCATACATCTGTACTTTTTCTTAATATCAATAACAACTCTTATAGTGTTCAAAACAAAAAAAAATGCAATGCACCTCGGCATAAATCCAAAAAATAATCTTGATGCTGTTTCCAAAGCTACATTATTATTTTTCGAATTAGTTTAAATTGTCGTCAATTTCCAATCCAAAATACCAGTTAATTATATTTTGATTTCAAAAGATGGGCAAAAAACACTAAAAGCAACTTCAGTGCCAAAAAAAAAAAAAAAACAACGCGTGAAAACTTGCAGAAATCTTTTAAAAATCAAATGCTTTTGGCTAGCTAAAACAACAACACCAGGTTAGACAAACGACTCAAGATCAATAATTTAAATTAACGCAGCTCTAAATGCGGTCTGTAACGCTTAAATCATTATCTGGTTTAGTTGAAAATGATTGATATAATTAACAATTCCTACAAGTGCATGCCAAAATTAAATAGGTACATACATCTTTAGTTCATCGAAGGCCTTCGACGGATATAAAAGATGGGTGAAAACTAACTTTATTTCTTATTTCGATTTTTTTCACCAATTACAGTTTTGAGCAAGCTTTAAAGCCGATTATAAGTGCACGCTTTAAGAAAGCTTTTAAGCCGATCGTGAGTGTAAGCTTTAAGTGAGTTTTTTTCATGCTGAGCGCAAGGGTGCGCATATCATTTAATCTCAGTTGTGCTTTCGTTTGTTTATTTTGACTATGCCCTAACGCACGAAACGTTATCATAAAATTCGTTTTTTTTTTACATACGCATTACGCACTGATAACGAAAAGCTGCGCTTGCGTGTTTATACCCTGATCCCATTAAAAATGGGAAAAAGGGGTATAATGGTTTTGTGCAAAAGTATGTTACAGGCATAAGGAAGCATCTCCGACCCCATAAAGTATATATATTCTTGATCAGTATCAATAGCCGAGTCGATATAGCCATGTCCGTCTGTCCGTCTGTATGAACGCGTGATTCTCAGAGACTACAAAAGCTAGAGACTTCATATTTGAAATATAAGTTCTCGTAGTGGCGGGACGAGAGAGTCAGAGAGAGTTCTCAGTTTGAGTGTGATTCACGTGTTTTTTGTGCTCCGCATTTTTTATTTTGTTTCTTAATATCAAAGCTGTTTAAACATCTTAAATAATTCAATTTATATGCTAAATTGATAACGCTTTGGTTTTTGTGCAAAGTTTATCAGCTGTGCATCGAATTATAGTAATTATTCAATTTAATAACACGGCATCAGAGCTGCGTTTTGTTGTTTGTGTTATTTACTTTACTCTCCTTGCTCCCACGCTTCCGTCTGCATACAATAGTTTGTGCGTGTGTTCGCTGTGCATTATCTCTTTGTGCATCGCTCTCACTAAACTTCTTGTTGTTGTTCTTCGGTTCTAACACAGTTTGTGCATTACTCCAGCTTTTGAGTGAAACTTGAGTGTTTTTCGTTAGTTACATTTTCGTGCGCTATTTTTTCACCGCTGTGCGCTCTTGTAACTTTTTTCTCTATTTCTAAATTTGTGCAATTTGTTTGACCCCCGTAGTCATTATGTCGTGCTGCAAGAAAAATTGCACTTTTAAGCAGGCTGATGATTCTGTTCAGCCGCAATTTATTTATTGTTGGTTGTGCGAGAACATTATGCATGCCAAATGTGCAGGGCTTACTGTTTGAAATGGTCGTGCCCAGTTTGCATCGACATGCAAATAGACTTTTCGCGAATGTATAATTCCGTTAAAAGTCAATTTTTAAAATTGCAAAAGATGGCAAAGCTTCTCGCTAGTGATTTTGCCTCAGGCGAGGAATTGCTGAGCCAATACAAATTTGAGACCTCACCTACACGCCAGTTAGAATCTCTTTTTTTAAGTGTGCCTTCACCTGTGCCCCCTTCTATCGTTCAGACATCTCCAACACTTCTGGCAACTCCACAAAATCTGGACGTTTCGACGATTCTGTCTCTGTCACCGTCGCCGTCTCTACAATTTACTCCCTTGCCTTCTCCAGGGGATGCGATCATACCCCCAACTATCGAGCCCGCTCCGGTGACAACCACTGCGTCACGAGTGGTTTCACGTCGCAAGCGCAGAACTTCTCAAAGCCCTGTTTCTAATGAGGGAACTAATCACATTGCAATTTCAGCTCCACCTCAGCCAATCCTTAATGTAGTTGCCCCCAGAAAGCAAGTGTTTGTTTCCAGGCTTTCAGCTGACACTACATGCGAGTCCTTAGCGGCTTATATTTCCAGTAAATCTTCAGCTAGTGTTTCCATAACTAAATTTAAATTTTCTACTCCTCGGGAGATAGCTTCCTTCAAAGTAAGTGTCCCTCATGACGTGTTCCCGATCATTGTTCATGAATTTAAACCTAAAATTCGAAACAAACCTTTGCCTGTATCACTTCCAGCTGGCAGCTCTTCATCTTCATCTAGCAATGTTTCAAAAACTAGATCCCCATTTAACTACCATTCAATACCAGAATGTTAGAGGCCTTATGTCTAAACTTAAAAATTTATTCATGAACAGTATTTCTTTTGATTCTGACATTATCGCTTTCTCAGAAACTTGGTTAAACTCCACAGTGTCTGACTGCGAAATTTTGGCCAATAACTTTATTATTTATAGACGCGATCGGCCGACTCGAGGTGGTGGCGTACTAATTGCCATCAAAACCACACTCCAGTCGGATATTTTTAATTTCTCTGCGCCAGCTAGTGTTGAAATTGTTGCTGTTAAGGTTGTTTTCCCAACAAGGGCCTTATATATTTCATGCTCCTATATTCCCCCTTCTTCCGATATTCAAGTCTATATGCAACATATATCTTATATAAGGGAAATTTCAACCCATGTGCGTGATAATGACTTATTTGTAGTGTTAGGTGATTTCAATCTGCCAAGCATTACATGGTCACTTTTCAATAGTACAAACCACCTTATACCCTCAGCTCAACATGATTTTTTCGATTGCATGTTCGATCTTTCGTTGTTTCAAATCAATTCAATTCTAAATCATTTGAATAGAATGCTTGATCTGGTTTTTATCAACGATAGCTCTACAGCTGCTATATCTAGATCAGCGCCTTTAACAATGCCGGAAGATTCGTACCATCCCACTATCGAAATTTCACTTTCATTTTTTAGAACATGTTCTTTGCCTTCAGCATCCCCTACTAAAAAACGATATTGCTTCCGTAAAGGGAATTATAGTCTTCTGAACCAGCATATTTATGCAACAGATTGGTCTTTTTTAAACAATTCGGTTGACATAGATGTTGCTGCTAACATATTCTATGAAACCCTTTATGCATTGTTTGATATCTGCATTCCAAAATATATCCCTTCATGTGCCTCGAGCAAACCACCATGGTTTACACCACGACTCTCTTACTTAAAAAACATTAAATCTAAGTTTTTTAAAAAGTTTAAGAAGTCTGGTTCTAGTGTTGACTTGTCCAAATATTCTGTAGCCAAGTCCAACTTTGTCCTTTTAAACTCCCAATGCTACGAGAACTACCTTTCTCGTTGCAAACGACAGTTTACTCAAGATCCTAAGCAATTTTACAACTTTGTTAATTCAAAGCGCAAATCTTCAAATTTGCCTTCTTCCTTTTTTCTTGGGATAGAAAAAGCTAGCAACGACTCTACTGCTTCTGATCTATTTGCCAACTTTTTCCAATCAACATATTCCTCTGTCCCCCACACTAACACTTATCCGTATAACATTTCACCTTCGAACCTATTATTTAATCCTGGTATCACAGATGCCTCACTTCTTTCTGCATCTAATTCACTAAAACCATCTTTCTCTCCTGGGCCAGACAACATACCTAGTTGTGTGCTCAAGGAGTGCTGTAATTCCCTACTTCAACCATTGCTAAAACTTTTTAACCTATCCCTTGACTCTGCAGTCTTTCCATCTATTTGGAAGGAATCGTTTATCATTCCTCTCCACAAAAAAGGTGGGAAGTCTGATATTTCTAATTACAGAGGCATTGCAAAGCTATCAGCCATCCCTAAATTATTTGAAAAACTTCTAACTTCGTCTTTGCAACATCTCTGTAAGTCGATTTACTCCCCTGCCCAACATGGTTTTGTTAAGAGTCGGTCCACTACGACCAATTTACTTGAATTTACCTCCCTTGTAAATGATGCATTTCGTATGAAAATGCAAACTGATGTCATTTACACCGATTTCAGTAAAGCATTTGACTCTGTCAACCATGAACTTCTGCTGTATAAGCTTGATTGCTTAGGATTCCCTCCATCTTTTCTGGTTTGGACTTCCTCCTATTTAAATGGTCGGACTCAACGAGTATTGCTTAGGTCAACTTCTTCGAAAACGGTACACGTCACTTCTGGGGTACCACAGGGAAGTCACCTTGGACCTTTACTCTTTACTCTTTTTACTAATGACCTGCCCTCTATTTTGACACATTCTCGCATTCTTATGTACGCAGATGATGTGAAACTTATTTTGTCGTATACCGATCCCCTGTGTCATACTCATCTACAAGATGATTTGAACGCTATGCAGCTTTGGTGTTCGGCAAACCAACTGCATCTTAATTGTTCAAAATGTATGTTTATGACTTTCAGTCGTTCTTGACCCCATTTAGCCACTTATACGATTGACAATATTTCATTGCAACGTATTTTTACAGTTAAAGATCTTGGAGTTATTTTTGACAAAAAGTTGAGCTTTAATCTCCATATTTCTTCTATCGTTAATGCAGCCAGAGGTGTACTGGGCTTCATTAAACGCTGGTCGAAAGAATTTAAAGATCCTTTCACCACCAAACTTCTCTACGTTTCCTTGGTCCGTCCTATCCTTGAATACTGCTCATGCATTTGGGGCCCCCAGTATCAAAACTCTCAAGATCGTATTGAGTCTGTTCAGAAGTAATTTCTTCTCTTCGCCTTACGTGGACTAAACTGGGATCCCAATCTCCGTTTGCCATCGTACTCCAGTCGCCTTTTACTCATCAATCTTCCGTCGCCCTTGGTGTTGTCTTCCTGCATAAGTTAATTAACGGCGATATTGACTCCTCTTCTCTTTTAGGTCGCCTTAACTTTTCTGTTCCTAGTAGACCTACTAGAAACTTTGTCCCTTTCGCATTATCATCATGCACGACTGATTATGCTTTGCACAATCCAATTCGTGTCCTTTGTAAATCGTATAATTCATTATTCCACGTATTCTCGGCATAACTCTCTCACCCTGTAGTTAAATCATCTGTTCTCATCTATCTCCGCGGGATCTCTGACCGCGCATAGATGAAAACACCTTTCCCCGCTACTAATACCTAACACTAATTAATACCTAACACTTACTTATTTTTGGTCTGATTTGGTTTTTCTGGGTTTTCCCCAATCCTTGCAACAAATGTTGGACCAATTTTGCTTTTTAAACACCCCCAGATTTTATATTTTATATTTTTACATTTTATATTTTTAATTGTCAATTTTCTATTAACTTTTATTATATAATTTTAAATTAAAATTTTTTTATTTTAAACCAATTCATTTAAATGTCTTGTAAATTTAAATTTTCTGTGTCTGACTGTTTCTAGTCGACATTAAATAAATAAAAAAATAAATAAATATTAAATATATTACATTTTCCTAAAAGGTAGAGGTAGGGGCAAAAGAGCTAATGAAAGGGATTTTCCAAATTTATTCTTTCTTTACGCGCTTATGGAAGATCAAGGTTGGGAGGGTTTAGAAGCGCAGCTACAATGCTATCATAGTAGCTTAATATGTGTGAATTTGCTTTCTCAATTCTCTCTCTTATTCTGGTGTTGATTAATTTCTGGTGGTTTCTTTTTTTTAAGGCTTTAAGGACTCGAATTAAATTTGTATAATGAAGGCGTTGCGGAGCCGAGTCCAAAGAACCCCCCCACAGGCTGATTGCTAGCTGTTGCCAGCGAGTCCACCCGGACGAATCCCGCGACCATATAGCCAACTACTATTACCATCATTACAAATTTTGGCGCCCAAAACGGGGGGCTGGCTAAAACACAGGAGGTGACTTAGTCAGTTCTAAATCTTCTTACGAGATTATTTTCTATGATCGTCTGTCTGTCCGTCCGTCTGTATGGACGCCTGTTTCTCAGAGACTACAAAATCTAGAGACTTCATATTTGAAATATAAATTCTCGTAGTGGCGGGACGATACAAGTTTATCATTTTTATTCGATATCTGGTCCCGTTCAAAAGAAATCGATAAATTTCGATTTTAGCACAGTGTTTTTCGGGCATAACTTGAAAGTCATTAAAACTAGCGAATTTATATTTGTGTTTAAGTTACTGTACTGCCAGCTCGATACAAACTAACCTTTTTTTTTGATATCTCAATCCTTTCAAAAGTTATCGATAAATTAAGATGCCAGAACAGTGTTTTTAAGGAAAAGCTTAAAAGTAATAAAAGGTAGAGTCACCAAATTTGGTACATATATTCTCCTATAGCAACAGAGGTTAAATACATTTCACTTTTGATACCCCTCCCTGATCTCAGAGATGACCTTCGGATTTTACATAGTTGCACATTTAAATGCCATCTTTGTGTCTACAAATTCATTACGATCAGACAATAAACAAAGAAGTTATTAACGATTCAATGTACCAACTTTGTGTCCAAAGGAAGAAGAAGCAAAGCAATTGATGACGCACGTAGCAAGCAGCTTGTGTTTGTATATTGTGTGTGTTTCTATGTATGAATGCAGATAAAGAATTATGAATGTAAGAACTGGGTTCAGGGTAATCCTAGTCGGGCACTCTCGACTAGAGCACTCTTACTTTTTTTAAATCCTGTTGCTTAACTTTGTTATTAATCCGACTTGCGCAGATGTTTAAGCTTAGCTGGAATAGTGACTTTTGATGTATGTCAAAGATCAACCGCAAGTTTAAATATTTACTGTAGTTCCGGGTCAACAATTTCGAGTAATTGGAATATTCTTATAAATAAATTCAAGGGAGCTATATGAGCATCGACAACATAGTTGGAACTGCGAGGTTTGGATGTCCCAAGCAATTCGACCACTATGCTGGCGGTCTCGTATCGATTTCGACCTATTTTTCGTAATAAAGTTCAGCACCAGTCTCAACTGTCTATATTTAGTAAGGCTGTTTCTTGACCGATAACGATTCCCTTTCTACATTTTTAGTCCTTTCGCGTAAAAGTGCTTTCTATTAATGACTGTATGAGACTTCAGCAATAAGCTGGAACTGCGTACGTTTCTCACTGGCGTTGAATATATAATGAACAGCATAACACAGCGAACATTTCTGAGGCTAAAGAGATGCAGTACGCAAGTATTGTGTCATTATATATTTCTATATATCTATTTGCCCTGACCTACTGGATAGAAAAATAATTAACAATTTCGATTAAAAAAAAAAAAAAAAAAATTTAAATTTGGTATTACATGGAACTTGTAATATTACAATAAGGCATTATCCCAAAATGGCTACCATACGTAGTCCAGAAGGCATAAACGATCCCGATTTGTCTACGTCTATGCTTGAGCCTAGTGACAAGTGTTCGATTTGTCATGAGCCAATGACTGAATCTCAAGAAATGGCTATAGCTAGGTGTGGGCATACTTTTCACTCTAGATGTATCATACAATACCTAGGCACAAAAAAAGAATGCTATATCTGCAAATCCGTATGTAACGAGCGCGATCTTCGGCCAATCGTACGGCAAGTTGCTAATGAGGCACCTCCTAGTAATGGAGCAATTCCAAAAAGGCATAATACCCGAAATAGGTCCAATGCACTTTCCCTACACCAATCTCAAGAACGAACTGCGCAGGAGGGCGATAATTTTGTTTGCTTAAATAGTGCTCCAGGAGCAGCAAATAGTGCAGCAAAGCCAGCACGACGAGGTAGGGCTCGAGCTGCGCTTGCTTCGAGAGTTACTAGAGGGCAACACCAAGTCTCTTCTGCAGGCTCGACTAGGATTTCTCCGCAGAATGAAATAAATTATGAGGTAATTTTTGAACGGATTAGCCAGCTTATAGACGAAAAATTATCCACTATGTCCTTATGCACATGGCTAGCATAGTCCAAGAACACAGGCACCGACTCGAGTGTCGCCTGGTTTCAGTAACAATTCTTCTGGGTCGGCACCTCGTAGAGTTTTTACTCTCAGCCCAGAAAAAGCTACCCAGATTGTTCAGAGGTGGAACGTTAAGTTTGATAGTTCACATAAGGGGCCCACTGTGCAAGAATTTCTGTATAGAGTGCGTGCTTTAACAGCAGACAGTCTACAAAATGACTTTTCGCTAACATGCAAAAATTTGCATGTTATTCTCGTAGGGAAGGCTGCGAATGGTATTGGCGCTTTCGAAAGGAAAATCCTGTTGTTGAGTGGGATGGATTTTGGGAGGCGTTTAAAAACCAATATCACGACAATAAGGACGATGACAGCATCCTTGAAGATATCCGAGCTAGAAAGCAACGTGACGGCGAATTGTTTGACACATTTTATGAAGACGTAATGACCTTGGTTGCACGTTTGTCTATACCGATGGACGAATATAAGCTAATTCAGCAACTTAAAAGGAACCTAGTGCCACGCGTCAGGCAAGCATTGTTATATGTGACAATTCACTCAGTAGCACATTTGCGTCAACTTGTCCAGTTAAGGGAAAACTTGCTCGGCGAAGACGACACAAAACGCTTGGTGAATCGCAGTGGAGGGCTAAAGCAATTTAAACGGGCTATATCTGCTGTTGATACAATAGTTGAAGATTCTGACAATGAGCCAGCTGGAAGTGAAATGGACGTTAGCGCATTGCAGCATAGTGGTAGAAAGTTTGCTTGTTGGAACTGTGATCAGGAAGGACATGCATGGGATATGTGCTTACATGATCGAAAAATTTTCTGCTACGGCTGCGGAGCCAAAAACGTATATAAACCACAGTGTGTAATCTGTATGAAGCGCTCGGAAAACTATCGGAAGGGACCATCCGCCGACAACAGTCGGATGGCCCCAAAACAAATGTAACCAATCACTTACTAATAGGTCATGATGAGCTGCGCCCTGAAGCTACCAACTTAAAAGTCGTATCCGGCTCCCCTCCAGATACTTATACCCCGAAATTATTCCCTATTCGACCTTACCATGAACGATTTTCCAGCTACATGGAGGCACGAACTAGAATCTTTGACGACGCCATAGCTTGTTGCAGACTATCGCCTAAGCGAGCTACGGTGCGTATGCGCAAATTCTGGAGCAAGATTCTAACCAACCGAAAATTACTTGTAGCAACTATTTTGAATAATGCTACTGACGGGCGGTTATACGCTGCTATTTCCTTTTTAGACTTTTCGGAGCTGGGCTTGCTTGACACAGGAGCAAATATAAGTTGCATCGGCTCAGAATTGGCAAAGTCTGATTGGTCGGTGTATCCTGCTTTTCGCAAAATAGCATCGAGCGTTAGAACAGCTGATGGCAAAAGCCATCCTGTGATTGGTTCGATCATTGCAACTGTTTCGTATAAAAATTCCTTCAAATCCATTAACTTCTTTATCATACCTTCAATAGACAAAAACGTCATACTCGGTATTGACTTTTGGAGGACCTTCGAATTGGCTCCTAGTGTGATCTCTTCAATAACAAGAGACACCTCAACGGTTCAGGAACATTCAGTTGCAAACCATGAAGGGAAATACCCTTTGACTGCAGAACAGAACAGACGCCTGGAGGCGGTAATCAGCCTGTTCCCTAATTTTGAACAACAAGGCCTCGGTAGGACTTCGTTATTGAAACACGATATTGACATAGGCATTGCTAGCCCAGTCAAGCAGCGATTTTATCCAGTTTCCCCCGCAGTGGAAAAGCTTATGTTCAAAGAGATAGATAGAATGCTTGCTTTAGGGGTGATTGAGCGGTCTAACAGTGCTTGGAGCTCGCCTATGCGCCTAGTAGTCAAACCTGGGAAGGTGCGCCTATGTTTAGATGCCAGAAAAATTAACGAATGCACCAAGAAAGATGCATATCCACTTCCAAGCATTGATGGCATTTTTGCTAGGTTGCCGAAAGCGAATATAATCACCAAGATAGACCTTAAGGACGCTTTTTGGCAGATTTCTTTATCGGAACGTTCTAAGGTCATAACAGCCTTTACATTACCTGGTCGCCCACTATACCAGTTCACCGTAATGCCGTTCGGCCTTTGTAATGCTCCGCAGACCATGTGTCGCTTGATGGATGAATTGATCCCACCCGAACTTAAGTATTGCGTCTTTGGCTATCTTGATGACCTTTGTGTGGTGTCTGAAGATTTTGAATCCCATTTATCTGTGCTCGTTCGTTTATCTGAACAGTTTCGAAGAGCGAACTTAACTTTGAACGTTAAAAAAAGTCAGTTCTGCGTAACGGAAGTCCAATATCTGGGATATGTCATTGGACAAGGCGGCATTAAGACAGATGCGCAGAAACTAGAGTCGATTAGAAAATGGCCGGTTCCGAAAACTTTAAAACAAGCTAGAAGTTTTCTAGGTTTAGTGGGGTGGTACCGACGTTTTATTGAAAACTTTTCCGACGTGACTTTTCCAATAACCGAATTGTTGTCAATAAAAAAGATTTATTATCGTCTGCCCCTGTGTTGCAAAATCCCAATTTTGAAAAGAAATTTTATGTACACTGTGACGCGAGTGACTTTGGCATTGGCGCGGTATTAGTTCAGTTATCTGAAGATGGCCAAGAACTACCAGTGGCATTTATGTCAAAGAAACTGAACACCGCTCAGCGTAACTATAGTGTTACAGAACGCGAGTGTCTGGCAGCTGTTGAAGCTATTGAACGCTTTAGATGCTACTTGGAGTTACAAGAATTTGAGGTAATCACTGACCATGCTAGTCTAATTTGGCTCATGAGGCAACCAAATCTTAAAGGAAGGCTTGCGCGCTGGTGTATGCGGTTGCAAGGGTATAAGTTCACAGTTAGTCATCGGCGAGGTCGTGAAAATATAGTACCGGATGCGTTTTCGCGAAATTGGTCCAGAAGTAGATTTGAACTCCGAATGTTTTAATGAGTCTGACTACCAGCAACTGCGAGGCAAGATTAGACAAGATGAAGCAAGGTACCCTGATATTAAGATCATAGACCATTTTGTGTACATTCGAACCGAACACGATGATGGCTCAGAAGGTAGCAGACGTAATAGTTGGAAACTTTGGATTCCAAAGGGCTTAACAAACGAGATGGTACAGAGAGCGCATGACGTTGTAATTGCAGCTCATTGTGGAATAGCTAAGACGCTAGAGAGCATCCGTCGGCATTTTTATTGGCCAGGAATGGTTACCCAGGTATGCGATTACGTGCGCAATTGCGATGTATGCAAAGCGACTAAAGCACCTAATCGTACTCTAAAGCCGCCAATGGGTAAACCAGCAATCTCTGATCGCCCATTTCAACGTTTGTACGTGGATATTCTTGGACCATATCCGAGAAGCAAAAGTGGTCACATTGGTCTTTTGATTGTCCTCGATCATCTATCCAAGTTCCATTGGTTATGTCCCTTGAAGAAATTCTCATCAGGTGTCATAAAAGAGTATCTGCAGAACCATATATTTTTCGTATATGGAGTACCACAAATACTGGTTAGCGACAACGGCTCTCAGTTTAAGGCTGTCGAATTCAATGCATGGCTAACATCCCTGGGCATAAAGCATATTTATACCGCATTGTATTCACCACAGTCTAACGCCTAACCATCGCGAATGGGACCAGCATATACATGCAATAAGCTGTGCGCTTCGAAACTCAATTCATCAAAGCATTAATTGTTCTCCTTACCATACTTTGTATGGATTCGACATGGCAACGCATGGGTCAAGCTATCAGCATCCAAGCAATTTGGGTATGCTGGACGAGTCGCAAAATGTCCTTGGGAGAGATGATCAGTTAAAGCTAATTCGAAAGGAGTTACGGCAAAACGTGGCCAAAGCATACGATCAACATGCTCAGCATTACAATTTACGAACTCGTGAGTCAGCATTTCAAGTAGGCCAAGAGATTTTTAGGAGGAACTTTGCGCACAGCATTTTTGCTAAGAATGTTAACGCTAAACTTAATCCGGCATGGCTAAAAGCCCGAGTACGTGAGAAGGTGCGGGAAGCTATTATGTTCTGGAAGACCTCCAAGGTCGACAGCAAGGGACTTTCCATGCAAAGGACATTCGGCAGTAATTGGTTTTTTTCAGGCTTTTTCTCCAAGTCAATGGCATTAGAAACGCCTGTGGTGTAGTGAACAATTCCTGCCAGCAAAAGAGTTTTCACATCAGTAGCTTATTTTTATTTGGAATAACATAACATCTATCTTGTATTAATTGTATTTTCAAATAATAGCGCCCAATAAGCAAAGTTTCAAACCCTGCGAGGGCAACCCCAAAGCTTTCAATATCAGCTTATGAAGTTGTCAAGGTGACACATGTCATTTTTGAGTTGAGCTCAAACTACGGCTGCCGCTAGACATTGGCTTCCGGCAGAAGGTCTTGTCGATCGAGTCGTCAAACCGAGCAAGTGTGTTTGGCTGCAACAGACTAATTTAAATAGTAATATCACTACACGTGAATTACAAGTTAATCGGTCAAAAGTTTTATAATCCAACTTGTTCAGCGGTTTAAGTTAACCGCAAAGTGCAAGACTTGCGCATAACCAAGCAATGCATTTAATATTTTGAGTAAGTTTGCGAAATATTATTTGCTCGTTTTAAACTTCGCTAACGCATATAAATCTTTACTAGTTGCGTGCCCCCTTCTTCTTCGACTGAGGCATCCGCATCACAAACTGGACATATAGTCCTATTCTGCTTTTATGGAAGCCAACTAAAACGACTGCAAGCCACAGCGAAAGGCAAACAAAAACTGCTTCCTGCCTACTACTATTACCGTCATTACAGTGTAAGTTAGTCTGGGGCGAAGCGAGAGCACAATTAAGCTCTGTCGCGCCTTTGTCGAATTCGCCCTCTTCGTCAACGTAGTTAAGTTAAAGTTGTCGTAATCCTTTCGAGTTGCAAATAATTTGTTCACAGCCACACAAATCGTTTCGGTTTTGTTGTACAATATTTATTCTACTATTCTAAATTTGTAATGTAGTAGATGGTTCCAGAGTCGAACTGCATGGATATAAAATTGTCTGTCAGAGCAAGACATAAAAGCTTCATTTAGTCTTCGTTGACTGGCTGCGTCGCATTCTATACTTCAATATTATTGAAGAGGACGGGCGTTACATAGGCTTTAACAATCATCAGTCTCATGTTTGTGGGCAAGAACGGCTGTGTTAAAGACAGTTGCTGGAGAACTCCATATGTCTTCCCTACCGCTTTATTAGCTTGGTCCTTCCAAGAAAGGGTATTGTTTAGCGTGTTTACCACTAAGCATACAAGCGCACATAGAGACGTCAAATCGAAAAATGGTTGCATAAAATTTTTGAATTGTGAGCTCCCAAGCAGCTTCGTGTGGTGCGACTGCGACACGAAAGCAAAGTGCAGCAGGCAGGCAGAGAATATTCTTCTTGTGATCAGCGGCACACAGCGCCGAACTCATTGCTTGATCTGGCTTCGCTGCCGCAACATCTATTTCGACGCTCCGAAACGCTTGCATATATGTGAATTAGCAGCAACACATATATATTCAATCACAAGAAGATATGAGGCCATTGCTGTGAATTTCCGGCGTTGCCTTTTTTCTGTAGTCGTTCGAGCTTGTAGGTAGAGACGGGGCGGGGGCGGAAATAGTTCTACGAGGCAGCCAGTGGCCAAAATTTAGATTTTTCAATTTCAGCCCGCGGTGCTTCTCTTCGAAATGGAGGGTATTAGGGCATAATTAATATGTTTGCAACACTTACTTGCAATTAACATTAAAAGTCCATTAAGTCATAATTATTATTTATTGATTTAATACGTTTTATGTTATTAAAGAACTATCACCATTAATAACAATATCATTCCGCTTATATTAATTGTTAAGTTTAATATATTTATTTATTGGCGACTAGAGACAGTCTTATAGGAAATTTAAATAACTGTTAGGAAATTAAAAGCAATATTTTAAAAGAGAGTAATAAGTTAAATATGTTTGGTAAGGGTATCTATGCGCTGCCATTTAATGGCTGTGTAATTTATGGACATAAATGCATATACATGTAGTAAACATATGCAAGTGTGCGTGCATGTTCATTGCGAAAGTCACAAATAAGAGTGCTCTAGTCGAGAGTGCCCGACTAGGGGCATATAGCAAACACACGATGCTACTGCAAACGTCATGCAATTGCTTTGCTTCTTCTTCTTCCATTGGCCCAAAACTATGTTACATTTAGTCGTAAATAACTTCTTTGTTTATTGTCTGATCTTCATTTACGATCATTTGAAGGACACAAAAATGACATATTAATGTGTGAGTATGCTGAATCCGAAGGTCATACCAGTAGAAGGATACTGCCGGTTCAAAACCACTTAATTTATGGGTTTTTTTAATGGGCTCACCTGTCACTTTTTATTTTTTTATTGCTTTTTTAATGGGTTAAGGGACCAATTAGCGAGGAGGAAGGGAAAAGGGTCAAGATTTTAGGGGTCGGCTTTCGTGTGATGTCGAAGAGAAAGGTAAGGACACAGGAAAAGGGATCAAGATTTAAGGGTGAGAGAAAGGTCGGCTCGTGTATGATCGCGAAGCGAAAGGTAAGTTCATGGGAAAAGGGTCAACATTTTATTGATCTCTAAGTGAGCACAGGTGTCTTTCCCTAAGGACGATTCCCTAGAGGAGGGGTGAATGAATGTGCGTACTTGTGACTTTGCTTGTTGACAAGTAAAGATCAAACAAATACAAACAAGAGAGGTGAAGAGTCCATTCTTAATTTATTGCCTTTATGGTTTTGGGCTCACATAATCACAGTAACCACAACATTTTGTGTGGGAACTGGATTGTTAGAGAGTTTCACCCCTGACCTAAAACATATGCTAGACAAAACCTGTTTAGGGCCTGCATTGAAAATAGTCTAAATACCTTTATAGGTGTGTGTGTGTGTGTGTGTGTGTGTGCGCGTATGTTTTTGATTTTTTCACCCCTGACCTGAAACATATGCGGCCTACGTGCTGCTTGATGCTGCCTAACCAAAACCGGTTTTGGTCCTCTAGTGTAAATAACCCCTGACCTACAACAAATACGGCACACGTGCTGTTTCATGCTTCATGCCCCCTTCTTATCAAATACCGCTTTGGCCATGCATTTGGTATTTCACAATTAAATTAAATAATTGGAAATAGCCAAAACGTATACTGTAAATTCTTTAAATAAATACAAAATTTTGTTTTCTTCTTTTTTTGTTTTAATAATATTGTTTATATTTATTAATAAATGAAATACATGTATAGATATATATTAGTTGTATCTTAAATAATAATATTTTTTATTTATTCATTCGTTTTCTTAACATTGTGTATTGTGCTATAAGACGATCCAGTTTTACTTTGCGTATCATATAAAAGTGACAAGCACAAGTATCAACCCCTTCTGTAGTTACATCCAAAGACCAGGGGCACGCTGTCAAATGCTCTCCGAATTTTGATGTCCTTAGATGAAAGTTCTCGTACTTTAAGAAATATTCACGATATTCCTCAAGTAATTTCTCGTGCTCAGGGAAAATCACTCCATCAAACTCAGTCAAGAAATCATCAATTTTCTTAACAATTGTTTTAAAACCAAATTTTGAAATAAGACCCATACTGCTCTGAACTTCTCAATAGCTGAATTACTACTGAATTAAATCTGCTTACTAAAATCCTTCTTATATTGAGTTCGTTCTCTTTTTTGTCTATACTTAACTACATCTCTTTCTATTTCTCTTCCCATCTTTTTTGAAATTTCAAAGCATAAACGAGTCAAATCAATTTTAACATCATTTTCATAATATGCTTCTAGATCAGAAAGTTGTATATTATATTTCCCCATCCTTGAACATTTTGGTATAATATAATTATAGTATACATTTCTAATTTGATTTTGTAAAATTGTGTTCCAGCATAAGAATGAAGTATAAAAAATTCCTAATCGTATGAATGATCTCCATGACTCACTGTCAAACTCAATTACATTACCATACTGATTTAATCTCAATATACATTGTTTATCCGTTTTTCTAATCTTAAAATGACACTTTACTGTACCAATTAATGGATGATCAATTATTGAATCAGGCATCAAGAACTCAAACTGTTCAAGCCTTAGTTGTATATATTCTTTAAATGTTAATAATTGAATCCATTCTTCTTTTTCAAAACCAATGAAATTGCGCTTATGTTGTTGCATCCAGATCATTGGTGTAAATTCTCTACTAGTTGAAAATCCACACTTTAATTTTAATTGCAGATTTACATAATACTCAAAACCAAATATTATTTCATGATCTTGTGTTTTTCTAGAATTTCTTTTTTTTCTAAGTTCAAACGTGTCCATGTTAGTTGAAAAGTCAATTCAAACTAAGTTGATAATTAGGATGGGAATAGTATTTAAGGCGTAGAATATTCAGCATTTTAACTAGTACAATTTATTCATCACCAGCAAAATGATCAAAGTGGATAGAAACTCATCTGTCCTCGTTGACTTTCAATATGTATTTGGGAACGATAGGCAGATTTTTGTCAAAGAGTTGGTATTCATGCAAGGCGGCTCAGTCATACCTAATTTCTTTCACTTTAAACCACCCTACAATATTAAAGAGGTGGATGAAGTTACTAAAAAATCTCTAAAGATAAACAAACAGTATATCGATGGACTCGATTGGTCTGATGGCGATGTATCATATTTAAGTCTTGGTGAAATATTGAAACCATTGAATAGTTTCACTACAGTTATTGTACGAGGAAGAGCTAAGAAACAGTTTTTAACCAATTATTTATCTACAAACATAATAGATTTAGAACTTGATCAAAGTTTATCAAACTTTTCAAACTATTTTACTAATTGTAGAATACATAAAAAATCCACAAGTCATTGTGCACTCAATAATTTATTTAAACTCTTTGTATTCCTAGAAAACTCTAAATATAAAATAAATGGAAATTAAAATTGTATAAAATTTATATAAAATAAAAAATACTTTTATTTTTAAATTTGACTTGTACTTTATTTCAATTACACATTTTAAATTAGTTGTGTATAATATATTCTACATTCAAGTTTTCTATAAAATCAGATACAGCTCGGGCATTTCTCAATGCACATACACCTTTATTTATATGGGATCCACAGTCTGAGAAACAATTTATATTCAATGCATCTATTCGCGGACATCCAAACTCTTCAACATTGGTTACTGATGTGCTTAAAAATTTCTCAAGAAACTTTTTCTTTACATCTCCTTTCGTGATTATATGCATGTCTCTAACAAGATCACGAATATAATTTCGCACTTGTATAAAGTGTACATTCCCATCATTCCAACAGAGATAGTGTTGATTTCGGGTTAACCAGAGATTTGTTTTTCGTACATCCTTTGATAATCGAAGAAAGTCGTATGGTGCTTCTACAATGTAATGAATATCTTGAAATTGTTCATTTTTAAAAACTCCAGCAATTTCTTTTAATATGAATTGTTTATTAATTCCATAGAATCCTTGAATATCAATAACCACTTGATTATCCATTAGCTTGATAATTAGTTTTTAAACGATACGCTGAACTAGCCCCGTCAATGGTGAATAATCAACTAAACGATCGTGCATTAACAGACAATAAACCTTTGTACTCTTAACACTTGCACTTTCAAGTTCAATTGAGACTCTAACATCAATTGGACCTGTTTTAACAGTTTCATTCTGATGCGAGAGATCAATAACAATAATCGGTGCTTTTTCTTTAAATTCTCCAGGTGATAGCAACGGTCGAGATTCTTTCATATAGTAACTCGTTTGAAAATTTGCATACATATCATACAAAGTGGCAAATCGTTCACGGTTAAAATTTATGTTCATATCATCATAAGGATATGTCTCCGAGTTCAAGTACACTTTCAAATTTCTCAAATGATTTTGAATCAATTTATTATTTAGCTCAAAAGCTATTATTGCAAAACGAGGTCGTTCTCTATTGGCAGCGAGCTTTACGTTCCAGACATGATGAGTACCCTCAGCAAGTGTTGGATTAAGATAACAATCCCAGCTGCGGAATCCCAATGACAATGAACCTCCATTTTTCGTTAGACTAAACATTTTTAATTTCATTTCATCGCTGAGAGTTATATGTGGTATTTTCCATGTTATATTTGAAATATTTAGTTTATGCTCATTAACACCAATTTTAGCATGAAATACATCCCCCATATTTTTAGTCATGAGTAGTATAAGTTCATGTTTACAATTTAGTAAAACCTTGTTATAGTCTTCAGCAAATCCAAGCAAGTATTTCAGGGGAATAGAGAAATTAAAATAGCCACCGTTTGATAGCTCTCTATCAGCTCCATTGAACCAGCCAGAATTTCCAAGCATGTGACTTTCAGACTTGTTTAATGAAATGTAGTTTTTTATGGTTGTTGTTGTACCAACAAACCGTGTTCGGTCGATTTCAATTCCGTTTAATTCATAGCGAATCTCATCAAAAAGGTACCCCATACAATTGTTTTTCAACTTAGCATTCTCCGCAGGCGAGCTGTTAGCCAAAGTAATCGAGCCCTCAACATTAAGGAAACTCTCACTCGGCAATACATATAAATCCTGATTTTGTATTGTAATGCGAACTTCATCATTACTCTTAAATGATTGGAGATAGGGAGAGTAGCTATGATATTCTTTTTTAATTATACTCTCATCTGAGTAAGCTTTCTCTCGAACATTTAGTAGGTTGCTCATTATTTTCTAATTTTTATACCCAAAGATTGTAAAAATAATCGGTTCTCAATTGTAAGTGCTGCTCTCATCGACCTTCTTCCTTCTACACTATAACTTAAAGTGGATGCTGATGGGGGATAACACCCGTTTTTATTATTATTATTATTATTATAGATAATCATTCTCGTCGCCTTAGATGCAAACGAAGTGTTACACTCTCTTTACGTAAATTGACTAAGTTCCCGTCCTGATCTACAATCCGTATTATTAATGATTGTATCTCTCTCGTGGTCACCGGCAAATAAATAAGATTATTGGGTTTCTCACTCATTTTATAGCCCGGTGGAACGTTAATAGCAAACTCATGTAACGCATGACTAGATTCACCATTTACATATGATCCGCTCACAATATTACATTCCAAACGAATTGTATTTACTTTTAAAATATCTACAGGTTGATCCGAGATGTGTAAAGCATTCGGCTTTAGTTCTCTTCTATGAAACCCGAATAATGGTCCAATGGAATGTTCCTTATTAAAATATATTGAGTGTACCTTTGTTGAAATCATTACTTGAAGCGTGTTATTATTGCTTTCAATATGCGGATGGTTTAATATATTTGCTTCTTTTTCCTTCATTTTCTCATTAATAATATCACTTATATCATTGAGTTCGTATGATCCCACGGGAATCTCAAAAACATGGTCCCCAATATGAAATAAATTATTATCATGATCCACATTCGGAATCGAATTGTACATATGAAAATCAATGAGTGCACACTCATAATTCCCGGTCAATTCAATGGGCGGATGATAGTTCGCTCCCAAAATTGAGCTGCTTCCAGTTAACGTTAACGTTGTTGCCATTTCGATAGATTATTATGAAGTGAAATAATAAATTATGTATCTGATATTATATCTTAAATTGTAATGAAATCGGAAAACCCTCGTCTATAGCGTCCTCTCTCCATTGAATCATCTTTACTAATTAATAGGAATCCATACTTTTCCTTCCAGCATAATTGACAAATTTTCTTGAACGATTCAAAATTCATGTCTACACCCACATGATCTTGATACACATGTTTCATATTTAACTCATCTTGTTTAAACATTATAATCATATTAGCATTATCACGAACAAGATGTTTTGGGATTCGTGTATACGTTTGACATAAATAAAACGCATCGATATTATTATGTCGCCCCATACAGAAGTACGCACGAATATTGTTTTGCTTTTCACATGCTACATCATCAAATATCATTAGGGAATTTTTTCTTGCTTTATTTGGCGGTATAACATTCTCATTTTCAGAAAATGTGAAAAACCCCATTCCCTTTATTGGGGTGATAAGTGCTTTCAAGTATTCATATTTCGGTTGATTCAAAGACTTTGAATACAAATAAATATTTTCAAACTTTAAGCCGTTAGGACTTTCAATCAAGCTTATCATCACATTTGTTTTACCACAATTAGAAGGTCCAACGAGTAGTGCTCGAATTGAGTTGGGTAATAAACTGCTATGTCTTACTTGATTTTTTTCATCATTTTGACATTCGATATTTCTCACTTCTATAAGGGTTTTTTGTTTTATTAATCGCATATTACTTAAAGTTTTTCTCAGCAGCTTGTCACTCATTAACAAGTCCTTGAAGATTAAACAACAAATAAAATAGTTATGCGCTTTTATAAATCGTTTAGTAACACACCGAACGTCTATCTCGGTGGAGGTCTTGTTGATAACATAATCAATTCCCTACCACTTGAGCTTCATTTACCAGGCTATCAGTTTTGTGGGCCAGGAACAAAACTTGAAAAGCGGTTAGAGCGTGGTGATAAAGGGATAAACCCATTAGATGCTGCCTGCAGAGAGCATGATATAGCATATTATAAACATAAAGAATTGAAAAATCGTCATATAGCCGACTCAATATTAGCTCAAAGGGCGTGGGAGCGTGTAAAAGCCCCCGACAGTAGTATTGGAGAAAAGTCTGCTGCGTATTTCGTAACAAACGTAATGAAAGCTAAGAAAAAATTCGGCATGGGTCTCAAGCATAAAGTAAAGAAAATAAAACCGTGTCAGAATAAGAAAAAATTTATGAATGCTGTGAGAGCTGCCAGCAGCATATTGAAGAAGGAAAAACCATATGATATTCATTCTGCGATAAAAATTGCTAGAAAAGCTATAAACAAGACAATTGGACGAAAAAAGAAAGATGTAATAATTCCCCGAGTGATTAACGTTCCTAAAATAGGAGGGTTCTTACCACTTGTACCCATTTTAACAGCACTTGGGGCATTAGGTGGTGTTGCGTCTGGTGGTGCAGCAATTGTTAAGAGTATTAATAATGCTAAAAACGCTAAGAAACAACTAGATGAGAATAAACGTCATAACAAAAAAATGGAAGCCATTGCTTTAGGAAATGGCTTATATCTAAAACCATATCAAAAAGGTTATGGCCTATCAACTACCTCTCAAAAAAATTTTTAGCTGAGCTGCCCAATAAACCGCTTTCAAGCATTGATATTGTGAATTTTGGTCGCAAGCATATCCCTCATTTCAGAGGTGTCTTTATGAGGGATTCACTACCGAAACGAAAACGAAAAAAGGAATGCGGTGTTATTAACTTAGACTCTATAACCGGAGCTGGAACACACTGGGTAGCTTACTATGTAACAGGAAATGAAAACAGATATTTTGATAGTTTTGGGAACTTACCCCCACCTAAAGAACTTATACGATATTTAGGAGAGAACATAAAATACAATTATACTCAAGAACAACGATTTGGTACATTTAATTGTGGACATTTATGTTTAAGATTTTTATTATCGATTACAACACCTACTATTTACTAAAAGTAGCTCTAAAAGCAAGTACTTGTTTAGTTTATAAAATAAAGATTAATAAGAAAACTTGAAATCAATTTATGGGTTTTTCTGCAACTAATGATTATATATAACACTAATTTATATTCAAACTATCATCAGTCTGTTTCGAGCAATTGATTAGTGTACGACTCCTGTTTAAAATAACAGCCCCCTGTTTAAAATAACGGCCCCTGTTTAAAATAACGGACCCTGTTTAAAATAACAGCCCCTGTTTAAAATAACGGCCCCTGTTTAAAATAACGCCCCTGTTTTAAATAACAGCCCCTGTTTTAAATAACAGCCCGGTTTAAGCTGGAACGGCCCCCTGTTTAAAATAACAGCCCCGGTTTAAGCTGGAACGGCCTCCTGTTTAAAATAACAGTCCCCGGTTTAAGCTGTTTGAAAAACTGAAACCGCTCTATTTCAAACGATTTGAATCAGGTTTTTGTTACTGATAGGTGCATACATATTTAAAAATGAATGAGCATATACTAAAGGAATTAACAAAAACAAGAAACGCTCTAAAAAGAAAATTTCAAAGTATTAAATTGGGAAGAGCTGCGAATGAATATCAGCTTGAGGAAACATTTAAACCAATAACACAACCTCTAAAGAAAATCGTTAAAGGGAATATTATAGCTAGAGAAGAAACGAAAGTCAAGAGAGAAGATGTAGCTGATACAAAAAATGAAATCAAAGAAGACGATGAAAATTATAGTAATATTTTCTTTTTGACGCTATTGATGGCCAAATCTCTAGAGACCAATCTCATTCTCAGCCTCTTGTATCAAGCGAACAAACTAATGAGGATTATAATCAGGCTACTACTTCAAGAAAAAATAATAGTTATAATCTTAGTGTGAATGAGTTAGAGCGAAACGGGAAACTTGACAAAGCATTTGGACCGAATAAAAAACAGAATGAAATTAAATTGGGGGGTAGCAGAATAACCGTTGACAATAATAAAATAGAGTTGGAAACTGGTGAAAAGTGGAACCTTACTCCTGGATTATATTCATTAATCTTTCTAAAAGATCCTAAAGGGTACGATGAGATGGATTTAGATGCATACAAGCAAATCTTAACAAAAACATCTGCTCATAGAAAACATAACTTGCCTCATGAACAACTTAAGGGTAATCGTTCAAAAAAATATAGTGAAATTATAAAAAAACTTTTTCCGAAATCTAATGAACCGACTGCAATGTCTACTCCTCTTAATATGAAAAAATTAATGCATAAAGGAGGAAGTCTTATGAGTCTCAATACAAATAAGTCAAATTATATATATTGGGATGATCCTAATGAGATTGTTAATAGGCTAAAGCTTCTAGTTGCCTCACAGACAGCAGGACATAGTAATCATAATAATGAGATAGTCTCGATAATTGAAGAACTACGAGAAGCAGAAATTATTTACTAATTAAATAAATAAATAACAGTGGGTTCGTTATCAGATTATCAATACTAAAATGCCTCTCGACAAGTTCGGTCACTTTTCTTCGAACAGTATTGAGAAAGAAAGTTCTAGTTTTAAAAAACCAATTCCTGGTATTCTCATTGATAATGAATATAACATTATATTTTCAAACAAGCGTCTTAAAAATGTGGGAAACCCTATGGAAGAAAAAGATGCCGTTAACAAAAGTTTTCTGCAAACACAAATCAATGAGGCAACACAAGGCTTGTACACAGTTATAAACAGTGATAATAAGAAACTACAAGTCAATTTTGAAAGTGCCATTGAAAGCACAACAAGTGCTTGTGACATCAAGCTAAGAAAATATATAGATGAGAAAATCTCCAAATTAGAAAATGATATATTTAAATATTTAACAACCGAACCGATAATTAAGGGAATTCTCGAACATCATGATTAAAAGAGAAATTATCAATGAACTACATGTACCAGCCCGTAAAAATTTTAGACGTCGTAGAGTTGTTATGAAGGGAATCGATGATCATTGGCAAGCAGACTTAGTGGAAATGGGAGAGTACTCATCATCAAACAAAGGTTATAGATATCTATTAACTGTTATTGATACATTTTCCAAATATGCATGGGGAGTTGCACTGAGAACGAAAACTGGAAAAGAAGTTGCAGATGCTTTCACATCTATTTTTAAAATGAAACGGATTCCTAAGAATTTACAAACAGATGATGGAAAAGAATTCTTTAATAGTATCTTTAAAAGCTTATGTGAAAAACATGATATTAATCACTACTCAACTTATAGTGGTTTAAAAGCGTCAATTGTTGAACGTTTTAATAGAACACTTAAGGAGATGATGTGGAGAGAGTTTAGTTATAATGGTACATATCATTGGATTGAAATGTATCGCCAATTGATTGGTGTATACAATCGAAAACATCATAGAACAATTCAAATGGCACCTATAAAAGTAAATGCATTGAATGAAATCAAATTACTAAACACTGTCTATAGTCATATAAAAATATTTAGTGGCACAAAACTTCGTGTGGGTGACTACGTTCGTATTAGTAAACATAAGCATAAATTTGAGAAGGGGTATACACCAAACTGGACAACTGAAATTTTTAAAATAATTGAAGTACGTAACACAAATCCCACGACATACATATTAGAAGACTATCAAGGTACTCCACTGAAAGGCGGTTTCTATAAAGAAGAGATGAGAAAGTCAAGGTTCCCACACACTTATCTAGTTGAAAAAATAGTAAAGCGACAAAATTCTAAAGTATTTGTTAAATGGCTAGGTTTCTCAAATGAACATAACTCTTGGATAAATATCAAAGAAGTTCTGTGAATGCTCATCACCGGTCACGCTGTAGGGATTCATATTCAACGCTTTTGTCCCTCTAGTACAAGCGGCTTAATACAAAACAAAATATCAACAAGAAAAAGAAAAAAACGGACTCCTATGTATGTTAAATAGAAAACCCTAATAAAGATGATATTTTATTGAGCAAGTTGACATTTTTTCATCTTATCTTGAGTAAGTGAATAAGGGGTCAAGAGAAAAATAGTGAAAGGTACATATTTGGTACCTAGCGATCCTGATCATTTTTTTTTTGTTTTTTCCCGAAAACGTTTCATGTACTCGCCGCTGTACTCTATGGACGTTTTGTGTGTACAGAGTGAGAAAAAAGTGAAAAATACCTAGAGCATGGAAGGATCCTAGATATAAATAGAAGTCCTGACTAGAACAGAGTCAGAATCAAGTCGACATGAGGCACACAACATTAACACAAGCAGCGATGGCAGCGATTTTGGCCGAAGTCGTGCCTGAGGATGACGATTACCCCATCATCGTAATCGGTGACTCAGAGGATGAGATGAGCGAGTGGGAGGAAGGAGTCATTTTAAGCCAGTTGGGGCAACCGTGCCCCCTGGATGAGGATGAGGATGTGGATGATGGGTATTGGCCACCAGCCAGCGGCTTCATTATGAACCCGTTGGCTTCACCTTGTCCTCTACTTGAGGATGAGGAAAATTGGCCACCCATTATCCGCCCATCCAATGGAAGGATACATTCGGCGGCATTAATCCTTGGCGATGACGACGACACCATCCCATATGTGTCAGATTTTGGAGAGCCCATCATAGTCATCGACTCTGATGACGAGAATGATGGAGCAGCAGCAGCACCACCAACAACAACAAGAACATCACCAGCTGCAACCACAACATCATTAACAATAACAACAACAACCACAACAACAATACCAACAGCAGCAGCAGCACCACCAACAACAACAAGAAGACTAGAGAGATTGGATTTGCTCTCACTAACGTCGTGGGTTGTTGGTGAGCAAATGGAGGTCGAGCCTCCATTAACTTTTGAAAAGGAGTTCCACTGCGTGGATATGTGGGACTCCGTTTTAGGAAACTTAAATATTTAAAACATCATCAACAATTATAAAAAAAAAAAAAATTATATATTCAAATATACAATAAAATTCATTTATATTACAAAAACAAAAAAAAACACCAATTTTATTTATTTATTTATTTTATTATATTTTATGCTTCCTTTTCAGGTTTTACGTTGAAATAAATAAAAACAAAAATTTTACAAAGTAATCAAAAAACATGGTTTATTTATTTAATGTAGTGGGTATTTTTTTTTATCTTCCTTTTCAGGTTTTTACTTTTTGAAATTAAATAAAAACAAAATTTTAAAAGTAATCAAAAACATGGTTTATTTATTTATTTTCTTCTTTTTTTAAATGTATACGGGATATTTTATATTATATATATATATAGATATTTTTATTACTTTTCTTTACAGGTTATATATATATTTTCTTCTTTTTAAATGTATACGGCTATTTAATTAGTTTTCTTAATAGGTTATATATTTTCTTCTTTTAATAGGTTATATTTTTGTTGCCATTTTTTCATGAAATAGGATAAAAATTTAGAGAATTAAAAGATTAATATTTAAACAAGATATATTGGTTTTTTTAATATATTTTTTTATTTTTTATTTTTGTACATTTTGTTTTCTTACTATTATCTTTATTAGGTATTAATTCTATAATGGCCCCAAGCATATGTTTGGATGCCATCTTCCCTTATCATGCGCTTATCATCTTTAGAGCTTAATGTAGTTTTTTTAACTCTATGTGTGTATAAATTATGGATCTTTGATCTAAACATCATCATTGAATCCTTAAATTGTGTATTTGTAAATAGACATTCCTTATAATTATCTATACTAAGTTTATCTAATGCAGACCTCTTTACACCTTTGGATTTTTTTATGCACCCTCCCCCCTCAAGAGACAGGGAATACATTTTCGCTCTAAGCCCAACAAACTCTAACATACGTTTCCCACAATTCTCATCCTTCATCATACCCAAGACTTTTTTGTTGCACCTTTTTATCCCATATACTTTTGCCAACTCTTCGGGATACTCAGAGGTATCAAACCTCATTTCAATATCTTTAACGATATCTTTAAAGAAATCATTAGTCTCTATTGAATATATAAATGAATCTGTATCCATATAATTTAGAGAGACTTTCTCCTGAAATTTAGGTTTCATGTAATCATAATGGAAATCATACATTTTCCATTTAGATAATTCTAAGACAGTGAAACCTAAATACATGGGCTTATCATAAACATTATGAAGGCGTTGCATCTGAATGGCATACATATCTTCCGAAAATTGTGCAGAGCTATGAAAACTCGCCTTCGCAATAAGCGCCCGTGCCCCCAACCGGTTACAATTTGATGTCTCCCATGATGTGACTAGTTTCACATCTTTGCGTTTTTCAACATTCTCCATGGTTTTCCCATAGACAGCGTTGTTTAAAAGTTTGAAAAAATCTTTTTCAAAATTGTTTTTTGCTAGTGTCCTATGGTGGGTGTTAAGATCGATGTACTTTTTAAGCCAAGGTGACTGTTTGAATTTAAGTACTCTATGGATCTTTGTTAATAATAACCCATTACGCAAACATTGTTGAAGATTTTTGTAATGAATCGAATATTTCACCTTAGATCTGAGATCAGCAACCAGTTTATTTGCTTTAGCCTCGGGTGTGGGTTTTTGGTTAAGCGGACAAAAGGGGAGGTCATTATGATGGTCATGAAGATGATTAGGGTAAAAAAGGTCTACTTCGAGAATATACCCATCTTCGGAGGTTTCTGTAATGGATGAGAAATCGATTGTTCTAATTTCATCTTCATTTAGCCATTGAAACCCAGTGTATGGAAGACTCTGTGACATAGCCCAACCATACAGATTATTTGCATCTAAATACATTAAATATTCTGATGGTTTGCTATCATCATAGTCACTCAAATATTTGTGGTTGGCTTTTGAGTACCGTTTACAGCACTGAACTAAGCCGCCACGAATACCACTTTGAATGAATCTGTACATGTCGATATCTGTTAATAACTCAAGCTCAATCTCTGTGGTTTTAAGCATTGCATCCCACGAAAGTCCGGGGGTTGTATAGTAATGAGCAGGGTCTAGTGAATAAATTTTCTGACATAATGAACGGAAATTTTGAAAAACGTCCGTTAACAATAAAACATCAGTTTTTAGATATAGTTCCATGTAATCTTTTAGGGTCTGACAACCGAAGACTACCCAAACATTTTGTGCATGCGCATAATCCTCAGGGGAACATTCTTTATTAATAAGAGTATTAAAGAAATTTTCCCTTGAAGGCAGACAAGTGTCAGTTAGCCGTTCTTGTGAATCTAGGTACTCGTAGGGAAAGACACCCTTTCTACGTACAAGGTTAAATTGAGTGTCTAGAGGGAAAAAACTTTTTACAGTCTGGAAGCTTTCAGTACTCAAATTAGCACTTAAAGCATCTAGACTTGTAGCCATAAAGCGGAATGTATCTAAAAATCTAATTTCTAGTTTTTTTTCGTGGGACGCAATGTATGTAAATTTAGAAAGCGAAATATATAACTCCTTATTGAGTGGGAGTACTTTAATATCGCCTTCAACTTTGCTAAGTTCTCTAACAAATAAATGCGAATCATATCGCGAGAAATTATGGAAAAATACGGGGACAAAAGGTGCAAGCTGAAAATTAATATTACACTTGTTATGTGCTGCCCCCCTATATTTACCAGTTAAATGACAATGGTCTCTTACTCTATCAGACCCCAGAAATTTCTTACAAATATGACAGTGTGTTGTATTGCTAAAACTAGTCTCCTCTATAAAGCTCATTTGTATGGGGACTATAGTACTAAGGTAATGGGTATAAATTTCAGTTACGTTTCTGATTAAAGATCTTACAAATTTTAAACCGGCATTTTCCCCAGTCTCTAGAACAAATTTATCTAACCTTGAGTCAAAATGACACTTAATGTAATAAGAAAAGGCTATTGGAATATGTTGAGAAGTTGCTATAACATTCTCACTAACCTGAGTATTGATGGGGGTAAGTATGCACTCGAAGTCTGCATAGACTACAAAGGGTACATCTAAACTACGATTAAAATTTTTAAAACATAGACTTGCCTTTTCCAAACTCGGCAGTGAAGCGACGACTTTACCACATTTCAGTTTGTGTTCTTGCTGTAGTCTTTCGCTGTGAGAATAATTAAGACAGACGTTGCAGAAATATAGTTGGTGCTGGTTAGATGTTAGTTGTGAGCTAACAAGTCTGAAATTAAAAACAAGAAACATTTTATATGAAATAAAAATTTTAAAATAGCAAGCATTTATATTTTTTGTAACATACCTTGATATATTTTTAATCCATGCAAAATGTGCCACTCCATCACTCTCCAGAAGCATAAGGCTGATGTGGTTTTCCCGCTCGCAATCCGTTAAATATAGTGGGCCAATGACTATATTTTTTTCCTCATCGAACCCAAACACATTTATGCTTATGTTTGGGTTTTGGATCTCAAAAACTTTAATTTGTTTAAGAGGTAGCGGGAACTCTAAATTGTTGAAGTTCAGAGTTAATGAACCATTTATTGCTATCGTTGAGCTCCGGATGTTCTCTATATTATAGCTAGAGCATCTTGTTAAGTGATTATTTTTAGGCGTTTTAAAGGCTGATATTAATGCCCATTTAAAACAAAACTCATCAGTATTTTTTACATTTATCAGCGCCCTTTTTGTTTTTAGCGCTTTGGGTAAGTCTATATAACTTGAGGCTTTTAATGGAGTATATTTGTTTATGTTTAGCTCCAATCTAATTATTCTAGTCATGGTCCAACCGCTGTCCTTCTCCTGGAACTCATCCATTTTCCCACGGATGATTGCAGAGTGCTGGATGAAAATGTCCTTCACATTGCTTCCACTTGTGATTACACACATGTTTGTCTGGTGGGATTTAATAGACATCACCATTTCATCATCAGAGAATTTGATATATTCAGCAAAGAGCTCTAGGTTCGCTTTACATGATGTATGAATATTTTGTATATTCAACATCAGAGGTATTAGAGCTTCTCCTGCTTCATCCATAAATTCAATGGGGTCTAGAAGCTCCTCTCGCATATTCTCAAATGAGAATGTAGAAATGCGGTTTTTGAAGCCGCTCGAGATATGTTGCACCGCTTTATTTAGCGGTGAGAACACATTCATTTTGTGAGAATTTGATCTTAAATGCGAACTCCATTTTGACGATGCTACTTGTATAGCGCACGCATTGCAGACTTTATTTTCCTTTGAAGAAACGTACTGATGGGAGTTGCTGGTGCTGGGAGTTGATGTGCAGGTGATGGGTGTGTTGTAGATGTTGGGAGTGATGAGCGTGTTGAAGTTGTTGATGTTGTTGGTGCTGGTGCTGGTGATGGAGGTGTTGGGTGTGTTGTAGATGTTGGGTGTGTTGTAGATGTAAGGAGTTATGTAGTTGGTGTTGGGCGTGTTGAAGTTTCTGCTGGGGTTGATGGGTGTGTTGAAGTTGATGTTGCTGATGTTGGAGGTGTTGGAGTTGTTGGGAGTGTTGTTGATGATGGGTGTGTTTACAGTTATTGTTTCAAAATAATTAGGTGTTGTAGGGTTTCGAACGTTGCTAACGCTTATATAATTCGCGTTGTATATATTATTGAACCCATCGTCGCTCATGGAGTTATTGTTGTTGTTGTTTGCTGCCATATCGACGGATTGATTTTTTTTTTTTTTTGTTTGTATATTTTTTAAAAATTTTCACTTAACAGAATATTTTTAAATGAAACGCGTGGTACTAGGACTATAGTTATAGAACTACTGAAGGAATGCTCCTTTAAAAGCGTATTTCAATAGATTTTTGCTCCACTAATTGACTATTTTCAATGCAGGCCCTAATCAGGTTTGGTCTAACATATGTTTCAGGTCAGGGGTGAAAAAATCAAAAACACACGCGACACACACACACACACATATAAAGGTATTTAGACTATTTTCAATGCAGGCCCTAAACAGGTTTTGTCTAGGGTCGAGGACGAGCGAACGCCTGCAAGATGTGTTTCAGTGTGAAACTCTCTAACAAACAAGTTCCCACACAAAATGTTGTGGTTACTGTGATTATGTGAGCCCAAAACCATAAAGGCAATAAATTAAGAATGGACTCTTCACCGCTCTTGTTTGTATTTGTTTGATCTTTACTTGTCAACAAGCAAAGTCACAAGTACGCACATTCATTCACCCCTCCTCTAGGGAATCGTCCTTAGGGAAAGACACCTGTGCTCACTTAGAGATCAATAAAATGTTGACCCTTTTCCCATGAACTTACCTTTCGCTTCGCGATCATACACGAGCCGACCTTTCTCTCACCCTTAAATCTTGATCCCTTTTCCTGTGTCCTTACCTTTCTCTTCGACATCACACGAAAGCCGACACCTAAAATCTTGACCCTTTTCCCTTCCTCCTCGCTAATTGGTCCCTTAACCCATTAAAAAAGCAATAAAAAAATAAAAAGTGACAGGTGAGCCCATTAAAAAAACCCATAAATTAAGTGGTTTTGAACCGGCAGTATCCTTCTACTAATACAGGGACACAAAAAAACAAAACATTGTACTTCTGTATCTATACGAAAAATAAAGTGAATATGGTGCCTCTAGCTCTTATACCTTTCAAGTTATACCTTAAATACCAGAGAGAGTTCTCAGTTTGAGTGTGATTCACGTGTTTTTTGTGCTCCGCATTTTTTATTTTGTTTCTTAATATCAAAGCTGTTTAACCATCTTAAATAATTCAATCTCTATACTAAATTGATAACGCTTTGGTTTCTGTGCAAAGTATATCAGCTGTGCATCGAATAATAGTAATTATTCAATTTAATAACACGGCATCAGAGCTGCGTTTTGTTGTTTGTGTTATTTACTTTACTCTCCTTGCTCCCACGCTTCCGTCTGCATACAATAGTTTGTGCGTGTGTTCGCTGTGCATTATCTCTTTGTGCATCGCTCTCACTAAACTTCTTGTTGTTGTTCTTCGGTCCTAACACTGTTTGTGCATTACTCTAGCTTTTTTTGCACCACTGTGCGCTCTTGTAACTTTTTTCTCTATTTCTAAATTTGTGCAATTTGTTTGACCCCCGTAGTCAATATGTCGTGCTGCAAGAAAAATTGCACTTTTAAGCAGGCTGATGATTCTGTTCAGCCGCAATTTATTTATTGTTGGTTGTGCGAGAACATTATGCATGCCAAATGTGCAGGGCTTACTGGTCGCGAATGTGATAAAGTCACCGCTATTGCTAAAAAAGGCAACGGCGGCTTGAAATGGTCGTGCCCAGTTTGCATCGACATGCAAATAGACTTTTCGCGAATGTATAATTCCGTTAAAAGTCAATTTTTAAAATTGCAAAAGATGGCAAAGCTTCTCGCTAGTGATTTTGCCTCAGGCGAGGAATTGCTGAGCCAATACAAATTTGAGACCCCACCTACACGCCAGTTAGAATCTCTTTTTTTAAGTGTGCCTTCACCTGTGCCCCCTTCTATCGTTCAGACATCTCCAACACTTCTGGCAACTCCACAAAATCTGGACGTTTCGACCATTCTGTCTCTGTCACCGTCGCCGTCTCTACAATTTACTCCCTTGCCTTCTCCAGGGGATGCGATCATACCCCCAACTATCGAGCCCGCTCCGATGACAACCACTGCGTCACGAGTGGTTTCACGTCGCAAGCGCAGAACTTCTCAAAGCCCTGTTTCTAATGAGGGAACTAATCATATTGCAATTTCAGCTCCACCTCAGCCAATCCTTAATGTAGTTGCCCCCAGAAAGCAAGTGTTTGTTTCCAGGCTTTCAGCTGACACTACATGCGAGTCCTTAGCGGCTTATATTTCTAGTAAATCTTCAGCTAGTGTTTCCATCACTAAATTTAAATTTTCTACTCCTCGGGAAATAGCTTCCTTCAAAGTAAGTGTCCCTCATGACGTGTTCCCGATCATTTGTGATCCAAAATTTTGGCCACCTCAAATGATTGTTCATGAATTTAAACCTAAAATTGAAACATCCAATTCTGAAACAATTTTCTGTTTCCAGATCTTTCAAACAGGCGTCTTCATCGCTGTTTAACAATCTCCTCTCTCTTCTCTTCTCTCTCTCCCTCTCCTCTCCCTCCCCTCTCCTCCCTTTTCTCTTTCCCCTTCCCCTCCCTCCCTCCCCTCCTCCTTTTCCCCCTCTTCCCCCTCCTCCCCCCTCCCCCCCCCCCTCCCCCCCCCCCCCCTCTCCCCCTCCCCCCCCCCCCCCCCCCCCCCCCCTATACCACCAATCTCGTAACCTTGAATCCCAAAATTTTGGTCAAAACCAAAATAATCTAGCTCATAACTAGTCGGCTAGAAAACTACCGACATAGTACGAATACTTAGAGACCTTACCGATAACTAAAGTGAATTTACTTCAGGAAAAAAAGTGTCGAATGAGTACTAAAGATCTACGAAAACAAAATTGGATCCCCTAAGTACTACCGTATTTTACTAGCTATCTGAAATGAAATTATTGGACAAGCAGATGCCGTATTCTAATCATATAACACCCCTCTTGACTGGACAACAATTTCAAAATGCTTAACTGCTCATTTCGCTGACAGACGGGATTTGAAGACCCTAGAGTTCCAACTCTATTCACTATCCCAAGGAAATAGCTCAGTAGTAGACTTTTATCAGGCTGTCTATCATTAATTGTCCTTGATTCTCAATCAGATAGGAAGCCTTGAAGCATCCCAGGATGACGGTTATATACCGAGATAAGGCTTTAGACACGTTTGTAAGAGGCCACAACGGCAATCTTTCACAGCTATTAGCTATTAAAGAGCCTTACGATATAGGTCACGCACTGCATCTCTGCAGCTTGCTAGAAAACCAGAACGTTAGAAAACAACCAAACGCGGTAATTTCCGAACTTGGGACGAGCACGTTCGATACCACAAAGACAACATCAAGCGCATAATCAATCAAGATTCGCAATAGATAGACAAAAGTTCCAACCAAATTCAAATACCCTTCCAGACTCAGAAACAAGCCAACACCACAATTTCAATCATTTATACCCCACTGTGGTCCATCGGTACAAAATTATGCACCACCAAGACCAATAGCCCCAAAACCACAACCACTCCACAACCAATGAATAGATTCGTCTGTCCGAACCAGACACGTAAACTTATGAATAGACCCGATAGGAATCAGTTTTATGGCAAAAGACCGCCACTTTCAAACTCAGTGCAAGTCCCCAACAAATTCCAAAGACAATTCCACATTAATACAGGAGAAGTATTAGGGCAGGTCGCGGAATTTGAAAGTGACACTAACGCCAGCATTTATGCTGACGCCTATGCAAGCGCTTATACAAATGCATATAAACAAGTCATGGACGAACTAAATTATTACGCTGCCATGGAAACTGAGGGAATATCAGATGCACATGACGTAACAGAATGTTCACAGAAAGATGACCCACAGATAGACACAACAGATATGTATGATGATATGTTTTAGCCTGAATCGTTCCTCTCTACCTTATTTCCAATGTAGAACGAGGGACGGAAAACATCTTAATTTCTTGATAGATACCGGATCTAACCAAAATTACATACAACCTTCGTTATCATAAACCCAAAACCAAACAAAGAAAGTTTTTTCGCAAATTCAATAGGAGGTCAAATACATTACACATCATACCTTTCTAAACCTCTTCGGTCTTAACGACACCCCAATCAGATTTTTCATTTTGCCAACTTTAAAAACTTTCCACGGTATTCTAGGCAATGATACCATGAAACAACTAAACGTTGTAATTGATGTCAAAAATTACACTTTAAGAGTAACGGCAACAGACAATTTAGAATAAGACAACTGCCTGCTCAGTCAGTAAACAACATAAAAGTCCGAACAGATCATATGTCCGACAGCCAAAAGAAAACAACAAGCAGCTTGGCAAATAAATACAGAACACTTTTTGCAGAGCCAGACCAAAAGCTTACATACACGACAAACGTAATAGGAGAAATAAGAACCTTACCACATACACCCGTATATAGCAAACACTATCCATACCCTGTAACTTTAAAACAAGAAATGTTAGACGACGGCATAATCCGACCTTCCCGTTCTCCGTATACCGCACCAGTTTGGGTGTACCAAAAAAATTAGATGCCTCTGGAAAATTACCACAAGCTGAACACAGTTACCATTTCCGATCGTTACCCAATGCCTGAGATAGGAGAAATCATTGCACAGTTAGGAGATAATAAGTATTTTACTGTCTTCGACTTAAAGAGCGGATTTCATCAGATACTGCTTAAGAAAGAAGATATCGAAAAAACAGCATTCGCTGTTAATGAATTCACACGCCTTCCCTTCGGACTAAAGAATTCACCTTCAATTTTCCAAAGAGCCCTAGATGACATCCTGAGAGATCATATCGGAAAATTTTGCTACGTCTATATAGATGACATCATTGTATTCAGTAAAACAGAAAAGGAACATGTTCATCACTTAGAACAAGTGTTCACGGCCTTACAAAATGCCAACATGAAAGTGCAAGTAGACAAATGTGAATTCTTTAAAAAAGAAGTAAATTTCTTAGGATTTACAATATCAGACAAAGGAGTTAAAACCAATATAAAAAGAGTAAGAATTACGCCACTAACGAAAAAGAAATGTTAGCAATTGTATGGGCATTGCAAAATTTGAGAACGTACCTTTACGGTACTGCAAAAGTCGTGATCTTTACAGATCATCAACCTCTCACCTTTGCACTGAGCAATAGCAAAAGTTATTTGGAAGAATTCAATTAAAAATTAAAATATAAGCCAGGCATCTCTAAAGTAGTAGCAGACGCTCTGTAAAGAAACCCCCCAAAACAGGAAGACAATACAATAAGCTCTTCAGCAACTGTCCATAGTGACGACAGTTCCTCCCATAACTTAATATACTCAGTAGAAAGCCCGATTAACGTGTTTAAAAACCAGATATTCTTGCTTACAGAAGACATGTCTTTTTACAATTTCGAAATCCCATTTTCCACATTTCACAGACACATAGTTAAAAAACCCACTTACACAGAAGCTGATTTATGAACAGTATTTCTTTTGATTCTGACATTATCGCTTTCTCAGAAACATGGTTAAGCTCCACAGTGTCTGACTGCGAAATTTTGGCCAATAACTTTATTATTTATAGACGCGATCGGCCGACTCGAGGTGGTGGCGTACTAATTGCCATCAAAACCACACTCCAGTCGGATATTTTTAATTTCTCTGCGCCAGCTAGTGTTGAAATTGTTGCTGTTAAGGTTATTTTCCCATCAAGGGCCTTATATATTTCATGCTCCTATATTCCCCCTTCTTCCGATATTCAAGTCTATATGCAACATATATCTTATATTAGGGAAATTTCAACCCATGTGCGTGATAATGACTTATTTGTAGTGTTAGGTGATTTCAATCTGCCAAGCATTACATGGTCACTTTTCAATAGTACAAACCACCTTATACCCTCAGCTCAACATGATTTTTTCGATTGCATGTTCGATCTTTCGTTGTTTCAAATCAATTCAATTCTAAATCTAGATGCTTGATTTGGTTTTTATCAACGACAGCTGCTATATCTAGATCAGCACCACAATGCCGGAAGATTCGTACCATCCCACTATCGAAATTTCACTTTCATTTTTAAGAACATGTTCTTTGCCTTCAGCATCCCCTACTAAAAAACGATATTGCTTCCGTAAAGGGAATTATAGTCTTCTGAACCAGCATATTTATGCAACAGATTGGTCTTTTTTAAACAATTCGGTTGACATAGATGTTGCTGCTAACGTATTCTATGAAACCCTTTATGCATTGTTTGATATCTGCATTCCAAAATATATCCCTTCATGTGCCTCAAGCAAACCACCATGGTTTACACCACGACTCTCTTACTTAAAAAACATTAAATCTAAGTGTTTTAAAAAGTTTAAGAAGTCTGGTTCTAGTGTTGACTTGTCCAAATATTCTGTAGCCAAGTCCAACTTTGTCCTTTTAAACTCCGAGTGCTACGAGAACTACCTTACTCGTTGCAAACGACAGTTTACTCAAGATCCTAAGCAATTTTACAACTTTGTTAATTCAAAGCGCAAATCTTCAAATTTGCCTTCTTCCTTTTTTTCTTGGGATAGAAAAAGCTAGCAACGACTCTACTGCTTCTGATCTATTTGCCAACTTTTTCCAATCAACATATTCCTCTGTCCCCCACACTAACACTTATCCGTATAACATTTCACCTTCGAACCTATTATTTAATCCTGCTATCACAGATGCCTCACTTCTTTCTGCATCTAATTCACTAAAACCTTCTTTCTCTCCTGGGCCAGACAACATACCTAGTTGTGTGCTCAAGGAGTGCTGTAATTCCCTACTTCAACCATTGCTAAAACTTTTTAACCTATCCCTTGACTCTGCAGTCTTTCCATCTATTTGGAAGGAATCGTTCATCATTCCTCTCCACAAAAAAGGTGGGAAGTCTGATATTTCTAATTACAGAGGCATTGCAAAGCTATCAGCCATCCCTAAATTATTTGAAAAACTTCTAACTTCGTCTTTGCAACATCTCTGTAAGTCGATTTACTCCCCTGCCCAACATGGTTTTGTTAAGAGTCGGTCCACTACGACCAATTTGCTTGAATTTACCTCCCTTGTAAATGATGCATTTCTTATGAAAATGCAAACTGATGTCATTTACACCGATTTCAGTAAAGCATTTGACTCTGTCAACCACGAACTTCTGCTGTATAAGCTTGATTGCTTAGGATTCCCTCCATCTTTTCTGGTTTGGACTTCCTCCTATTTAAATGGTCGGACTCAACGAGTATTGCTTAGGTCAACTTCTTCGAAAACGGTACACGTCACTTCTGGGGTACCTCAGGGAAGTCATCTTGGACCTTTACTCTTTACTCTTTTTATTAATGACCTGCCCTCTATTTTGTCACATTCTCGCATTCTTATGTACGCAGATGATGTGAAACTTATTTTGTCGTATACCGATCCCCTGTGTCATACTCATCTACAAGATGATTTGAACGCTATGCAGCTTTGGTGTTCGGCAAACCAACTGCATCTTAATTGTTCAAAATGTATGTTTATGACTTTCAGTCGTTCTAGACCCCATTTAGCCACTTATACGATTGACAATATTTCATTGCAACGTATTTTTACAGTTAAAGATCTTGGAGTTATTTTTGACAAAAAGTTGAGCTTTAATCTCCATATTTCTTCTATCGTTAATGCAGCCAGAGGTGTACTGGGCTTCATTAAACGCTGGTCGAAAGAATTTAACGATCCTTTCACCACCAAACTTCTCTACGTTTCCTTGGTCCGTCCTATCCTTGAATACTGCTCATGCATTTGGGGCCCCCAGTATCAAAACTCTCAAGATCGTATTGAGTCTGTTCAGAAGCAATTTCTTCTCTTCGCCTTACGTGGACTAAACTGGGATCCCAATCTCCGTTTGCCATCGTACTCCAGTCGCCTTTTACTCATTAATCTTCCGTCGCTAATTAACCGTAGAACAGCCCTAGGTGTTGTCTTCCTGCATAAGTTAATTAACGGCGATATTGACTCCTCTTCTCTTTTAGGTCGCCTTAACTTTTCTGTTCCTAGTAGACCAACTAGAAACTTTGTCCCTTTCGAATTATCATCATGCACGACTGATTATGCTTTGCACAATCCAATTCGTGTCCTTTGCAAATCGTATAATTTATTATTCCACGTATTCTCGGCGGAACTCTCTCTCCCTGTAGTTAAATCATCTGTTCTCATCTATCTCCGCGGGATCTCTGACCGTGCATAGATGAAAACACCTTTCCCCGCTATTAATACCTAACACTAACTAATTTTTGGTCTGATTGGGTTTTTCTGGGTTTTCCCCAATCCTTGCAACAAATGTTGGACCAATTTGCTTTTTAAACACCCCCAGATTTTATCTTTTTAATTGTCAATTTACTTTTAATTTTTATTATATAATTTTAAATTAAAATTTTTTTATTTTAAACCATTAAATTTAAATATCATGTAATTTTAAATTTAAATTTTCTGTGTCTGACTGTTTCTAGTCGACATTAAATAAATAAATAAATAAATAGGTAAATTAATAAATAAATAAATAAATTAATAAATAGAAATCATGAAACAAAGCCTTGACCCAAAAATCTTAAATGGAATATTTACTTCTCATTTAAGCGCATACAAGATAAGATTCACGCAAAAATGTGTAGAAGATGTCACGTCAGAAAGCCAACAAAGCGAGACGATAGCGATAGAACATAAAAGAGCGCACCGCAATGCGAAAGAAAACAAAGAACAAATCCTCAAAGTCACTGATTAAAACATGCTTAACATGTAAAGAATCAAAATACGACAGACACCCACCCAAAGAGGAAATTCAAGCATCTCCCATCCCCCAATACCCAGGACAACTAATACACATCGACATCTACATAACCGAGAAACACATTGTCTTAACTGGTATCGACAAATTTTCTAAATACTCACAAGTAAAAATATTAGAGTCTAGAGCGTCAGAGGATATAATGAACCCATTAAGAGAAATGTTAATAGCCTTTGGAATGCCTAAAGGTGTAGCAATGGACAACGAACGATGGCTTAATTCAGCAGCTATTAAATTCATGTTAGAAGAGCAACTTAGTATTTCCGTACACATAACAGCTCCATATACACCAACTAATAACGGCCAAATTGAACGTTTCCACTCCACATTGTCCGAAATCTTAAGATGCCTTAGAAAAGATTACGAGGACATATCATTTACGGACTAACTTTTTAAAGCAGTTCAAGAATACAATGAATCAATCCACTCAGTCATAAAAGAAAAACCCTTAGAAATATTTTTTAGAAGTAACATCCCGCATAGCTCAGGAAGTATAGAAAAAAAACGAGAGGAAATTAAAAACAAAATTCACGAAAAACAGATCGTAGATCTAAATTACCACAATAAAGGTAAAGATAAACCAAATCATAACGAAACTGGAGTAAGAGTTTACTTAAAAATCAATAAAAGTTTAGGTTCCAAAATCACTGCGAAATTTAAAAAAGAGATAGTAGCAGAAGATAGAAACTCAACAATTTAAACACAATCTGGAAAAAAAGTACACAAAAATAACTTGAAAACTTAAATATCACTTACAGATTGTTTTTACTATCATGTCAAGCGGCAGCGACAATATTAGACTACTCAAGTTCTCAACTTATTATCATACAAATGGGACCTGCGGCTATACAGAACAGTACTTTTAAAATTATTCACCTATTCAATTTACAAAAATATGAAGAAGCACTTGACACAATCGAGAATTCTTCAAACACATAATTATCACCTCATCTTCTACCCTCCCTAACCTTTAAAATCGCACAAATTAGAGATGATTTAACCAGATTAAAACCAAAAAATGTTAGATCAAAAAGAGCCATATATTTGCTTGGCACAGCGTGGAAATGGCTGGCAGGAAGTCCAGATCACCAAGATCATGAAATAATAATAAATAAAATTAATGACCAATTAGAAAATAATAATAAGCAAGTCGTCATAAATAGGCTCTTTAATAATAAGATAAAAAAATTGGAGAAAATACCAACGCAATTTTAAAAAATAACTAAGGAAAGCCAATCCATACATAACGTAGCAAAAGAAATTTTAAAATATAAAACCAAAATTTTTAAAGAAAAATTAACCAATATGATATACGCGATCAACTGGGCAAAAGCAAACACAATTAACTCTATACTTTTATCTAATTCAGAAGTTAATTTTATAGAAAAGTTGCTGCAAGATTCCGACAATTTATTCACAAATATTGAAGAGTTACTTGAGTTTGCCAAGGTTAAAGTAGCATCAAACGGGAAAGATATTTTGTACATTATCAGTTTGCCCACAATAGAAGATAAGTTATGCCAAAAACTACTTTTAAACCCAATTAAAAAAGGCAATACAATAAATATAACTAAATTCGATTTCATATTACAATGTGAACAAAATAATTTTGGAATAAAAGAATTTTGCGAAACAATTAATGATGAGACAATTAGTAAGAAAGAAAACTTGTTAGACATAAGTAAAAATACCTGTGAGGCAGCGCTTCTGCAGAGGAAAACACCGAATTGTACAAAAATAAATAGTCAACATGTACCAGAGCACGAATAAATCCTACCTGGCACCATACGACTTCGATGCAGTGATCAGAATCGACGAAGAAAGCATAGAATTTCACGGCACTTATCTCATACAAGCCAAAAATGCAACAGTCAACATAAAAGGCTCCACCTATACTACATAGGAATTCATAGCTGTCAACCCCTTGCCTCCACTATTCCAGATCATTGGAAACAAGAGCGATGTACAAGAAGTGCTATCCCTAGAAATGGTGAAGGAACTCAACTTCAACAACACGGTGAAGCTAAAACTGACGAAGAAGAGGCAAAATACGGCTACAATTACGAACACAACAGTCTACATATTCATCCTAATGGCTATAATCATATTGGTTGCTAGATCGCTAAAATCAAAAACGGCGGAAATTCAAAACAAAAAAATACATGAGGCAGCAACAAACCAGAGTTTGTATAGAGCCGGCAGTAAAGTAACTTAAACTTAAATATAAAGTTGCTAGCTTTAATGACTTTCAAGTTATGCTCGAAAAACACTTGTCTGAAATCAAAATTTATCGATAACTTTTGAACGGGATAAGATATTGAACAAAATGAAAAACTTGCATCGTCCCGCCACTACGAGAACTTATATTTAAATATGAAGTCTCTAGCTTTTGTAGGCTCTGAGAAACAGGCGTTCATACAGACAGACGGACGGATAGACGGACGGATAGACAGACGGACATGGCTATATCGACTCGGCTATTGATACTGATCAAGAATATATATACTTTATGGGGTCGGAGATGCTTCCTTATGCCTGTTACATACTTTTGCACAAAACCATAATACCCCTTTTTCCCATTTTTAATGGGATCAGGGTATAAAAAATCAAAATGACAAAATATCATATGAATAAATTATAGGAAAAAATACAAATTTTTGTTTCCTCTGAAAAAGTCAAGAAATACTTTTAAGTTATAACACGAACCCAAAAATCACAAACTAAATTCTATTGTGAAATTGCAATTCACCTTAGCAAAAGTAAGACAACTCATTCGAGAAATACTCAGCCGCACCTCAATTCCTTTATATAAGTTTGAGGGCATCATGTTCACTAAGAAAATAAACCCTCAAAATCATCGAAAAATCTATCTGAAATGGTAAAAAATTATTGCGTTTTAAATGTCATTCTTCAAGTGTATTCTAAAGCAAAAAAACCCTCAAAATCATTATCATTGTCTAGACTCTAGAGCTTTTTTTTTTGTTAATAACAGCATAGATCAGCCTACTTAATGCCTATAAAACATTGATTTAACAAATGAACAATGACGACGACTTTTAGTCTGGCATAATTATTTAAATGAAATTACAAAGAAGTATAAACAAATATAACAAAATAACATATACATATATACACCAAATTTCGAAACAACAAGTTGCGACATCCCTGCGTCCAGAGGTCGGTGGTGTGAAGGCGCTTGAGTCTTCGGCGCGTTGTGTTGGAGACCAGGGAGCTGACCAACGGATTGACATGGTTATGGAGCCGATTGTTATAGCAACTCGTGTGCCGGTTGATCTGCTCCAAAGCCGTCGGTAGGCCTAAGTCGCAGTGCAGCGTCCGGTTGCTTACAAACATTGGAGCCTCAGATATGTCGTGTAGCACGAGATTCAGCTAAATCTGAATTTTACGATTCCATGACTTTGCAGCCGAGCCCCAGAACGAAATGCCATAAGTCCATGTAGACATGATGATCGATTTGTAGATGAGCAGCTTGTTACTCATGCTGAGCTTGCAGGAAGGCTTCAGCAACCAGCTGAGTATCTCCCTTTTGGATCTTCACGCTGCTGCAGTCAACTGGATGTGTTTGCCCCAAGATAGTTTGCTGTACAGTTACATACCCAGGTATCGAATATCGTTCTCCTAAGGTATGAAAAAATTTTTGTTGAGCCAGACGGTGGGACAGCAACCATGCTTGAACGCAAAAGTGCAGTGCTGTGACTTACTCCCATTCACGCAGATGTTTCACCGGTTGGCCCAAGTGCTGAAGTCATCCAAGAACTTCTGAGTCTGCGCAGCAGCACTCATAGCCCTGGTGGAATTGACCAGGAACACGGTGTCATCTGCGTACGTGGCAAGCAGCGTGCTTACGGCTACTGGAACCGGCAAATCCGTGGTGTACAATGTGTACAGGAAAGGACCAAGGACACTGCCCTGCGGTACACCCGCTTCAATGCAGCGGACGCTTGATCGCTCGCCCCTCACTTCGACCATAAACGAGCGGCCAAGCAGGTAGGACTTGAGCAGTAGATACTGCGCCGATGGGAGGAGGGACTTCAGTTTAAAATACAGGCCATCATGCCACATCCAAGAGGACGGCAGAGCTGTACTGTTTACTTTCCAAAGCGTCAAGGATATGCTGTTCAGCTCGATGAACATGTTCTGGTGTACCATGGTGATGCATTAAGCCAAACTGGTGATTCTGGACGCCACTTACTGCCGACATTCTTCCAAGAAATATTTTTTCAAATATTTTGGAGAAAGTGGACAGTAAGCTTATCAGCCGATATGACGCGACAAGGTTCTCCGACTTGACACTTTTAGGAATCATCGCAATCACAGCACACTTCTACGCAGTAGGGAAGTGGTGAATGCGAACCATGGAGTTGAAAAGCAGCACCAAGAACATCACTCCCTTCTCAGTGGGTGCCTTAGCATCTCTGCCGTCGACGCCATCATACCCGGGGCTTTAGTGGGCTTTAGCCTGCGAATCTGCAGGCGGACCTCATCGGGGGTGACAGATGTGATCGGCAGTACGGTATCGAGATCCGCATTTAAAAATGCGTCCGTATTCTAAATCTGGCTGGGAGTCTCGTAAAAGGCGTGAACCGGCCGTGCAGCTCATCCGCGAACGCCGACGGAATCTCTGCGTCCGATCGACACCACGTGTTGTCCGGTCGCGTTATAGGGATCCGCCTGAGTGGCTGCCGCTTGACACAACGCGTTGCCTTCCCCAGATTGAACCCATGTTTCTTGTTAGGATCAGCGTTGCGGAGCATTTTCTCGAAATATTTGGTCTTAGTGTCAAACAGCAGCTTGCGCAGCTCGGCTGCAGCCCGATTAAAGTCCCTAAGATCCAACGAAATGAGTGAGCGCATAAATCGTCGACGCAGTGCTCTCTAGTGCCTCACCAGATACAGGATCTCGGTTTTAAAAGAGGCCGAGATAGACTTTGAGTCGGACAAGAGTGTTGGCCAAGCATGGAGTATTTCGTCGCCGCGTTAATAATACGCAGGAATATCTCCGCTTCATCGTCGATATCAGCCGGCGAACTCAGCTCCATGTTCCATTTAACTAGCTGATCCAATCTCTTTCGGAATCGAGCTAGGCTTGCCTTGCGCGGCAAGAGCCGTGCCTTGGGAGCATTTTTGTTGGCAGCCACTCTATACTCAACGATCAGCGGAATGTGATCGGAGTTTAGCTCTATCTGCTCGAATATAAAAAGGCACTCAGATTAGATTCCGGCAAGTACTTGGAGATTGGAGCCCCTCACGCAATCCGCGAGCGCAGTCCCACTATGGGTGTCCTGTGCAGCACCCCAGAGCCGATGTTTGCATTCGAATCCCCAGCAATCAGGAACTTAAGGCTAAGCTCTTCGAAGATATATTTAAAATCTACTTCCCACACAAAACGAGGGGGGACAGTAGATAGCCTGTAGGGCTACATCGCCTTGATCGCTGGAGACTTTCACAGCATCACATTGCGCTCAAAGCCAGCTCAGAGACGTCAACAGATGATGCTGCAGCGTAGCTTTAATGATCACTTCTGCTCCGCCACGCATGCGATCCAAGGGATGGTTGGCAAGGTGTATGTCCTGGTAGCCTGTAATATGACCTAGAGCACCAGTGCGTCTTGCAGACTATGCTGTGGCTGTGGATGAACAACTCCAGCTCGTTGGCGTTTGACACACCATTGGCATTCCACACGCCAATGCGCAGCTCAAGTTGGCTCATTTTTGGGCAAGTGCGGCTTGGAGCAAGCTCATCATGAACACGAGTGTCTCGCTGGGCTTTCGCCATTAGAGTGTCGAACTGGAGCTGTGACGGCTGCTGATCGTGCCACAGTATATTGCGGTGATGTCGCTGCTGCCCAATTTGCTGCTGCATATGAGAAATTATTTCTCACCGGCACCAGGACCACTGGGCTCGGCAGCATTGCACCCTGTTATGGATCTCGTATCGGTGGGGAAACCTGCAATCTGCGGTGCTTAGCTACGCGCTGGTAAGCTTCGCTGCCTTTCCAGCTGAATAGCTGGGTGATTGCCACCACAATTTGAACATTTTGCCTCAGCCTCAGGTGATTTTTAGTAACCAGCGGTTGGATGAGCTGCACCACCATTGTATGGCCAAACTCCTGGCAACTGTGGGATATCAACATGGCAGTCTGGGCACTCAACGGTAATTCTTAGCTGACAAAGAGCTTTCAGCTTATAAACATCTTTGTTATTGGCAGTTGGCTCCAACTCTAGATAACAAACATTGATCACCTCTTTTGTGGTGCGGCTCACTATGCTATGGACACCGCGTAACCAAGCTTGGCCAGCTCAGTCCGAATCCTTTCCATTTTGAGCAGCGATGGATCCAATCCCCTGATCACCACCCGGAAGCAGACTCCGCTGCAGACAATTTGTAAGGCAACTGAGAAGTTCGGAAGTTACCGAACTTAAAGAGAGCAAACCAACGAGCAGACCGACGAAAAGTGGGTAGCGCCCGACGAGAGAATTGAACTCTCTCTCGAAGGACCGTCGGTACATCGACGGTACTCGCAGCGGTACGGATACGCGCAGCAAAACAAATTTCAGAGGCCAATGCACTAAGCGGGTGCGTAAGCAATTGTTTTTGTTTTTATGCTTAACTGTTTTGTAATAAACCTGCAGTGCAAGCTAAGTTTTAACACAAATTCCAAAAATATAGTAAATATTTTTGCGAGCTATCACGGAATTGTACACAAGAGAATCACGAACTAACAATGTTGCCACATATAAAGTGAGCTTGTCTATACAGCAGTGCTTAACGATCACTTTTTCGCAGTCACTACAATACGCGTCCGCACTCGACGAAGGCATAATAGAAACTGAGTAATTAATTACAACAAAAAATATTAATAACAAGTAAGAGTGCTCTAGTCGAGAGTGCCCGACTAGGATATACCCTGATCCAAGGTCTTACATTCATTGAAGTTATTAATCTGCATTCATACATAGAAACACACACCCATACCAAACTATGTTACATTGAATCGTTAATAACTTCTTTGTTTATTATCCGATCGTAATGAAATTTGTAGAACACAAAGATGGCATATAAATGTGAGACTATGTAAAATCCGAAGGTTATACCTCTTAAAATACGTATTTTTCGATTTCTTGGAGATCGGGGAGGGGTATCCAAAAAGTGAAATGCATTTAACCTCTGTATGCTATTGGAGAGTATATGTATCCAATTTGGTGACTCTACGTCTTATAACTTTTAAGCTATACCCTAAAAACACTGTTTTGGAAACTTTTGAAAGGATTGAGATATTGAAAAAAATGATGAGTTTGTTTAGAGCCGGTAGTACAGTAACTTAAACTTAAATATAAAGTTTCTAGCTTTTATGACTTTCAAGTTATGCCCGAAAAACACTTGTCTGAAATCGAAATTTATCGATAACTTTTAAACGGGTTGAGATATCAAAAAAAGTTGAACTTGTATTGACCCGGCACTAGGAGAACCTAGATTCCAAATATGAAGTCTCTAGCTTTTGTAGTCTCCGAGAACAGCGCGTTCATACAGACGGACAGACGGTCAGACGGACAGACGGACAGCCAGACGGACATGGCTAGATCGACTCGACTATTGATAGCGATCAATAATATATATTCTTTATGGGGTCGGAGATGCTTCCTTATGCCTGTTACATACTTTTGCACAAAACCATTATACCCCTTTTTCCCATTTTTAATGGGATCAGGGTATAATAAAAACTGACCATATACGCAGCCGTTTTGATAAAAAAAAATTGACAGCATTCGTATTCGTATAATTTGACAGGCAATGTAAAAAAATAATTTCAAAAGTTTAAACCGTTATCAAAATAGATCAATAAAACTAAAAAAAAAAAAGATATTTTCATCTCACAATTTTTTTCTAGGAATACTGTGTTTTTTTTATCTATATTGTAAAAAAAATTTCATTTGCGAGGTGGATCTTAAAAATCAATTTTATGTTAAAAAACAAGTAAGAGTGCTCTTATCGAGAGTGACCGACTAGGATATACCCAGAACCCAGTTCTTATATTCATAATTCTTAATCTGCATTCATACACAACCACAACAACATCAACGACAAGTCGTGTTTTCTGTCGCTCCGCCCAATAAATATTTTTGTGCATTAAGAAGCTATTTAAAAAACAAGTAAGAGTGCTCTAGTCGAGAGTGCCTGACTAGGATATACCCTGATCCAAGTTCTGACATTCATTCAAGTTATTTATCTGCATTCATACATAGAAACACACACACACATATACAAACACAAGCTGCTTGCTACGCGCGTCATCAATTGCTTTGCTTCTTCTTCCTTTGGCCACAAACTATGGTACATTAAATCGTTACTAACTTCTTTGTTTTTTGTCTGATCGTTATAAAATTTGTAGGACACAAATATGGCATATTAATGTGCAACTATGTAAAATCCGAAGGTCATACCTCTAAAATTACGTATTTTTCGATTTCTGTGAGATCGGGGAGGGGTATCCAAAAAGTGAAATGTATTTAACCTCTGTTTGCTATAGGAAAATATATGTACTAAATTTGGTGACTCTACCTCTTATTACTTTTAAGCTATACCTTAAAAACACTGTTCTGGAATCTTAATTTATCGATAATTTTTGAAAGGATTGACATATCAAAACATTAATGATAAGTTTGCATCGCGCCGGCAGTACAATAACTTAAACTTAAATATAAATTCGCTAGCTTAAATGACTTTCAAGTTATGCCCGAAAATCACTTGGCCAAAATCAAAATATCAAATTGACCAGTACAGATCCATTTGATATTTGTTCTTTTTTTTCGGTGCAGTGAAAACTAATGAGGCGTATTTTTTAATGCCTCATGACTCTATTTTAAAATCTGTTAGAGATATATTAGTGGATGACGTTGCATCTGGTCTTCGCATGGCAGGGCCATCCGACACTTTGTGCATGATGAACCCTTTGACTGCTGCTACAACTTCCTCCACCACTGATTCTACAATTGCTCCTATGCCCAGTTTTGGTGTCATTAGTAACACATTGAGGAATGCCACCGGTGTGACTAACGATTCTGCTCATCTAACGCCATATTTACCGTCGCTGGAAATAGATTTCCAGCCCCTTCACAACTTATTGCTGTTGCACTTTGTAAATATATGTTTGTTTCACGTCTTTGCCCTTGACTACGAAGGATCATGTTAGGCAGTATATTTGCTCTTAGCTTCAAATTGATAAAATCTCAGACTTTATTGTTAAAAAATTTAACTTTAAGTCTGAGAAGAGCATTTCATCTTTTAAAATTCCTGTCCCTGATCAATATGGCCAACGCTTGCTTGATCCCAGCTGATACCAACACTTTGATTTCGCAAAGCTAATGTCTCCTCATTCAACCTTGCCTTATTACACAAGTATTGGGCCTTTTTGAACGCATTTTAAGACATTGACTCTACTAAAAATGCATTTTATAGTGCTATTTGTAATGTGTTCAATGACTGTGTTCCATTAAGTCAGTCAGTATCTAAGCGATGTTCATAATGGTTTACCCCTAGGTTAACCAACCTTAAACACGTTCAGTCACGCCTTTATAAAAAGTTTAAGAAATCAGGGTCGCAGTCTGACGATTCAAAATATTCCATCGCGCGTTCCAAATTGTTCCTTTTAAATACATCTTGCTTCAATTAATTTTTGTCTAAATGCAAGCTTCATTTTCAAAGTGACCCAAGGCAGTTTTACAAATTTGTTAACTCCAAACGTCATTCTTCTCAGTTTCCTTCATCTCTTTAGTTTGGTAATGTGTCTGCTGATAATGATAGGGATATCTCAAATCTATTTGCATCCTTTTTCCAACTCTGCTACTCCTCATCTTCCAACTCAACTGGGACTTATCCTTTCTCTTTGAGCCATTCCAATTGTATCTTTTCACCTTTCATTGACTATAAATGCCTTTTATCATATCTAAAATCTTCTAAGTATGCTTTTTCTGTGGTTCCGGATAAAGTTCCTAGAGCTGTCCTCAAGCTATGTGCTGACTCGCTATGTTTGCCTCTGTTATTTATTTTCAACCGTTCTCTCGAGCTTGGTGATTTCCCACAATTGTGGAAGGAGTCCTATATTATCCTAATTCACAAAAAGGGGTTCAAGGCTGACATATCAAATTATCGACGCATTTCTAACTTATCTGCAATTCCTTAGATATTCGAAAAAATTGTTTGTTCTCAACTGCAGTATTTTTGTCTGCCTCTGATTTCTAAGTCACAGCATGGATTTGTCAAAAGGATCTCAGTGTCAACAAACTTTCTGGAGTTCTTAACCATAATTACTATAGGGTTTCAAAATATGTCAAACTGATGTCATTAACACAGATTTAAGAAAGGCTTTCGATTCTGTTAACCACAATTTTCTTCTATTTAATTTGTGTTATTTAGGCTTTCCAAACAAACATCCTTAGTAGATTACCTCTTATCTTCATAATCGTTATCAGCGTGTGCGCTTTAACTTTTCGTTTTCAAAACTTATTAAGGTAACGTCTGGTGTCCCAGAAGGTAGTTCCCTGGGGCCATTACTTTTCATTTTGTTCATAAATGATCTTCCTCTCGCATTCTCACATTCTCAAACTCTGTCCACTGAGTTCAAGTTTTCTTCAACATGATTTAAATTCCCTAAACAATTTGTGTTTGCTAAATCGTTTACCACTTAACAACTTTATGACATTTCAGCGTAGTAAACCATACATGTTTGAGTACACTATTGACAATGCTCCCTTAAAACATTTAAGCAAGGTTCAATTGTCACATTACGGTAATTTCTAACAAAGCTTCAGGTGTCCTTGGATTTATTAAGAGATAGTCTAATGAACTCTCGGACCCGTATATCACCAAACTATTCTTGAATATGCATCTTGTGTTTGGTCTCCACAGTATGTTACGTACAGTCGTTCTAACTATCGATCGAGTTAGGGAAACCACATATTGTGTGCGGGGATCGTTGCTAAAAAGATTCGGTTCGGATTCAGTTGTCACAGCTAGCAAATACAGCCTACGCGGGGTTCGTTGAACCGTATTAGTACACCCACAACACAAGTACTGACGTTATTATTATCAATTTTAAATTTATAAATCCGTGAGCCTTTATTGACACATTGACACAAACAGACTTTGAGTTGATTTGGAAATCGGACACCCTGAATTTAAATAGGCTTAGATAACTGCATGTTGTTGTTGCAGTCTGGCTCTGTACCCACCCAACCTTGAGTTTTCTAATGCCACAAATTATTTAAAAACTCCCAAATAAGAATTAACGCAATCATATCACTATCCAGGAAACATTACAACAATAATTAGCCTTTCATAATAATTTTTAGTTTAATATTCAAATATAAACATAGTACAATAGTCAGTTTGCATACTATTTCCAGAATTCATATTTACTTCATCGTTTTAAGCAATGATTTAATATAGATCATCATAATAGAATATGCCTAAAAAAATAAAAAAAAACTAACTAAAAGATAACTATTATCAGACTGTGTATTTTTTTTTTAAAAGTATGTTATAATTTGTTTTTCTGTGTATTCAGTTTATCTTTCGCAATTTTCAATAATTCATAAATAAGAAAAATTTGCCCTTAAAATTAACATTTTTTTTAATAAAATGCATCTTTATTTTATTCAGTGTATTTGTGGTTTTTCTTATTGTTCTACCAAAGCACGGTTATCTATTCACAATAAGCACAAGTAAGGAATAAGCATATCACAACTAAAAGCTTAGCTTACGTGAAGTCAACACAGCCAATATTAAACCCAAAACAAAACAATGCAAGATAGAACTGCTGCTAATAAAGAGGCTGCTTGCAATATTTTTGTATATCCACGTTCAGATACCCTCACTTGCCGTTCGGTTTATTTGTTTTTTTTATTTCATATATGTCTAAATGGATTTCTATTAAGTTTTGTTTTACTTCTAGACGTCATTCTACACTATCTATGTATATATATAACTGTTAGGACTAAAGTCTTTTTTTACCTTTATTATTTTTTTATAAGCTATTTCTTTTGTTTATTCTCATCCTCATTTGAAGTAAATTTTTTCAAATCCTTTTTTTTTTTCTTCGCTAAATTATTAACTTTTTTTTTTTTGTTTAGGTTAAATACATTTTACTTTTCACCAGAACAATACAATATATAAACCGTTGGTATGTTTACTCACCCCTCTGCTTTCTGATTTTTGGTGCCAACACAGCGGGTTGGTTTTTTTTTTTGTTGAGCACTTTGACTTTTCTCAAATATTTAACCAAAGTACGCTCAGATGCCTATGGAACATTTTTGTTTTTTGTTTTGGGGACATCGAAAGCATTTAAAAAAAACTTAAAGAAGTATACGAGAGATTTATGACGGGCTGGGTAGTTTTACTAATTTAAGTCTTTTTTGTTAGATTTTGATTTGGATTGATTTTGTGGTCGTCAGCGTGGCCCGTTTTCTGTCATTTGAATTGCGTTAAATTAGTTGATGTTAAGCTTTTACACTCGTTGAACTTTGCATTTTTGTTTATGTGGTTAAATAGATTTTAAATCTATGGTAAATATTTATCTTCGTTAGGTGCAAAGTTGCACCTACCAACGATCGACATTGACAAAGGCCATTCATCGCGGGAGATGTCTGTATGTAAGTCAATTCTTTAAATTTGTTGATTTCTTAAAAAGAAAAATAGCTTTGTTTACATTGGCGTGATGCACTGTATGTGTATGTTTGGCACTGCCTGTGGGTACATAGGTATGTAGTTCGGTGCGTATTTGGCTGCAAAGCTTTCACCATGCAAACTATGTAAGACAGCTTTTTCTTACAGCCACTGAAAAAAAAAACTAGACTTATCTTATTTAATGTATGGTGCATTAAAAAAAAAAAAATAATAATAACTAAAAGACAAAAAAAAAAAAAAAAAAAACTACAAGGAAAATATATTATATAAATAGTACAAATAAATTAAATATTTAGTTTTTAACAACTTAACCATTTAACTTTACATACCTCTCAAAGCTTTTCATTGATCGCTAATGGGGCTGTCAGAGCAGAAAAATTGCAACCGCTGCGTTTAACCAAATGAAGGAAAATGACAGTAAAGAGATTTGTAGTGTGGTTTTGTGTCCCCATCTGAGAGAAAATTAGTACTCACAATTTAAGCGAGTCCGGCTAATTCGACCCTAAAGCAAAGGGCTAACGAAATTTAAGACCGCAAAGCAATGTTGCTTTAGACATCTATTGTATCCGCTAATATTTTATAATAATACTCTGGGTTATTAAGCATACCGGAATCATGAATACTTTTGTAATATATTTACGAGAATAAATAATGACTTATACTAGAATGGAAGTGTAAGTTTACTATTTCAAGTGACATGAGGACTTAAGGAAAGGCAATTCTTTTATAAAGGGTACTTTCAGTAATAGAGAGTTTGAAGGTCACAGGTAGGGATGGGTAAAGAATGCGTGGGTCGAACAACACCCTAGCCCCCGCACATTATTGCGATTCGAGAATAAAAGTTTCATTAGTAGGAAGTACTGCGGTATCAATCCGGCGCAGTGTTTAACGTTTGAACCATCTTGTTTGTGTTTCTTTCCGGGAGCTAAGCTCCGATTTTTCAGTTGTTTGAAAAGGGATCCTTAATAAGATTATGTGTCTAGGAGTCGAATGCATAGCAAACCCACGCCATCCCGAAAGAGCTACGGAACTATATGGTCCCATCCGCTATTGGCATATCGATTCGGAGCTCGACGTTTAACGTGCACCCTTGATGGGAGTTGTATCGATTCTCCTGCATGCCCACTGAGTCCAGCTATAAAACTACGCATGCACAATTTACATTCACTAGGTAAAAGGTTACATCATTTTTGGCGCCCAACGTGGGGCAGCTTACTTTTTGTTCAGTCTTACTAATTTGGTTGACGCTTCAACGGATTTAGGCAAAATCCCGGTGAGTAGGAGATAGTTGTCACACATCTCCGGATTGTGAGAGTTGGTAATTTTTGTTTTTATAACAAATCTATATATCCGCTGTGGAAATCCTTAGGCTATCTGTATATAGGCCAAAGGATATTTCTAGGTTTAAAGTGCTGACAGACAGAAACATGTGGATACTTGTTAATTGAACTAGTTTGGATAACATGCCTATGTTTCACGATGTCTTCAGTCATCGCCTAGTTGTTTTATCCAAATATTATAAGAAAGCAATAACATCAGCTTTTTAGAAAAAAAAAACATTGCTCTTGCAATTCAAGCTCATTTGTTTTAATGACATACCGGTCTACCTTGGTTCGCGGAGCATATAGTTTTGTATACTTTTTGGAATCTGGTGTATTTGCCTGAGAGCAAATACTCTGCCAATTGCCCGTACATATCATTTTCTTTGAAATGAGCATCAAGGATCAAAGGTAAATTTGGGAATGTCATATTTGCGATCAGGGAGGTTTTCGTGCTCGAAGCTTTTGATATCTAGTGATTAATCTTTGGAATAGACAGATTATGCTGCCTGTGCAATTCTGTACCAAGCCTAAAACATTATATTGAAAAGTAGCAGGCACCTAGACGCCTTGGCGTTGTTTAGTTGAAATATCCCCTTTAAAAAAATAAAATAAAACCTACTTTTATGAATCGCAATCGTGAATAATGATTTTGCTGTATCCTTAAGTTACCATGTCAAAAAAAAAGTACTCGAAATAAAAATAAATCAAGAAAATGACTACACAACATAGTCCGCGAGATACGCTTGCAGATAATTCAGCATCGGCAAATGTTGAGGAAAATAATTGTGTTGTATGCAGTCAACTTTTGACTGATACGCAGTCATGTTTGATAGCCCCATGTAAGCATGTCTTTCATAAGACTTGCTTGGAAAGTTGGTTAGAAACACATAATGAATGTCCTAATTGTGTTCAACAATTGGAAGTTCAACGGCTTAAACTGGTGGTGGGAAACTGTTCTCCTCGCCCAAATAGAAACGACCATGGGCAGCCCGCTAATACTTGTAATCGCCCGGTGACTCGTAATTTAGCTAGATCGCTGTTGGAAAATCCTCTTCAAGTTGAGCGTGATCAACTGCCTATGTTGAAAAATAGTAACAGTACAAACCCCGTTAATACAGCGTCGGCTCGTAGACCGAGAGGCCGACCATATCGTCGAGGGGTTGTACAGACTAGTAATGAAGTTGATTATCCGCAGATACAGAACATGATTGACCAAACAGTCACATGGCTTATATCAACCTTGCACGTAAGTCCTCGCTCAAATCAAACATCCTGGCACGAGCCAAGAGCCCCCGCTCAAGTTTATAGAGGGCTAAATTCAAGCAATTCGTTTATTAACCCGAGCAAAGTGGCAGATATAATGCAGAAGTGGAACTTACACTTCGATGGCTCCGAGAATGGGTTAAGTGTCGAAGAGTTTTTGTACCGAGTTAAGTCTTTAACCGATGAGACAATAGATAGTGACTTTACAGCGTTGTGTAAATACATGCATGTCTATTTACCGGCAAGGCCCGAGATTGGTTTTGGAGATACCACAAACAAGTGAACCAAATCGTTTGGTCTGATTTTTGTGTGTCCTTGAGGCAGCAGTATAAGGACTTCAGTTCAGAGTTTCGTAGTAAGGAACAAATTCGATCTCGCAAGCAAAAATTGGGAGAGCCATTCGCTATCTATTATGATGCTTCCCTTATTGATAGATTTTCTGTAAAGATGGAGGAAGAAGAAGTGCTAGAGATTCTAAGGAACAATCTTCTGCCGGACATACGTCATCAGCAATTGTACCAGCCAATACATACTGTTAGTCATTTACGCCGCTTGGTGCAGATGCAAGAATCGCTGAAGCGGGAGATCAGCTATCGTGCTGATGCTCCGCTCAAACAAAAGACACAAGCATATCATCGTCAGGTGTATGCTGTGGACGAGCCCAGTTCAGAGTGTGGCGAAGAGATATTTCCGAATTCTGAGGTTGCCACTATTCGCAGTCTACATTCCAAGTTGACCTGTTGGAATTGTGATGCAGTAGGGCATGTATGGGAAAATTGTCTCGCAGAGCGTCGAATTTTTTGCTATGGTTGTGGTGCACTCAATGTGTACAAACCTCAATGCAAAACCTGTCTTTCTCAGCAGTCGGAAAACCGAACAAAGGGGGCACCCAACAACACCAGGTTCCCCCCAAAACAGTAAATAGTACTCCCACCGCATCCACTGCAACAGGTTTTGCAACCTTGCAAAGTTTGCAGAAGCCAATTAAAGTTTATAGCGATTTTGCTACTCATAGATTTAAACCCTACCATGAACGTTTTGATAACTATCTTAAAGTTCGAACAAAAATCTTTCAAGAGGAACCTGCAGAGAGTATAAGTGCTAGTAAACGAGGTACATTAAGAATTAAAAATTATTTTAAGAAAATTAAGAAAAAACATAAGTTGCTTCTGTCGTCCATTTTTATACCCTGATCCCATTAAAAATGGGAAAAAGGGGTATAATGGTTTTGTGCAAAAGTATGTAACAGGCATAAGGAAGCATCTCCGACCCCATAAAGTATATATATTCTTGATCAGTATCAATAGCCGAGTCGATATGGCCATGTCCGTCTGTCTGTCCGTCTGTCCGTCTGTCCGTCCGTCCGTCTGTCCGTCTGTCCGTCCGTCTGTATGAACGCCTGTTTCTCAGAGATTACAAAAGCTAGAGACTTCATATTTGAAACATAAGTTCGCGTAGTGCCGGGTCAATACAAGTTTATCATTTTTTTTTCGATATCTCATCCCGTTCAAAAGTTATCGATAAATATCGATTTCAGACAAGTGTTTATCGGGCATAACTTGAAAGTCATGAAAGCTAGAAACTTTATATTATAGTTTAATCTACTGTAATGCCGGCTCTAAACAACCTTATCATTTTTTTTTCAATATCTCAATTCTTTCAAAAGTTATCGATAAATTAAGTTTCCAAAACAGTGTTTTTAAGGTATAGCTCAAAAGTTATAAGATGTAGAGTCACCAAATTTAGTACATATACTCTCCAATAGCATACAGAGGTTAAATGCATTTCACTTTTTGGATACCCCTCCCCGATCTCCTAAAAATCGAAAAATACGTATTTTAAGAGGTATGACCTTCGGATTTTACATAGCCTCACATTTATATGCCATCTTTGAGTCCGACAAAATCATTACGATCGGACAATAAACAAAGAAGTTATTAACGATTCAATGTAACATAGTTTGGGGCCAAAGGAAGAAGAAGCAAAGCAAATGTATGACGCGCGTAGCCAGCAGCTTTTGTTTGTATATGTGTGTGTGTTTCTATGTATGAATGCAGATAAATAACTTCAATGAATGTAAGACCTTGGATCAGGGTATATCCTAGTCGGGCACTCTCGACTAGAGCACTCTTACTTGTTCAAAATAAAAATGACATGCGTTCTTATGCGGAAATTTCGTTTTTGACGTATACGGAACTTGGGTTGCTGGATACAGGTTCCAATGTTAGCTGCATCGGGGCTGATCTAGCTACCGGCCAGGAGTTGGATAAGTTACCAGAATATAAATTGATAAAGTCACATGCTAAAACAGCCGATGGCATGGCACACGATGTGATAGGGGTCCTGAAGGTATTTGTTACTTATGACAAGCAACAGTGCATGAAGTTTTATATTATCCCATCCATCAAACAGCGACTAGTTCTCGGCATTGATTTTTGGAGGCAGTTTGAACTTGCACCAAGCATAATAAGTTCCCTTGAGATCGAACCTTGCCCACAAAAGGAAACAGAATCTCTTAAGTATCCGCTTTCCACCGTTCAGCTGCAACAATTGGATTTAGTTAAGCAACTATTTCCAAATTGTTCAAACGGGCTGGGTCGCACTAGTTTAATCCAACATGAAATTGACATAGACAACGCGGAGCCAGTCAAACAGCGTTTCTATCCGGTCAGTCCAGCTGTTGAAAAATTGCTGTTCACCGAGATCGATAGAATGTTGTCGCTCGATGTTATAGAGCCATCGGCTAGCGCTTGGAGTTCACCGATGCGCCTGGTACTTAAGCCAAATAAAGTCAGATTATGTCTAGATGCGCGTAAGTTAAATGCAGCAACGAAAAAATATGCTTATCCGCTGCCTAGCATAGATGGCATTTTCGCTCGTCTGCCAAAAGCGAATATCATTTCCAAATTGGATTTAAAGGATGCTTATTGGCAGATCGAGCTGTCAGAAGAAGCAAAGCCACTTACAGCCTTTACTGTTCCAGGGAGGCCGCTTTATCAATTTAAAGTCATGCCCTTTGGCTTGTGCAATGCCCCGTCGACCATGTGCCGTTTATTGGATAGTATTATACCACCAGACTTACGATATTGTGTGTTCGGATACCTTGACGATCTGTGCATCGTATCCGAAGATTTTTCAACACATTTGGCAGTGCTTGGTCGTTTGGCAGACGAGTTTAGAAGAGCCAACTTAACTCTCAACCTCGAGAAAAGTCAGTTTTGTTAAGTTAAGTCATACGTTAACTATTTAGGCTACGTGATTGGAAGTGGAGGAATATATAGTGATCCGGCGAAGATCTAATGTATTATTAACTGGCCGTCCCCAAAATCTCTGAAACAAGTTCGGGGTTTTCTTGGCGTCTGTAGCTGGTATCGCCGATTTATACATAACTTTTCTGACCTTACTTACCCGATCACGGAAGTCTTATCGACTAAGAAGAAATTTTGTTGGACCGCAGAGGCTCAAAAAGCCATGGAGGTTTTAAAATTGCAGTTAACCTCTGCACCAGTCCTACAGAACCCCGATTTCAGCAGAAAATTCTATCTACACTGTGATGCGAGTGATTTTGGAATAGGTTCAGTGTTAGTTCAACTCTCTGAGGATAACGAAGAGAAACCCATTGCGTTTATGTCCAAAAAACTAAGTCGCGCACAAAAAAACTACAGCGTTACTGAACGCGAATGCTTAGCCGTCATCCTAGCTATTGAGAAGTTCCGATGCTATCTTGAACTCCAGGAGTTCGAGGTCGTAACGGATCATTCCAGTTTAGTATGGCTCATGCGTCAACAAAATGTGTCAGGTAGACTAGCGAGATGGATTTTTCGACTGCAACAGTTCAAGTTTTCTATTTCCCATCGAAAAGGAAAAGAGCACGTGATACCAGACGCTCTGTCACGCTTGTGTGAAGACGAGATTGCAGAGTTGGAAGTCGGTCCTGTAATTGACTTAAAATCAGATGCTTTCGCAGATGACGAATATATAGCATAAAATTAAAATACTTGGATAATAGATCCAGATTCCCAGACATCAAAGTTTTAGACCCGTTCATTTATATGCGAACTGAACATGCCTCTGGCAATGTTTCGCAGGAGGAGTACTCATGGAAGCTCTGGGTTCCCAAACGGCTCAAAACCGAGGTAATTCAGCAAGCCCACGATAGTGTTATTTCAGCGTATGGCGGGATGCAAAAAACGATGCAGAAATTGCGAAGAAATTTGTTTTGGCCGGGTTTAGCGGCTGATGTGAGAGAGTACGTTCGGCAATGCGATGTATGCAAATCAACAAAAGCGCCCAATTACACTCTTCGATCCGATAACTTAGCTCTCCTTCGAAGAGATATTCAAGCTAACATACGACAGGCTTACGAGAGAAATGTCAAGCAGTACAATCTTCGTTCTAATCCTACCTTGTATAAAGAAGGGCAAGAAGTCTTTCGGCGAAATTTTGTACTTAGCAAATTTGCGCATAATTTCAACGCCAAGCTCGCCCCACAATTTGTAAAATGTTGTATTAGAAAAAAATTGGGAAACTGTTATTATTTACTAGACAATTTGCAAGGTCAGGAAGTTGGAACATATCACTCCAAAGATATAAGGAGCTGATTCCCGCTAATCTTACGTCTATCGGTGTAGAATTATCGGGTGTTGTAATGGCCGCGGTCACTTGCCGGTCAAAATTCATTTGTTTGTGTTTGCATCGCAGACTGCTTGTGACTTGTTTGTCGCCTGCGCTGCAAACGTTAAAGCTTTTTGTAAACTGCGCTTGTTTTTATAACTTCAAAAGCTTAGCTTGATTGCATTAAGGTAAAGCTAGATGGTGAAAAACTCAGGTTTCAACTTTCTCGTCGCCGCATGAGAGCTGATCGGAAGCGCAGCCAACTTCACGGTCAGCTCGACCTTTGCAAGGAAAGCATGTGATTTTGGAGCTATAAAAGGGGAGCTGACGCTTTCAATGGCTCTTTGCTGACCGTGTCTTCTCAATATACATTCGTCGTTGGAAAAATTTTGTTGAACTCTGGAAACGTGGTGTGGCAGCCAACTGACCCGGAAAAATTCCAAGTCAGGGATCGCTTGGCACTGGCATAGTTGATTCGCTTGCTAATACTTGCGTCGCCGCCAGGGCTAGAGAAAACAATAAAAATAAATCGATTCCGAAGATAAATTGCTCAGCAGCGAAATTTTAATCTATTGGCATCCGGCATAAGCCCGATATGCAACGAAATAACCAAAGGAGACCCCGATCCTAGATCTTCACCACGCCAGTAGCTAAACTGCCATAGAAGCTGTAATTGGAAATTGGAAGCGGATCTGTTACGCAGTGAAATCCGTTGCGCCTGCGTTAACTGTTCTATTAGTTCTTGGGCTCATCCGCAGCTAAATCCTGTTCCCCGTCACTTCCTCACTGTGCGAAGTGGAGTGTGTGTTCCATAAAACAAAAATAGTTACGTCCAAAGAAAATAAAACAGCAAACCGCCGTTGAGAAAATAATCATCGGCCGCTTAGCGGACAGTTTTTTCTGGATCGGCATAAAACCAACACAATTACAAGTTTAAAGCTCAAATAAATTCGCAACAAACAGAATTAACCCAAAAGCTCCCGACCCCCAAAAGCGATCAAATAAAACCAAAACGATCTCCCAAATACGTACCTCAAGTTATACCTGCATGCACCATTAATATAATAAATAAGTGGAAGTATAAAAGTGACATTAAAAATTAAAGAGAAATTCACATTGCAACAACAAAAACAACTCAATGGAACACACCATCACCTGTACTGAAAGGCCTTTCATAGCGGGAGATGTCTGTATGTAAGTCAATTCTTTAAATTTGTTGATTTCTTAAAATGAAAAATAGCTTTGTTTACATTGGCGTGATGCACTGTATGTGTATGTTTGGCACTGCCTGTGGGTACATAGGTATGTAGTTCGGTGCGTATTTGGCTGCAAAGCTTTCACCATGCAAACTATGTAAGACAGCTTTTTCTTACAGCCACTGAAAAAAAACTAGACTTATCTTATTTAATGTATGGTGCATTAAAAAAAAAAAATAATAATAACTAAAAGACAACAAAAAAAAAAAAAAAAACTACAAGAAAAATATATTATATAAATAGTACAAATAAATTAAATATTTAGTTTTTAACAACTTAACCATTTAACTTTACATACCTCTCAAAGCTTTGATCGCTAATGGGGCTGTCGGAGCAGAAAAATTGCAACCGCTGCGTTTAACCAAATGAAGGAAAATGACAGTAAAGAGATTTGTAGCGTGGTTTTGTGTCCCCATCTGAGAGAAAATTAGTACTCACAATTTAAGCGAGTCCGGCTAATTCGACCCTTAAACAAAGGGCTAACGAAATTTAAGACCGCAAAGCAATGTTGCTTTAGGCATCTATTGTATCCGCTAATATTTTATAATAATACTCTGGGTTATTAAGCATACCGGAATCATGAATACTTTTGTAATATATTTACGAGAATAAATAATGAATTATACTAGAATGGAAGTGTAAGTTTACTATTTCAAGTGACATGGGGACTAAGGGAAAGGCAATTCTTTTATAAAGGGTACTTTCAGTAATAGACAGTTTAAAGGTCACAGGTAGGGATTGGTAAAGAATGCGTGGGTCGAACAACACCCTAGCCCCCGCACATTATAGCGATTCGAGAATAAAAGTTTCATTAGTAGGAAGTACTGCGGTATCAATCCGGCGCAGTGTTTAACGTTTGAACCATCTTGTTTGTGTTTCTTTCCGGGAGCTAAGCTCCGATTTTTCAGTTGTTTGAATAGTATAATAATAATAATAATATTATATGTCTAGGAGTCGAATGCATAGCAAACCCACGCCATCCCGAAAGAGCTAGGGAACTATAGGGTCCCATCCGCTATTTGCATATCGATTCGGAGCTCGACGTTCAACGTGCACCCTTGATGGGAGTTGTATCGATTCTCCTGCATGCCCACTGAGTCCAGCTATAAAACTACGCATGCACAATTTACATTCACTAGGTAAAAGGTTACAGTTATTTAATTTTTTTTTTAATTTTACTGTGCCCCTTACACCACTGGTTAATTCGCAGTTCTTAACGCGTCGAATTAAACAGAAAATGTTTATTGTCATAGATCCTTAGCATGACTTGAACCAAGTAAGCTCCCTTGCATATCTTCTAATATATGAAAAGAGTTCATTTATTTTACTCTGACTCTAGCTTTTAAAAATTGTGGACATAATTTTGCTTTCAAAGTTTGAACTTCAAACCCTTGCTTAAATTACTTTGTACAAAGTTTCTTCAAAACACTTCTTGACCGACATTATATTCAACATTTTTGGTGCGTAAGCTAAATTTTTTTGCCTGCCTATCGTAAGAATCTTGGAGATTCTTTTGCAACTCTTGTTTTAATAATTTTAGTTTGCCATCTTTTGCTACTGAGCTGTGGGCTCATCCAACATCTGCAGATTTCTAAGCAATTGATATTGAGAACCATGAGTTATCATGTCAAAGCCATACAATGCGTGATAAGGTGAAACATCAATCCTCGAATGATACCCATTTCTCAACGCACAACTAATAGCATGATAATGCAAATCCCATTCACTCAGATCAGACCCAACATATGCTCTTATAGCTGAAATTATCGACCTGTTAACCCTTTCTGATTTATTCGACTGAAGTGAATATATAACTGTATACATATGCTTAATGCCAAAAGTTGTCAGAAAGCCATTAAACTCTTTCGCTTTGAACTGTGCACCATCGCTGATCAACACTTCCGGTACCCCGTATATATCAAATATTTGGCCCTCTAAAACTTTTGAATACATTTATTAACAAATTTCTTGAGCGGATACAGCCAATAAAATTTTGATAAGTGGTCAAGAACTATTAACAGCCCAATATTTCCTTGTTTGCTTCTAGGATAAGGTCCCAAAATGTCAATTTAGAGACGTTGAAATTGACTCTGCTTTCACTCCCATGGGTGGTTTTAGCACCATGTTTGGCGCTTTTGCACCTTTACAAACGTCACATCCCCTAACAAATTCTTTCACTTGAGATACCATTCCTGGCCAAAATAAATGCCTACGGATCACATCTAAGGTTTTTGCCATTCTTCCATGAGCAAGAACGGATTCATGTCCACGAGTAATAGCTTGAAAAGACAATCCAGTGTAGCGCATACATGCATTGTGATTAGCCTAACATTATTGTGCGCTTTATATATAAGTGCATGTTCACATATGCGCACAATTTTATATGCATACATAAATGTTTTTATATTGACGCTGCCAGTTGAACAAGAATATGCAACATGATCCAACCAGCCGACGTCAGAGTACTGACCGCTGGCCGAAATATGCTGCGCTTACAGTTCCCACGCTGCCCCTATGTACTTATGTACTGAGAGCAGCGCGCGAGCTAATCCGTATACATAATACATACACATGCATGTAAGCGCTGCAGCTCGAGCTTAAGCTAAGAGATAATATTGAAATAAAGAACATTCTTATAAGCCCAACCGACCGAGAAGGTCTTTCTTTTTACTATAACTAAAAAGTACTTCGAACGCGTCACACCAGGTAGAACCCATAATTTCCATGCATTTTGCTCTGATGCTTCTGTGCCATCGTTATGCTCTGTTCGTTGTACACAAAACCATCCAACACCGTCACATCTGGATATAAACTAATATTCTCATTAACTTTACGCTGTAGTGCCACATATTCTGGACTTTGAAAACACATGGAAGTTAAATCTACTTCAGATCCAAAATTGTCTAACGCATCAATCTCATCCATAAACATTCGCTATAAGGCATCTGGAACTACATTATCACGTCTCTTTATATAACTAACATTGAATCTGTACCACTGTAATTGCATCGCCCATCGTGCCAATCTTCCCTTTAAGTCTGCTTGTCTCATCAGTCATGCTAAACTAGAGTGGTCTGTGATCACTTGGAACTCTTGCAGTTCTAGGTAACAGCTAAATTTCTCTATGCTTAATAGCACTGCTAAACATTTACGCTCTGTAACGCTATAATTGCGTTTAGCAGAATTAAGCTTTCTTGACATAAAGGCAAAAGGTTGTTCAAATCCTTCATCTGTTAACTAACACTGCGCCCACACTAAAGTCACTAGCATCGCAATTTTAGTAAAACTTTCTGCTAAAATCTGGATTTCGTAATGATGGAGCTGAAGTTAAAACGTCTTTAAGTTTATCAAAAGCCTCTTGGGCCTGCATTTGGATCATCCAAACGATCTTCCTCGACAGATGAGATTACTCTTTTTGGAATATTTGTAACATTGAAGCTTTTTCCTACCCACTTTCCTTAAATATCTTGCAATAAATTTCCTCTCATTAAATAGTTTTTTGGAGATGCGCAATGGAATGTATTCGAACATACAATAATTCCTGCCTTATCTCAAATAAAAGATTTCTGCTCAACATTTCGAAAAGTTGGGCTTCTTCTATTGGTATTGACATACGAGATGCGATCGCCATGATTGCATCATAAAAAGATTCAAAAGATTCATTAGTCAGTTGCTTCCTTGCTCTTATGTCTTCCAGTACATCAAAATCGTTTGTATAGATGGTACTGTCTTTGTTATGCCTCACTAAACTCCCTCCATACAAATCTTGGTGAGTCTCAACGATAGCGCCAATACCATTCTCTAGCTTTCCCAACCAATAAAACATGTATGGTTTTTCATAATGCTTCAAGGTCGTTATCTAAACAATCCTCGGTAAGTGAACGATATCTATATATAAATTCTTCTACAGTTGTCCTTTTGTTAAACCATCGAACTTTTGGTTCCAATTATGCATAATCTGTGCAACCTTATCCGCCTGAATATGACTGCCTCGACTGGATCCTCTGACTGAAGTTCAACTAATTATATGTACATGAGTATCCACCTCTTGAGCTGGACTTGTTTGCACTCGATCCTGTAGGTTAAGGGTGCTCAGTCATGAGTAATCATTCTATCCATGTGCTCAAATATTCTGTTATAGTCAATTTCCGCAGAGCTTGCATTTAAAAGAACCCGTGAACCCGAAAACATGCCGGGCTGTCCAGCTCTAGCTCGTCCATTACCAACTCTGTTTGGTCTCCCTATTTTATTTGAACTACGGCGTTCAATATTCTCTGCATTTAGTACATTCAATACTGCTTCTGCCTCTGCAACTTGTTTTTGCCTATTGCTGCTTTGAGACTTTGTCGTCGCTCTTGTATAATGTAACTTGCTTATTGCTCCTGTAGATGTGTGACAACTTTTATGTAAAATATGGTTGCACCCAGTTTAAAATAATTTTTCCTGAAGTCGAACTACAGGTCTTTCACAAATGGTGCACACAGTCGAAGATGCTGCATGATCTGTTTCCGGTAAACGCAATATATTCCTTGAAATAACAACCAATATAAGTATGTTTTATAGTTTTGACTGTTAATGTTTCCCTTCCAGTAAATGATTGCATTAATAACCAATATAATGTATGCGCAATAAATGGTGTGGTTCTGTTTATAAACAACAAATCTTGTTTAATAACTCTATCCTGATTACCAATTCTTAATAAAATAATAATCTCCTGACAATCACAATTAATAAATCCGTGCTGCGGTTATTATCTCGATCTATGCCAAAATAATAAAATTCCATTCAGTTGGTTTAATAATTAAAGTCCGTCAGAAAAAAATAACAAACTTAATCAAATATTACTCTTGAGAAGCAAAGGCCAAACAATTAATTTTGACGTTTTCAAAGGCTTCCGAAAACTATTGCTTGCTGAGTTCAAAAGTAAAAATTTACAAAAATAATATTAGGAACTTATGAACAAACTTGCGTGGACTATGTTGTGGAACAAGCCTCAATGCACAGTAATTCCAGCAACTCGTTTGACCAGCTAATATAAACAAACAAAATTTTTTTTTTTTTTCAACGATCCAAAGAAAATAACCATAACTTTGTTCTCTCACGTGCCTACATTAGCGACCATGCTTGACACTATAAGATTATTGACTTTCTAGATATGAGCATGTTTTCCGTTGCACTTTTGGAATGTTCGTAAGATTCTCCCAGGCCACACGTTCTGGGAAATAAAAATATGATAGTAATAATATTATTAATAATATATTAATTTCTTAAATATTTTAGTTACGTACAGTCGTTGTTCTGACTATCCATCGAGTTAGGGAAACCACATATTGTGTGCGGGGATCGTTGCTAAAAAGATTCGGTTCGGATTCAGTTGTCACAGCTAGCAAATACAGCCTACGCGGGGTTCGTTGAACCGTATTAGTACACCCACAACACAAGTACTGACGTTATTATTATCAATTTATAAATCCGTGAGCCTTTATTGACATATTTAAGTGTAAACACAAACAGACTTTGAGTTGATTTGTAAATCAGACACCCAGAATTTAAATAGGCTTAGATAACTGCATGTTGTTGTTGTAGTCTGGCTCTGTACCCAACCTTGAGTTTTCTAATGCCACAAATTATTTAAAAACTCCCAAATAAGAATTAACGCAATCTAGGAAACATTACAACAATATTTAGCCTTTCATAATAATTTTTAGTTTAATATTCAAATATAAACATAATACAATAGTTAGTTTGCATACTATTTCCAGAATTCATACTTATTTCATCTTTTTAAGCAATGATTTAATATAAATCATCATAATAGAATATGCCTAAAAAAAAATAAAAAAACTAACTAAACGATAACTATTATAAGACTGTGTATTTTTTTTTTTTAAGTACGTTATAAGTTGTTTTTCAGTGTATTCAGTTTTCTTTCGCAATTTTCAATAATTCATAAATTAGAAAAATTTCCCCTAAAAATTAACATATTATTTAATAAAATGCTTCTTAATTTTTCTCAGTGTATTTGTGGTTTTTCTTTTTGGTCTACCAAAATACGGTTATCAATTCACAATAAGCACAAGTAAGGCATAAGCATCTCACAACTAAAAGCTTAGCTTACGTGAAGTCAACACAGCCAATATTAAACCCAAAACAAAACAATGCAAGATAAAACTGGTATTATGGCTTTGTGCAAAAGTATGTAACAGGCATAAGGAAGCATCTCCGACCCCATAAAGTATATATATTCTTGATCACTATCAATAGCCGAGTCGATTTAGCCTTGTCCGTCTGTATGAACGCCCGCTTCTCAGACACTACAAAAGCTAGAGACTTCATATTTGAAATATAGGTTCTCGTAGTGCCGGGTCAATACAAGTTTGTCAAGCTTTTTTATTCGATATCTCGTCCCGTTCAAAAGTTATCGATAAATTAAGGGTCCAGACCGGTGTTTTTTTTAAAAGCCATAAGAGCTAGAGGTACCATATTTACTTTGTATATTTTCGTATAGCATTCAAAATTACAAAATGTTTTGTTTATTTTGATACCTTTTACCGATTCTCCATAAATCGAAAAATACGTATACGTATTCGGATTCAGCTTATTCACACATTTATGTGCCATCTTTATGTCCTACAAATTTTATTACGATCGGACAATAAACAAAAAAGTTATTTACGATTAAATGTAACATAATTTTGGGCCAATGGAAGAAGAAAAAGCAAAGCAATTGCATGACGCGCGCAACGAGTGTTTGTGAATAACCTTCTGCTGGTACAACTGGAAATTGCCTACGGTCAATGGAAACTTGCTCATTTCTTCTATATTGAAAGCTTTTAACTATTTTCTGAATTGGGGTCCACAAAGCATCGTAACGATGTGTACATTTTAAGCGAGCAAGTACTCCTACGCTTTCCATTGAAAATTTATAAAGTATTTGGAGTGCTGGATGCATCGAAATCTATCAGCATGAGCATGCCTATTGCTCCATTAACTAACCTATCCCCAGTTTTTACATTGACCGTAACGGCTTCTTAAATTCTTTAGTAGATTGCTGAACATTATAACAGAAACACCATCAAAAGGAAAAATATTTTTGAAAATTGGTTTTAGACGGAAGTCCCAATGGAAAATCATTTTGGAACGTACTATTGATATTTCAGCAATAATAATGAGTTTCAGGTCAATCAACCTTGAATGCAAAGTGTTATCTAAGTCATGGCTTAAGGCCCTCAAATCTGAACCGGATTGGTTAATTGGGAGTGAAAACATGGAATGTAGCGTTGAACCACTGATTCCGAAAGCAGCTTTACACAAAAGTATTTTCGCAGAAGTTGGATCGCTTCCTGGCTTACTGTTGTACTTTACGGACAAAGATTGAAATATTGCATATATAAGTCTGCTCTTGCCGACACCAGCACCACCTCCAACAATTTAGTGATATACTGATTTGTCTTTGGCATTGTGCAAAACATGCGTGAGATATATCTTTTGCTTTAAATTACGAGATCTGACATTATATCCTAAGCTCTCAAGTGAAATTCAAGCTGGTAGTTTAATTATGCGGACATTATTATCTTCTATGTTTTCATTCTCACTCTCATCAATATATAAAACATTAATTTGAGGATTTATTTCTGGCAAACCTAATACTCTAAATTTTTCATCTACTACTTCTTGATTACCAGAATTTTCCTAATACTCATCCCGGATTGCACTATAAAGTGCATCCTGAAGTTCGCTATCATCTAAACAATTGTATTATATTTCAGACTATTTGTCTCAAGCAACTCCTGATTTTGGCTACGAAACAATTCGCAATCCCAATTTACTAATTCTTAATTCTCATCCCTCCACGGGACATATAACATAACTATTTCTCTAAAATAATGGCTCCTATCAGTATTTATATTGAATCTTCTATAGCCAATAATACACGGACAAAGATACTTCCTAATGAAGCTACTACCATCGCGAAGTGCTTAAACTAATGTTAATGAAGAACTGAGCATTTCGATTTAATTTTCATCATTAAAAATATGGCGAGCACCACTATGCTGTTTGCTGAAACTATAAAAAGCTGCAAAATCAGCAAGGCATAAACTATCTAAAGCGTTGGGGCGCTGAACATAATGGTCTAGAAGTCCTATTTAAAATATTGCTGTTGAGTCAACCGGTAAAATTTGCAACTGTGCCCTATACTTGAGGATTCTGACCCGGTGCTCTGGTAAAGAAGTATTTATATAAACAACAGCGTTACTACTTTCGGACACATGCATACCTAAACTAAAAATAACATTTCCCCTACTAATCTCACTTACTGCTTCACGCATAATCTTTGAAATCCCTGAGACTTGTTTATATAATTAACAACATAGCTATAGCAAGCATTCGGATCTATTATAAACTGATTATTAATATTGGCTCGCTTAGTAGAAGAAGGTGAGTATTATAAGCGTTAAGCTAAATAGCTGTGTATGATCGCTTTAAAAACATATTAGGCTTCTTTATACTCGACCTCAGTGCATTAATGTGGAACTCATAACAAAGGTTAAGTTAATCATGGAACAAAGAATTATTAAAGACGTTAAGATATTCTACGGTTTCATGATCAAACGGATACTATAAAACACTTTAAATTTTTTAAAAATTTCGACGGTGCTCATTCACATTTTTAGCATCTTCACCATATGGAAAAAGAATATCTGTTTGGGGCATGGGAGGGTATGGAATACCAAATCTACATATTTGCTTTGATTTAATTTCACGCCTACATGAATGCCCGTGATTGTGTGATTGATACTCCAAAAATGAAGCTACATCCGGGTTACTAACATAAGTTGTGATAAACTGATCAATAAAGGACTTCACAGGGGGAATACTTGACTCATCGTTCAAGTCAAGCTTGAGGGCATCTTTCAGCCAAAACATGCCGTGAATGTATGGTGAGCCTCTTTGTTGAAACTCTACTCGCCAATGAAATTTAATAACTCTTTGAATATCAAAAAACTCTCCTTCTCTTTTCATAAGTTTTAAAAGTGGCCTACAGCAAAAATCAAAATATCTAGCGCAAGTAACTGGATCAGCTCTGAAAAGACGGGCTTTATCATTAAAACTTAAATTTGATGCTGATTCCTCTGAAGCGACTACTTTATCTACGTTTTTGGAAAGCAAAACTAAAAGCTTCGTCCACCTGGTCTCAGCCGCTGAGAAGGTGATACAAAAAGTCGTACGACTAAACTGCCTAATCATTGCCTTGAATTTTTTCTTTTCTGCTTTCCAGTGAGCAGGAGACAATCGAATACCTTTCAAAAGCATAAAGCCATCATCGTGGCGAATTAAATTATCTATATGGTCCTCATTTAACGTGTTTGCCGCGGAAATGCCTTGAGTGGCGCAGTGCTTACGTAAGTAAATGGATGTATTGTTCCAAATATTAATCATTTCTTACTTTTTATAGCTAAAAAATAATTGATCCGTTCTACAACCTCTCCTATCAAAATTTCGAAGCTCTGATCTAACTATGGTTGTATAACTTTCAGAGCATTTGCTTTTCATGCCAGCGATTATTCTTGGGAAGGCCAGGTCCTCGGAATCGCAAAATGCAACCATAACTATTCTTCGAACGGCTTGGTTCTCAATAGGGACATTTTCTAATAATGTTTCCTGACCTCCGGGACTTATATCTTTTTCTTCTGCTTGAGCAGATTGCTCTAATAATTCTGTAACTAAGTCCCTATCGTCAGCTGATGCAATAAAGGGAACTGTGTCAGATGAAAAGGAAGCCAGCCACTGTTCGTCAACAACATTGTGGTGTTTTCCAAAGAGCTCTGTGTTGACTAGAAATCTGATTGCATCAGCAATTTTAAAGGGCATAATGGTTTCAGCCATGAAATCATTGCTATATTCTATTCTACGTTTGAGGTGTATCTGAACTACCTCGACTTCACTAAACGCCCTTAGAAGTTACGTTACAACATTGGCTACGGGAATTGGTACATTGACCACTGCTCCTTTAATGGCATTTCTTAAAGCCATATCCTAAAGACTTTATAATCATAAAAGGAAGGCGTGGGGATATAAGCCTTTCCTCTAGAGGAGTTATGCCCTTCAATTATTCTGGAAGATCAGGAAAATCTAATCTTTTTGTTATTGAAGCTCTTGGTTTTTTGACTAGTTTTATGCTCCTGCTACATGTCTTGCTAAAAGTATAATTGTAATTGCAAGAAAGACAACTGTAGAAAGGCTTAATATATCTACACTAATTTTGCTGATTGCTACAGTTCCCTTACTGCATAATCTGTCCTTCTAGTTGTGTGGCGTACCGTATCTTCGTCCTGTTCGTCAGCCCTATATGCCGGACTTTGTCTGCGTCTCGTTCGACGCGAAGTATCTTGATCCTGTTCGTCAGCCCTTTATGTCGGATTTTGTCTGCGTCTCGTTTGACGCGAAGTATTTGCTCATTGCTACAGTTGCCTTACTGGAGAATCTGTCCTTATAGTTGCGCGGCGTACCGTATTTTGGTCCTGTTCGTCAGCCCCATATGCCGAATTATTTGCTGATTGCAACAGTTGATTTACTGGAGAATATGTCCGTCTAATTGCGCGGCGTACCGTATCTTGGTCCTGTTCGTCAGCCCTATATGCCGGACTTTGTCTGCGTCTCGTTCGACGCGAAGTATTTGCAGATTGCTCTAGTTCCTTTACTGCAGAATCTGTCCTTCTAGTTGCGCGGCGTACCGTATCTTGGTCCTGTTCGTCAGTCCTATATGCCGGACTTTGTCTGCGTCTCGTTCGACGCGAAGTATTTGCAGATTGATCTAGTTCCTTTACTGCAGAATCTGTCCTTCTAGTTGCGCGTCGTACCGTATCTTGGTCCTAAAGTTAAATATTTTTAATCACTATGTACTATAGGAGAATGTACATACTTAATATGGTGCTTCTACCTCCTATTACTTTTAAGCTATACCTTAAAAACACAGTTCTGTAATCTTAATTTAACGATAACTTTTGCACGGGTCGAGATATCAAAAAAATTATAAGTTTGTATTGAGCCGGCAGTAGAAGAACTTAACTTAAAATATGAAGTCTCTAGCTTTTGTGACTTTCAAGTTATGCCCGAAAAACACTGGTTTAGGATCGATATTTATGGATACCTTTTGAACGGAATGAAATATAAAAATAAATGATAAACTTGTATTGTCCTGCCCTGACGAGAACTCATATTTTAAATATGAAGTCTCTAGCTTTTGAAGTCTCTGAGATACGCGCGTTCATACAAACGGACGGATAGACGGACATGGCTATATCGACTCGGCTATTGATACTGATCAAGAGGGCGTCGGAGAAGCTTCCTTATGCCTGTACTGAAAAATTATTGAAGTTCAGCTGGTGTTTTTTTGGGCTAGCTATAATTTTTGGCCATAACTCCCGTGCCAAAACCCTGATTTTAAATATCAATACCGCAAAGTAAAGATAATATAAAGGCCTATAAACTGAATATTCAAAAATTTACCATTTGCCTCACAGTTTGTTTTTTTTCCTATAGTATACGATACGGAAAGAAAAGTTTAGAGTTTAGTCAAATTTTCTATTCATTTTTATATATTTTCTTTTTTAAGTCATATTTATTTTCACGTTATATGGTCATATTTTCTTCAAAATAGTCGTCAATATTGGGAATATATAAAAGGCTTCAAATATCTTATTTTGTTCTCACGTGTCTCAAAGATGCAATGAGAGGATCTGAAAACGCCATTATATTAAATAGATTCTCATTCTGCCTTTTCCTTGAAATTTTGCACGTGTTCGAATGTCTATATTTTGTATATTCCTTTTTTTTGTTCCTTGGGCTTTCTCGGACAACGCACCTATTGTCAAGCATTGATATTCAGTTTTCTCCCATGTGCCAAAATTGTATGTACCGTGGGGGTAACATTTTTCTCCGGATAAGAAAGGGCCAAAAGGTTAGCAGTTATAGACGCAAACTCGCTGAATTTGGAACCACTAATGCTTTCCTTGCAGTTTATAACAATTTGGATGGTACCCAATCTTTTGATTATTGCATGACTGGTTCCAGTGATTTGAGCTGCTACCTCATGAGTCTCAAAGAATGTTCGCGACGTATTTTCATCGTTGGTATTTCCGTATCCGTATTTTGGGCAATCTATTCTCAGTCCAAACTCTTTGTAGAATTCATCATGTTTATTTTGTTTGTGTTCTCGTGAAAAGTTTCGCTATCTTGCTAAAGTGTGTAAGCCAGTTTCTTAATGAATTCCATACATCTAATCCTTGCATGCAATATAGAAATTCTATATTCATAGTTGTGCTCATCGTTAAACGACTCGTCCAAACTTTGAAAATCTTTCTGTTTTTTTTTTTGCAAATAGCACATGGGTGGGTTGATGATGTATTTGTCAACTGGTTCAACAGTTTTTCATCAATCATGGTGAGACAAAACTCATAGCTAGGGACCGTAATAGTTACGAATAATAATTGTAAAAATCATTTAAAATAATTTTTAAAAATCAATTGTTATAATTATTTTTGATTTGATTTTAAAATGTGTTGTCATCTGTAGCTATTTTTTGATTGTAAGCACTTTGTCTAGATGACCCGTCACAGCCCCACTTGTTGATCAATGTCAGTTTTCCTGGAAGCAGTTCCACCTCATCTTTAGGCATGCTCTCTATAATCCGACTAGCAACTAGGTCCATAAAATCCTGAAGTTTACCTTTTGACCCGTCATCTGTTATGTCTTTAGAAGATGGCCCTGCATTCATCTTGGCCGTTGTGATTTTTTTAGAGAGGCGCGTAATATCTCATACTTTTCCTTGGACAGTACCATATCCATGAATAGTCCAAATAGTCAAAAACACTAGCTGGCGCAGAGAAATTAAAAATATCCGACTGGAGTGTTATTGGCCAAAATTTCGCAGTCAGACACTGTGGAGTTTAACCAAGTTTCTGAGAAAGCGATAATGTCAGAATCAAAAGAAATACTGTTCATGAATAAATTTTTAAGTTTAGGCATAATGCCTCCAACATTCTGGTGTTGAATGGTAGTTAAATGGGGATCTAGTTTTTTGAAACATTGCTGGATGAAGAGCTGCCAGCTGGAAGTGAAACAGGCAAAGGATTGTTTCGAATTTTAGGTTTAAATTCATGAACAATCATTTGAGGTGGCCAACATTTTGGATCAGAAATGATCGGGAACACGTCATGAGGGACACTTACTTTGAAGAAAGCTATTTCCCGAGGAGTAGAAAATTTAAATTGTATGATTGAAATACTAGCTGAAGATTTGCTAGAAATATAAGCCGCTAAGGACTCGCATGTAGTGTCAGCTGAAAGCCTGGAAACAAACACTTGCTTTCCGGGGGCAACTACATTAAGGATTGGCTGGGGTGGAGCTGAAATTGCAATGTGATTAGTTCCCTCATTAGAAACAGGACTTTGAGAAGTTCTGCGCTTACGACGCGAAACCACTCGTGACGCAGTGGTTGTCATCGGAGCGGGCTCGATAGTTGGGGGTATGATCGCATCCCCTGGAGAAGGCAAGGGAGTAAATTGTAGAGACGGCGACGGTGACAGAGACAGAATGGTCGAAACGTCCAGATTTTGTGGAGTTGCCAGAAGTGTTGGAGATGTCTGAACGGTAGAAGGGGGCACAGGTGAAGGCACACTTAAAAAAACAGATTCTAACTGGCGTGTAGGTGGGGTCTCAAATTTATATTGGCTCAGCAATTCCTCGCCTGAGGCAAAATCACTAGCGAGAAGCTTTGCCATCTTTTTCAATTTTAAAAATTGACTTCTAACGGAATTATACATTCGCGAAAAGTCTATTTGCATGTCGATGCAAACTGGGCACGACCATTTCAAGCCGCCGTTGCCTTTTTTAGCAATAGCGGTGACTTTATCACATTCGCGACCACTAAGCCCAGCACATTTGGCATGCATAATGTTCTCGCACAACCAACAATAAATAAATTGCGGCTGAACAGAATCATCAGCCTGCTTAAAAGTGCAATTATTTTTGCAGCACGACATATTGACTACGGGGGTCAAACAAATTGCACAAATTTAGAAATAGAGCAAAAATTTACAAGAGCGCAAAGCGGTGAAAAAAAAGCGCACGAAAATGTAACTAACGAAAAAACACTCAAGTTTCACTCAAAAGCTAGAGTAATGCACAAACAGTGTGAGGACCGAAGAACAACAACAATAAGTTTAGTGAGAGCGATGCACAAAGAGATAATGCACAGCGAACACACGCACAAACTATTGTATGCAGACGGAAGCGTGGGAGCAAGGAGAGTAAAGTAAATAACACAAACAACAAAACGCAGCTCTGATGCCGTGTTATTAAATAGAATAATTGCTTTTATTCGATGCACAGCTGATATACTTTGCACAGAAACCAAAGCGTTATCAATTTAGCGTAGAAATTGAATTATTTAAGATGGATAAACAGCTTTGATATTAGGAAACAAAATAAAAAATGCGGAGCACAAAAAAACACGTGAATCACACTCAAACTGAGAACTCTCTCTGATACTTTTATCTCATACTTTTCCTTGGACAGTACCATATCCATGAATAGTCCAAATGCCACCTGGTAAGTGTATTGAGTGGGAAAATTATGCGGTGGTGTGGGAGTGCTGTCTTTAATCCTCTGCAGTTGCACTCGACTTGCAATTGTTACTGCTGCTCGTATGTGTGCATTTGTTATACCCTGACCATTAAAACTGGGATAAAGGGTTTAATGGTTTTGTGCAAAAGTATGTGACAGGGATAAGAAAGCATCTCCGACCCCATAAAGTATTTATATTATTGATCACTATCAATAGTCGAGTCGATCTAGCCATGTCCGTCTGTCTGTAGGTTTCTCGCGCGTTTCTCAGAGACAACAAAAGCTAGAGACTTCATATTTTGAATATAGGTTCTCCTAGTGCCGGGTCAATACAAGTTTATCATTTTAAAAAGTTATCGATAAATTTCGATTCCAGACCGGTATTTTTTAGGTATTACTTGAAAGCCATAAGAGCTACAGGCATATTCACTATATATATTCTCGTATAGCATACAAAAGTACAAATTGTTTTGTTTTTTTGATACCTTTCTCCAATCCTCCATTAATCGAAAAATACGTATTTTTTGAGGCATGACCTTCGGATTCAGCATACTCACACACTTATATGCCATCTTTATGTCCTTCATAACGATCAGACATTTCACTTTTAGAATACCCCTCCCCGATTTCACATAAATCAGAAAATACTTATATTCGGATTTTACATAGTCTCACATTTATATGCCATCTTTGTGTCCTACCAATTTCATTACGATCAAACAATAAACAAAGAAGTAATTTACGATTAAATGTAACATAGTTTTGGGCCAATGGAAGAAGAAGAAGCAAAGCAATTGTATGACGCGCGCAGACAGCAGCTAGCAGCTTGTGTTTGCATGTGGGTATGTGTGTGTGTGTTGCAATGTATGAATGCAGATAAAGAATGATGAATGTAAGAACTGGGTTCAGGGTATCTCCTAGTCGGGCACTCTCGACTAGAGCACTCTTACTTGTTTTTCCTGAGCTTTTGCGTATTTAATAGTTAATATAATAGCTTTAGACAAATGATTGGCATTGATTGCTTCTGTGGCTTATATAAGCTTCTTTTTCCTTGTTTAGTTTGAGCACTCTTCCATTGATTTGGTCGCTCTTCCTAGTCTTCTAGTTGCTTCAGAAGACGTGAGAGGTTCGTCTCATAAATTTAGAAAGATATACAATTCGCTTAGCGAGTCTTCATTCTTCATGATGAAAATACGCTGTTCGATTCGTTTCTTTCCATTTTCTTTTCAAAAATTTAAAAATGCTGTATAGTTTCATTGAAAATCCCCCCTATTTGGAAAAGTGCATACTTAATCACATAACTCCTGAGTTGTGGTATGTATATGCATTCAAACTATTTAAATATATGAACGTATATATATATATATATATAGAGACGCTGAGCATAATTATATGTTAGCGCCCCAACTGGACATTTCAAACGACTTGAGCAGCGAAGAACTGCTGACATGCAAATTTCCACTCTCGGCTCAAAGCGCATATACTGAGTACATATAAGTACTCCATATGCATATACATAAGACTGTCTGACTTTATGTATTTGATAATTTAAAGCTAGCAAGAAGCAATTTGAAATAAAGGAAATCATTGTGATTCGAAACACAAACCGTTTAACATGTGTCTGCTGCTTATTTGGAAACTCAATAGGAACATATTACAATTTGGAAACCATGAAATTAACTGGCGATCGTGACATGGGGATTGGAGGATGCTGACCAGTAGCAACTAAACCCATTCTGACATTTAAATAACTCTGAAACGATTATTTAAAGAATCATGATGCAATATCTACACTTCAAGGACATTTTTCTAGCTCAATCTTAAAAAACGTTTAAATCAGTGGAAGCTTACAACACAAAATAAATGCACAAAATAAAAAAAGCAACAACACTTACAACAGAATTCACAGCAATCAAACAACAAAAAATGTTTAAATAACAGCAAGGAAACATCCAACCAATAATTACCCGATAAAATTATGAAATTATATTATTTATAATAACTGAAATATACAATTATTAAAACATCAAGAAAAATGCAACAACAACAACAAAAACAGTGCTAACCAAGAAATGCCAGGCAGGAGGAAACTTCAAGCTAATCCGGAAGTGACCATCTCACTGCACAAGATGCCCAGCGCTTGCAATACAGCAAAGCCTGTGTGAGGACATGCACCGGCGCCCCACCACATAAACAGCCTGCGCAGAGGACCTGCACCGGCACCGTCTAAGCCATCCTGCTAGACCAGGACTTAGCCAAGGAAATATTACAAGGACAATCAGCAATGGACCGATAGCGCTACAGAGAACACGCAACTATTACAAATTAAATGTTTTTAAAAAATTTTTTATTTACTTGCATGTTTATACCTTATCATTATCATATATTAGCACACAAATTGTTAAAACTGAGCTCAAAGCAGCCTGGTAGCGTACGGCTTATAAAGCCGTATAACCAATAGGAGTTATATCTACACCGTCACGTACGGTAAATATTTGATTCCACGCATGGGGTGTACTATGTTCATGTGTCCTAAACACGCAAAATTGGCCTTCAGGGCAATATATAAATAAATAATGATAAATAAATAAATAATACATTTTTTCTTAAATAAACAAATTAAAAAAAAATAAATATATCAAAAAAAGATTACATTTTGAAATTTCAAACTGGATATCCCTATCCAATTTTTTAAAACCTGGCCCATAATGGGGCTAGTCGATGTAAAAACGGTGGATTCAACCGCCAGCATAATCAGCAGGTGCATTAAGTGCATGCATTATAAAAAGTAGGGCCCCCTCATTTAAGACAAGAGTAGCATTCTACTCTCTGAGCATCCAATATGTATATATCAATTTGAATACTTATACATGGCAACGTACAATTGTGAGTTTTCACCTCTAGTCAGTTGTACTATGAAACAAACAGCAATTGTACTCAGCTCATTATCCAATTAGATTCTGATATAGAGATACAAAATATGGCACAAGCACAAATACAATTCTTAAAAACAGCTTCATCTCTGATTCCAGATTTCGATGGCAAAGCTGAAAATTTAAGAAGTTTCTTGGGCGCGTTGCATTTAGTGGACTCGATCAAAGAACACACGAGTCAACTCATCAAGACTAAATTAAAAGGCCATGCAAGAAATTTGATAGGTAATGAGCAGACTATTGCTGATATCTTTACAAAACTATTAAATACAGTTAAATGAGAATCAGTGGAAGTAATATCCGCTTAATTCCGAAATGTTCAACAAAAGAGTAAAACAGCCAATCAATGCACCCAAGAGGTGGAAAAATTGAGCAAATCTCTAGAAGGAGCATATATCAATGATGGACTGGCCCCCAAACTGGCCAACAAATACAGCACAACCCTTGCTGTTAAGGCCATGACACAGAACTGCACAATTGATAATGTCAAACTTATTATGCAGGCAGGCACATTCAATACCATGAATGATGCCACATCCAAGTTTGTTAACAGTTGCACAGAAGCTACAGGACAGTCAAACACTGTAATCAATCCACGCACTAGCTCAGGAGTTAGCGAGGTAATTATCGGAAGAGGTAATTACCAACAAAACGGTTACCAAAGCAATAATAGGGAACGAGGCCAATATAGAGGAAACTCTAGAGGCAGTGACAACTCAAACAGAGGCCACAATAATAATAATAACAATAATGTCAGATTAACCCACAATGCTTCGGAAAACTCCCAACAACTAGGTACACAACAGTAGGAAACACAAAAATTCATACAATAAACCTTAGTCTCAATATTTTTTTTTCATTTGATCATGTGTCAAAGGTAAAAAACTTACCTTTTTAATAGATACAGGTGCAGATAATTCAATTATAAAATAAGATTCTGATGTCTTTCATGACATTCAAACAAAAAACAGAATTAATATTCAAGGCATAAGTAAAGAAGTTATTAAATCCAAAGGCCTAACATCAAGTGAGATACAGACAGATAAAAAATAATAGGCATTGATTTTATTAAGAAATTCAATTGCCGTCTAGACTTTAAACCATCAGAAGATTGGTTTATAATTAGATTCAACCATATAAATTTTCATATTTATGTTCCGATAAAAAAAAAATCTGGTATCATTTCAATACTTCCACCAGCAAGATCCCAAGTTGTCCGAAAAATCGAGCTAACTTCAAGAGAAAATAGTATATTGATTCCAAATCAAGAAATTCAACCTGGTATTTATGTTGCAAACACTGTTGTAACATCTCAAAATACGTTTGTCCGATTACTGAATACAACCAGAACCGATCAATTAGTAAATATAAATAATTTAAGATTTGAGCCACTTTCGAACTACGATGTAGTTCAAACTTACCCAGAAGTAAGAGAAAAAACTGTCATATCTCAACTATCCAAAAATTTTCCTCCCCAATTCAAATCACAGTTAGTACATCTATGCACCATATATAGTGATGTATTTGGACTCGAAACCGAATCGATCACTACAAATAATTTTTATAACCAAAAATTGAGACTAAAGGATAATGAACCGGTGTATATAAAAAACTATCGAAGTCCTATAATAGCAAACTATTGCTTGTATCCAAAGAAAGCCCTTCCGGGCTCAGAAGAAAAGAAATGGCGATTAGTAATTGACTATCGTCAGATTAATAAAAAACTTTTGTCCGACAAATTTCCACTAATTAGAATTTATGTTTTTTTTAGATCAACTAGGTCGAGCAAAATATTTTCATCAAATCGAACTCGAAGAAAATTCAAGGAATATTACGTCTTTTTCAACTAGCAATGGCTCATATCGCTTCACACGACTACCATTTGGTTTAAAAATAGCTCCAAATTCATTTCAGAGAATTATGACTATAGCATTTTCTGGACTGGAACCTTCTCAAACATTACTTTATTTGAATGATTTAACAGTTCTTGGTTGTTCCAAAAAACATATGTTTAACAACTTAACAGATGTTTTTGACAAATGTAGAAAATACAACATGAAACGGCATTCATAAAAATGTTAATTTTTTATGCATGAAGTGACTTTTCTTGGTCACAAATGTACAGATAAAGGAATCTTGCCAGATGACCAAAAATACGACGTCATTATAAATTATCCAGTCCCACATGATGCGGACAGCGTTAGACGATTCGTTGCATTCTGCAATTACTATAGACGTTTTATCAAAAACTTCGCAGACTATTCGCGGCACATGACTGGTTTATATAAAAAGAATGTTCCTTTTGAGTGGACAATTGTATGCCAAAACGCATTCCAATACCTCAAAGATAAGCTTATTCATCCAACATTTTTACAAAACCCAGATTTCATCAAATAATTTTGCATAATGACTGATGAAAGTAAACAAGCTTGTGGAGCAGTTTTAACTCAAAACTATAATGGACTCCAACTTCCAGTAGCATACGCATCACGTTCATTTACAAAGGGTGAAAGTAATAAAAGTACAACAGAACAGGAATTAGCAGCCATTCATTGGGCTATAATACATTCTCGATCATATATTTATGGAAAACACTTCATAGTGAAAACGGACCACACACCATTAACTTATATATTTTTTATGATCAATCCAATTTCCAAATTAACACGCATGCGGCTCGAATTAGAAGAATACGACTTTACAGTCGAGTACCTAAAGGGAAAAGACAATTTTGTGGCCGATGCCCTATCGAGGATAACAATATCCGAACTCAAAGACTTACCAAATAAAGTCCTGAAAGTCACTACCAGGCAACAAAGTAGACAAACCAAATCGTGCGCAGGGAATGAACAAGAACTTCTGTCAAATCAGAGTCTTGAAACAGCTTCTCAGCCAAACGTATATGAAGTCATCAAGAATGACGATGTACGAAAAGTAGTGGCCTGCATATAAGAAACCTGATACGTTATTTTAAACATGGATATACAATTTTTAAAGAATCTGGACACCAATGGAATTCTTGACTTAGGTCAGTTCTTCCAAAGGCTTGAAATGCAAGCCGGTAAACATGAGATCAGCTAACAAAAAACGGCACCGAGTGGAAAAATCTTTGAAGAAATTTCAATTGATTATTTAAAAAGTATGGGCAATTATTATTTAAAATCTTTAAGAGTAGCGCTATTCAAGCCGGTAACACATAACAGGATGAAAAAAAAATAGTAGCAATACTGTCTTTATTTCATGACGATCCCATACAAGGAGGTCATAATGGCACAACAAAATCTCAAGCTAAAGTCAAAAGACAAGTCAAATAAAAGAGTAATTACATAGATGTCCTAAATGCTAAACGTCAAAAACAACGATTCATACGAAAGCTCCTTTGACCAGAGACACCAACATGTGCGTTTGATAGAGTGATAGTGGAAATCATAGGTCCGTTACCTAAATCTGAGAGTGGTAACGAATACGCAATTACATATGCGATTTAACCAAATATCTTGTAGCCATTTCAGTACCAAACAAAAATGCGAATACTGTTGCAAACTCAATATTTGGATCTTTTATACTGAAGTTCGGTCCAACGAAGACATTCATTTAAGACATGGGAACTGAACATAAAAATTCTGTGCAAATACTTAAAAATAGACAAAATAACGTCTACAGCACACCACCACCAGACAGTTGGAACAGTATAAAGTAGTCATAGAACTTTTAATGAATACATTTGTTCATATATATCTATTGATAAGTCAGATTGGGAAATATGGCTTTAATATTTTGTTTACTGTTTCAACACGACCCCCTCTATGGCACCTAGTTTTTGTCCATATGAGTTTGTTTTTGGCAAACAAAACGATTTGACAACACATTTTAGTAAAGAAGATATGATTAACCCCCTATACAGTATAGAAGATTACGCTAAGGAATCCAAACTCATGTTAGAACAAGCTTATAAGAGAGAAAGAAAAATGTAAGAACAGCATAATTCAAGTTATAAATAATATTTTGATAAGAAAGTAATTAATTTCGAATTACAAATAGGAGATATGGTATTGTAAAGAAATTAAATTGGCCATCAACTAGACCAACATATTAAGGCCCTTATAAAGAAGAAAAAAATAAACGAAAGAGAAAATATTTTTATAGATTAAAAGCCTATATAATAACTGGGACAATGAAAAATTAAAGTAAAAGTAAGAGTGCTCTAGTCGAGAGTGCCCGACTAAGTAATACCCTGAACCCAGTTCTTACATCCAAAATTCTTTATCTGCATTCATACAAAGAAACACACACACACACATTTAAACACAAGCCGCTGGCTGCGCGCGTCATGAAATTGCTTTGCTTCTTCTTCTTCCATACGCCTAAAACTATGTTACATTGAATCACAAATATCTTCTTTGTTTATTGTCCGATCGAAATATGTAGACTATGTAAAATCCGAAGGTCATACCTCTAAAATACGATTTCTGGGAGATCGGTGGAAAGTATCCAAAAAGTGAAATATATTCTGTTTGCTATAGGAGAATATACATACCAAATTTGGTGTCTCTACCTCTTATGACTTTTAAGCTACACTTCAAAAACATTGATCTGAAATCTTTATTTATCGATAACTTATGAACGGGTTGAGACATGGGAAAAAACATAATAATTTTGTATTGAGCCGGCAAAACGAGAACTTAAATTTGAGTATGAAGTCTCTACCTTCTATAACTTTCAAGTAATGCCCGAAAACACTGGTCTGAAATTCAAATTTATCGATTACTTTTGAACAGGAAAGGATTTCGAAAAAATATGATAAACTTATTATTCAAATATGAAGTCTCTAGCTTTTGTAGTCTCCGGGAAACGCGCTTTTATACAAACGGACAGATGGAAATGGCTATATCGACTCGGCTATTGATAGTGATCAAGAATATACATACGTTTTTTATATACTTTATAGGGTCGGAGATGCTTCCTTATGGCTGTTACATACTTTGGCACAAAATCATTATACCCTTTTTCCCATTTTAAATGGGATCTGGGTATAAAAATCATTATCACCAAAGAAAAAAAAAGTTTTCACATATATGTAGGACTGATTATGTCCTGTTTATTGATAATAATGTTAAAAGTGTAATAATAATGATAATAGAGTTATGAAATTGATAACAGTGCTGCAGAGAGAGTCAGCAACAGCGCTCAGACAGATTAGATTTACGGCGACTCTGGTATCTCCTGGATCTCCTTCCTCTACTTTGCACCTATGACTTCACAACTTCACGACTCTGACTCCCATCCTCAGCTGTTAGCTCTGTTAGCCGGCGTTGCCACCAAACTGCCATGTTACTTCACGTTACATTCGGTCATCCTGATCACGGTGTCTGACCCAGACGTCAACAAATGCTCGTTGGAATTTACACATTGCCACAGCTTTATATTGTACGAACTCTTTGCTGTCACGGCTGGACCCTCCACTTGAGCGCCTTTTTTCACCTCATAACAACCATTAAGCTTAGCCTTGGTAATTGCGAGCTTCTTGCCAGCAACAAATTGAGTGCGTCTAAGTCGCCATCTTTGTACCCGTGCTCTTTATTACGATTATTATCGTAGTTTGCCTTTACTTTTGCTGAGCCTGCTGAATTTGAATTTTAGCTTCATCTCGCATCTTATTCCTTTCGCTTTTGAAATCTTCAAGCATTTCTTGCTCCAGGAACTTTAAAGTTTTGTCGCTTATCTTGTCCTGCATTTAAACTCCAAACATGAGTTGAAATGCACTTGAGGTTCGAATTTGTACCACTTCGACGTGTCTTCGGTAGACAGCTTACAAATGATTGACAAAATGCATCTGTTGACGCGTTTCACTTGGCTGTTACTGCGATACCATTACTGTTTGAGTATTCTGCAAAACTGTCACTCTTCTGGCCACTCTTTTATCGCTGACAATGCTTCAAAATTGCATCGCTACCTGTGCTCTTTGTTGAAAACAGCCAAGCAAATTTGGCAAAGCCGTCAACCATTGCGAATAAAAACTTATATTGTTTGGCCGTAGCATCCATGGGCCCCAAATGGTCGGCGTGAGTACTAGGGAACTGGCGACTTATAACCACTTAATTTATGGGTTTTTTTAATGGGCTCACCTGTCACTTATTATTTTTTTTTGCTTTTTTAATGGGTTAAGGGACCAATTAGCGAAAGGCTAGGACACAGGAAAAGGGTCAAGATTTAAGGGTGAGAGAAAGGTCGGCTCGTGTGTGATCTCGAAACGAAAGGTAAGGTCATGGGAAAAGGGTCAAGATTTTATTGATCTCTAAGTGAGCACAGGTGTCTTTCCCTAAGGACGATTCCCTAGAGAAGGGGTGAATGAATGTGCGAACTTGTGACTTTGCTTGTTGAAAAGTAAAGATCAAACAAATACAAACAAGAGCGGTGAAGAGTCCATTCTTAATTAGTTGCCTTTATGGTTTTGGGCTCACATAATCACAGAAGCCGCAACATTTTGTGTGGGACTTGATTGTTAGAGAGTTTCACACACCGAACACACATCTTGCAGGCGTTTGCTCGTCCTGGACCCTGTATTGAAAATAGTCAAAATACCTTTAGAGGTGTGTGTGTGTGTGCTTTGATTTTTTTCACCCCTGACCTAAAACATATGCGGCACACGTGCCACACCGCCGACCTAACATTTTTTGACCCTGCATTTGGTATTTCACAATTAAATTACATAATTGAAAATAACCAAAGCAGAGCTAAGGCTTGTTATATACAGGTGTGTATTTTGATTTTTTTACTTCTAGCCTACACCATATGCGATTCAAAACTATATGTTGCAGGCGCGCTTTTGACACTGTATTGGATTTTTCACAATTAAATGAAATAGTTTAAAATAACCTGAACAGACCAAGGACTTATTTATGATCATAAGTGTGAAATAATCACAAATGAGTTTAGGTTTTGATTTCTAAGGTTGCTTTTTCTACTACCTTTGTAGTGTCGGAAGTTCATTTTCGTATGGAACGAGCTCGATGACTTAACAGAGCTATTTTCAGCAGCTTACATTGCAATGCAGCTACATAAAGAGTAAATCTTTTATAGTCAGCTTTGAGGTGTTCTGATAAGAGGCCAATACCATTAACTCGAAATATTTATAAAACTTTTTTTTATAAATGAACGTTTCTTAATAGGTATTACAATTGTATTAACAAGTTTGTTATCTCCCGCAGGTGGCAACTCCAACCCCTTAAAGTATACATAATTTGGTTCAGGATCAATAGTCGTGTCTATCTGTTTCTATGCAATCTGGTCTCTGAATTGAAACTTCCTTGCTGAAATTTTATGTAACATTTTATATGAATTTATTGCTCTCGAGAGTACATATGACTGAGTCGACCGGACCAGACTTTAAATAATCGAGCGACAGATTAGTTCTCGTCCTGCAGGTAGTACATATGTCCGACTAAACTCACTAATGTTATTTATATTAATAATTAAATTTAAATTCGGACAGATTGACACTACTCGTCTAATGATATATAGTGTTTCGTGGTGAAATAAACACATCAGTACTCAAAAAAACAAGATGTATAAAAACAAGTAAGTGTGCTCTAGTCGAGAGTGCCCGACTAGGATATACACTGATCCAAAGTCTTACATTCATTCAAGTTATTTATTTGCATTCATTCATAGAAACACACACACATATACAAACAAAAGCTGCTGGCTACGCGCGTCATGCAATTGCTTTGCTTCATTTTCCATTGGCACCAAACTATAATACATTGAATCGTAAATTACTTCCTTGATTATTGTCCGATCGTAATGAAATTTGTGAATACACAAATGGCATATAAATGTGAGACTATGTAAAATCCGAAGGTCATACCTCTAAAAATACGTATTTTTCGATTTCTGGGAGATCAGAGAGAGGTAAAAAAAAAGTGAAAAAAATGTAACCTCTGTATACTATAAGAAAATGTACGTACTAAATTTGGTGCTTCTACCTCTTATAACCTTTAAGCTATACCAAAAAAGCACTGTTCTGGAATAAATAATTTATCGATTACTTTTGAACGGGTTGAGATATCGAAAAAAAAATGAGTTTTTGTTGAGCCGGCAGTACGATAACTTAAATAAAAATATAAAGTCTCTAGCTATTATGACTTTCAAGTTATGCTCGAAAAACACTGGTCTGGAATCGAAATTTATCGATCACTTTTGAACGGGACGAGATATCGAAAAATAAATGATAAACTGGTCTTGTCCCGGCACTACGAGAACTAATATTTCAAAAATGAAGTCTCTGAGCAAAGCGCGTTCATACAGACGGACAGACGGACGGACAGACGGACAGGGCTAAATCGACTCGGCTACTGATAGTGATCAAGAATATATATACTTTATGGGGTCGGAGATGCTTCCTTATGCCTGTTACATACTTTTGCACAAAACCATTATTCCATTTTTTCCCATTTTTAATGGGATCAGGGTATACAAATTAAAGTTGATTTTAGTTTTTAAAAAATGTAAAAGTTAAAAAATTAAGATAATTATGAGAAATTTTAAAAATTATCTTTAATTTCACAATGGGTTACCAAAAAAAAAACTTGGATTTTGTGTATCAAATTTAATTTATTAGAATCTATAGCCTCACATACAGCTACTTAACAGTACATTAATTTTTTATGCTTTTAAATAACATGCTTCGAATGTGAGTTCACTTCAAGCAAGCAAAACTAATCTTTAACTACAATGTAAATGCATAATCAACAAAAAAAAAAAACAATATGACAAAATATCACTTAAATCAATACAGTTATGTACCTTCGAAGAATAAAAAATCGCTTCTTTCAAGCATTGAATACATTATATGAAAAAATACAAATTTTTGGTTCTTCTGAAAAAGCCAAGAAATACTTTTAAGTTATAACACGAAACCCAAAAATCACATATTAAATTCTATTGTAAAATGCAATTCGCCTTAGAAAATTAAGACAATTCATCGAAGAATACTCTGCCACAAAATCATCGAAAAATATTTAAACTTGTTGAATAATTCTAACGTCTTTAAAAATATAAAATAAACAAAAAACTCTCTACTAATCAATATCCAGATCTATTATAAAAGGATTTAAAAACAAATGAAAAACTTAAAAAGTGAAGAAAAAAAAAGTTGAAAAATAGTCCATTTTTGAAATTAAATCTTTGGCAGTCACCTGAATAATTGGAGATATTAAAAAAATTTGGGTTCGAAATAAGAAAATGCTATCAAGGAATGTTTAGCTATTAAGCCAGGCCCTTGCAGAACATTCGAGCTTAAATGCTCCCTTAATTTTAACTCTTTACCCTTCACGTAATCCTAAAAGCCAACACCATGGCGCTAAAGCAAGCGTTGATTTAAAAACTAATAACAATAATAATAAAAAAAACCTTTTCAATAGCATAATAAAATATTACTCTAGTCAATCCTGCAAAGGTATGGCTTTATTCTAGAGCCGAGTAATACATTTATAATAAGGAATGTACCGAAAAGAAACTGCACACATTAACATGAATATTTATCCCTGTGTGAGCTTTCGATCACGCCACGGAATGTACCGTTAGAAAGCTTGATCGATTCTAAAGAAGTTTGCAGCTTTAGCATGCACTATTTGTATTTAGTTTCTACGATGCCTCGAATTGAACAGCAAGTTCGCAAAAGAATTGTGCACGATTACTGTACCGAAAATGGAATTTCGTTTAGAAAATTAGCTAAACGCTTTAAAGTTAGTCCAAATAGTGTGAAACACATTATTATCAAATTCGGAGAGACATGCTCACTTAAAGACTTAACGAAGACCGGCAGAAAAAAAGGTGCAAGAAATCAGATTCTGGAACAAAAAGTGTTATCCGTAATTAACAAAAATAAATCGATTTCGGTTCGAGACTTGGCAAAACAAACGGGAACAAGTGTCTCTATGATCCAAAGAGTAAAGCAAAGGCATAACTTAAAGACCTACAAAAAATAAAAAGCTTCGAAAAAAAGTCAGCGCCAAGTAGAAGTGGGGAAAAAGAGATCTCGAAAGCTTTATGATCGTTTGCTCAATGATGCAGTCGAATGCATTGTGATGGACGACGAAACATACGTCAAATTGGACTCAACTACTTTACCCGGCCCACAATTTTACACGAAGGAGAAAGGCAGTACTGTTAGCGAGTCTTTGTCCACAATTAAAATCGAAAAATTTGGGGAAAAGGTGCTGATATAGCAGGCCAATTGCACCTGTGGCCTTAAAACAAGTTCATTTTTTACAAATGGCACTATAAATGCCGATATTTATATGAAAGAGTGTTTGAAAAAACGCCTAATACCCTTTTATAAAAGACATAATGTGCCTGCAGTGTTATGGCCGGATCTTGCATCCGCGCACTATGCTCGATCAACACAAGCACTCCTTAACGAAAAAAACATTAATTTTGTGTGCAAAGAGGAAAACCTACCAAATTGTCCAGAGCTACGCCCAATAGAGCGATATTGGGCCATCGTTAAAAGAAATTTAAAGAAAGATGGTAAAGTTTCCAAAAACATGGAAGACATGACAAAAAAATTGGATAACGGCAAGTCGGAAAGTTACGTAAGAAGGTGTGCAAACCCTAATGAAGGGAGTCAGGCGAAAACTTCGGGCAAAAATAATGGCTTGATTTTTTTGCAATAAATTTTGTTTTTCTATTATGTTTATAAATCGCTATTTAGTATATAAAAATAAATAATTACAGTGGATTAAAAACTTATAAGTTACAACTAAAACAAAGTGTGCAGTTTCTTTTCGGTACATTCCTTAATACAGTTTAAAAACCATGGAAAATTCAAAATATGAACCAAGCAAGCTTAAGTTAATGTATTTTGCGTCTGAAGTTCAAGTCAATCCTCAGACTTTTGAATATTTTTAAGCAAATGACTCAAGCCTCAATGTCATATTCCCTACAATCTGAATTATACAAATAATGAAACAAACTATAGTACCTAAGTATGTCAAATTGTTTAATGATGTAGGGATTCTTAAGTCAACCACATGAGTGGGAAAAAAAATCAAAATTGTTGCGTCTCAATTTTCATATATTTCTTTAGCGCAATCTTAACAATATAAAACTAAGAACAAAGAACAAAACATAGAAGAACAAAATATCAAGAGTATTCCTTGAATTTGTATATTCTCTTCTCATATAGCTTAGTAGAATTGTTATACTATGCATATATCCTCAGTAGGGTGCGTTTGAGTAATTAATAAAATCAGCTTGAAGGCATTAGAAATAAGAGCAACATAAAGTATACATCCCCTTAAAATTATATCTGTCATGACTGTTACTAAAAATGAAAACAAAATGAGCACTCTCACATTGACACAACTACTATCGTTATAAAACTAGAAAGGCAAAAACAAAAAAAAAAGCCTTATTCATTCTGTCCTGTGAAAAGATCAAGTAATAAAAATGATTTAACAACATAGCTCGCCTACAAAAGGTCTCATGAATGATCAATAAAATTTGTAAAAACTTATTTTGGACAAACTAACCTAATTAATATAAAAAATATCTAAAATATATCAATAACAAAACTGATGAAATCAACTTTAGGCAAAATGTTTAAGACAAAATGCGACGAATCACTTATTTGTATTTAACTTCCAATAACAACAAAATGCTTGTGAAATCCAACCATAATTCAAAGCAAACTGAGGTCCCTTAATAGCTAAGAGTCCCGTTCACTTTTCATAAAAATTAAAAATAAAACACTACTGGAAGATATGTTATCTAAAGGCTGGTCCTTAGCAACTACCAAATCTAACTTGTGTGCCTCAAATCGTCTATAAACCTATAGAATATGAGCAGGACCTTATAAATACCAAAATTAAAACTAATGGAATCTGTATCCACCGCAGCAAACTAAAAGTCAATACTAAATGTGAGTCCATTCTAATTTCTATTAAGTAGAATACAAGCAATAAGTCACAATAACTCACATTCGCTCGAATTATTAAATAAAACAAGAAAATCTAATGCGAATAACTGTTTTCGAAATTATACTGTTAGTGTCATTAAAAAAAGAAAAAGAAAATAAAAATATGAGGAAAATACAAAAAATGGTCTCTGTTAAAAACTAAAACAATATTAAAACATGTTACATCATCATTATACTCAGGTTGTATCTCAGCCATTAATATTAAAGTGAACTGCACAAGAATCGCCTTAGCTCTTTATGCAGCACATTAAGGTTAGAACAATCCAACTCAAAAATTAAACGAATCTAGACTCAAATCAGGTGAAAATAATAGCAGACTAGATAGTTACTTTACTCTGCATTAAATATTTGGAGAAAGGGTCGAAAGCCTAGTTGACGTATCAATCAGCAATCTGATAACGTTTTGTTGAGAAAAAACTATCACATAAAACTATATTCATCCCTAAATAGCATCTGAAAAAACTAAAAACCTATTTACGATGGGTTGCAAATTGCATTGCGTTGTTTACTGTATGCATTTTGGTAAATGTACTGAATCATTAAAACATTTTAAACGTTCGTTGATCAAAGTTCTAATGAGTGCTGCACGAAATTGAGTATGTACGAATGTTAAATATATTCAACTCATATCCCCCATACATAGCAAAATAATAAAATAATTAATCTAAGGAGGTAAAATATTCTAGACGTCTGAAATCTAGTAGATATATCTCTTTGTAAATATATTAATACACCTACATAGATTCTGTCAAAATATTTCATTAACAAAAACCTCTTATCCCAAATCATAGGCTACCTGCCCTCCTTAGGCTAAAAAAATTTCCCAATGGTAATTTGCCATCAAATTCAAAGTTTTATTATACATTGGGATACAGCATATTTAATTATATAAAAATGTATACTGAATTATTCACAACCAAAGCACACTCAGAAATTTAAGTAATAAATGTATGAAAGTAAACCACATCACACAATAGAGATTAATACAAAAATTAACTAGCAGAAATGTATTTCCACATCAAAGATGAAGGCGAAATATTATAAAGGTATTTTTTAAATAGACTGCATAAGAAAATAAATAAAAAAATATATATAAAAAACTTTATATGTGAAAGGGAATCGTGGGATATAGGAATAAAGCATGTTGGAGGTGAGATAGCTCTAGGTAGCCATCCGAACATCTTTAAGAAAAGCGATGAAGAGAAGCGAGAGGAATGTAAATGGTCAACCTCAACCATTAAATTTGAAATAATAAAATAATACAAATCAATCCAATTAAAGATTATGCTAATTATGTTATGGATGAAAAATAGATGAATTCAAATTAATTATACAATTTACACAAGCAAGAACCACTATCTTCTGAAAGCTTAAATTAGTTGACCGCGGTCAATCTGTCCAAATTTAAATTTAATTATTAATATAAATAACATTAGTGAGTTAAGTCGGACATATGTACTACCTGCAGAAAAAAAGTTGTTCGGACGAGAACTAATCTTTCGCTCGATTAATTAAAGTCTGGTCCGGTCGACTCAGTCATATGTACTCTCTAGAGCAATAAATTCATATAAAATGTAACATAAAATTTCAGCAAGGAAGTTTCAAGTCAGAGACCAGTTTGCATAGAAACAGATAGACACGACTATTGATCCTGAACCAAATTATGTATACTTTGAGGGGTTGGAGTTGCCACCTTCGGGACGTAACAAACTTGTTAATACAATTGTAATACCTATTAAGAAACGTTCATTTATAAAAAAAATTTTATAAATATTTCGAGTTATCAGAACACCTAAAAGCTGACTATAAAAGATTTACTCTTTATGTAGCTGCATTGCAATGTAAGCTGCTAAAAATAGCTCTGTTAAGTCATCGAGCTCGTTCCATAGGAAAATGAACTTCCTACACTACAAAGATAGTAGAAAAAGCAACCTTATAAATCAAAACCTAAACTCATTTGTGATTATTTCACACTTATGATCATAAATAAGTCCTTGGTCTGTTCAGGTTATTTTAAATTATTTCATTTAATTGTGAAAAATCCAATACAGTGACAAAAACGCGCCTGCAACATGTAGTTTTGAGTCGCATATGGTGTAGGCTAGAAGTAAAAAAAAAAAATCAAAACACATACCTGTATATAACAAGCCTTAGCTCTGCTTTGGTTATTTTCAATTATTTAATTTAATTGTGAAATACCAAATGCAGGGTCAAACAAGTAAGAGTGCTCTAGTCGAGAGTGCCCGACTAGGATATACCCTGATCCAAGGTCTTACATTCATTGAAGTTATTTATCTGCATTCATACATAGAAACACACACACATATACAAACAAAAGCTGCTGGCTACGCGCGTCATACATTTGCTTTGCTTCTTCTTCTTCCTTTGGCCCTAAACTATGTTACATTGAATCGTTAATAACTTCTTTGTTTATTGTCCGATCGTAATGAAATTTGTAGGACACAAAGATGGCATATAAATGTGAGACTATGTAAAATCCGAAGGTCATACCTCTTAAAATACGTATTTATCGATTTCTTGGAGATCATGGAAGGGGTATCCAAAAAGTGAAATGCGTTTAACCCCTGTATGCTATTGGAGAGTATATGTACCAAATTTGGTGACTCTACGTCTTATAACTTTTAAGCTATACCTTAAAAACACTGTTTTGGAAACTTAATTTATCGATAACTTTTAAAAGGATTGAGATATTGAAAAAAAATGATGAGTTTGTTTAGAGCCGGCACTACAGTAACTTAAACCTGAATATAAAGTTTCTAGCATTCATGACTTTCAAGTTATGCGCGAGAAACTCTAGTCTGAAATCGATATTTATCGATTACTTTTGAAAGGGATAAGATATCGAGAAAAAAATGATAAACTTGTATTGACCCGCTACGAGAACTTATATTTCAAATATGAAGTCTTTAGCTTTTGTAGTCTCTGAGAAACAGGCGTTCATACAGACGGACGGACAGACGGACAGACAGACGGACATGGCTATATCGACTCGGCTATTGATACTGATCAAGAATATATATACTTTATGAGGTCGGAGATGCTTCCTTATGCCTGTTACATACTTTTGCACAAAACCATTATACCCCTTTTCCCCATTTTTAATGGGATCAGGGTATAAAAAGGTTAGGTCGGGGGTGTGGCACGTGTGCCGCATATGTTTTAGGTCAGGGGAGAAAAAATTAAAACACACACACACCTCTAAAGGTATTTTGACTTTTTGCAATACAGGGTCGAGGACGAGCCAACGCCTGCAATATGTGTGTTCAGTGTGTGAGGCTCTCTAACAATCAAGTCCCACACAAAATGTTGCGGCTTCTGTGATTATGTGAGCCCAAAACCATAAAGGCAACAAATTAAGAATGGACTCTTCACCGCTCATGTTTGTATTTGTTTGATCTTTACTTGTCAACAAGCAAAGTCACAAGTACGCACATTCATTCACCCCTTCTCTAAGGAATCGTCCACCTGTGCTCACTTAGAGATCAATAATTTTTTCCCATGACCTTACCTTTCGCTTCGAGATCACACACGAGCCGACCTTTCTCTCACCCTTATATCTTGACCCTTTTCCTGTATCCTTACCTTTCTCTTCGAGATCAAATGGAAGTCGACCCCTAAAATCTTGACCCTTTTCCATTCCCCCTCGCTAATTGGTCCCTTAACCCATTAAAAAAGCAATAAAAAAATAATAAGTGACAGGTGAGCCCATTAAAAAACCCCATAAATAAAGTGGTTTTAAGTCGCCAGTTCCCTACTACTGACGTGCAGGGTATGTAATAGCTTGTCTCCTTTGTCTATGCAATATTAAATGCCTTCTTGTTTCCCCAGCTTCCTATTTGCGATAATGCATTTGATTCAGAACTTAATTACCTGAGCAACTTTGTTCTCCATGTGTGGAATGTGAAATTGTTATTGTAAAGCATGCATTGTTTTTTGTACACTAAAATGACCAAAGGTTTGTGCCCCTGATATAACATCGTGCTCCATTGCCTTAGGCACAACCAATAGATCATTGCCACCAACGCTTTTGTACAAAATTCATCCTTTCAGCTAAAAGTCATCGTAAGGGCACGATTTCAGTATTTCAAGTAGAGCTTTAACATATCCATCTTTTTGTTGAGCAAATTTAAGACGTGCTGTTTTCTCTGATGTTACAACAAAAACATCCAACGGATACCGGCTGAAGAAACCAACATGCTTCATTTTGTATCCAGGGCGATGTTCCACTTGAAAATCAAAATCTTTCAAGTATAAAATCCATTTGGCGACTTCACGTGGGACATCTTCCGTGTTGATTGTTTGCGTAAAAGCTGCGCAATCCGTTATCAACTTGAAGTGCTTGCCGAGAAAAAATGGTCGAAATTTCTCAGTAGCTAGGCACGCTGCTTTGACCTCCAATATACAACTGTGGCGCTTCTAATCGCTTTGAGAAGTCTGCTTACTCCAGAAAAATACTAGATGTAACTGCTGTGCATTTGGCAGTATAAGCGTAAAAGTAGTTTACAAGACATCTTTCAGCTGGCTCATCGCATTCTGTTCGGCTGCATCGAACTTGAAAATAACATCCTTCTTCAAAAGATCAGTTAACGGACGAGCTTCTAATAAATTTCCTGAAGAATCCCGTCAAGCCCAAAAAGGACTGGATACCTTTTATATTTTTTGGGTAAGAGGACTTTTAGACTGCATATGATTTGTCTTTAAATTTTTTCACCCTCGACGGTATGTCTTACGAAATTAATGAGATTGTGTAAGAAATTGCATTTTTTCACTTGATCCGCAAATTGTATTTTGCAGCTTCTGCCAGAACCATTTTTAGCTTTGAGATACATCTATCTGTTGTCTGCGCATAAATAATGATTTCGTTTATGTTCAGCTGCATGACATCTTGGTACATTAAATATTGGCAAATGCAACTGATAAAGCGCACGAATAATGCTGGCGAGTTACAGAAACCATACGGTGCTCGGTTGAACTCGAACAACCACTTTATATTCGTAAAGCCTGTATATCTACGGCTGGACTCGTCTATTGGCACGTGGAGGAAACTGTTCTCCAAGTCCATCACGATGAATACCTTTGCTGCTTGAAGTTTCTCCAGAACGTCATCCATCAGTGATACTGGGAAGCAGTCCTTGAGAACCATTTTATTGTACTGGCGAATATCGACGCAGACTCTATTCATGCCATCTTTTTTCTTCACCATAAATACTCGGCTAGCAAAGGTGGACGTTGATTTGCGCACGATACCGTCGATTAACCAGTCATCTATTTGTTTCTTAATTACATTGCATTGTACCGGTGTGTGGCGGCTAGGCTGATGACGAAATGCCTTGATTTGCCCATTGGGAACGATCTTCATCAGCACAGGGCAATCGACAGGTGATACAACTGGTTGATATTTGTCGATCATGAATTTAATCAGTTCCGGACTGGACAATGTTAGAAATACTGTCAGGCTGCACTGTCGCCTTTGCAAACAAAAATCCCTGCTTATCCAATGTGACGCAAAACTGTGATGCGAAGTCAAAACCCAACAGCGCGTCGTTTTCAATGTTATTGTCAGGCACCACTAGGAATCTTTCTTGCACCTCGATCCCGTCAACTTGCACTGTACTAGTAAACGCACCAAGCGGTTGTGTTTTGCTATTTCCAAGACCACGCAAAACGGAATAGCATTTCTCAAATGCAACATTGCTCAGCTTTTCGAAGATTAAGAGACATACGATAGTCACGTCTGAGCCCATGTCAACTAGGCATGCAATTTTAATGCCGAACAGCTCAACTAACTTTAGTCGTTTGATGTCTTTCATTACTTGCACGCTCTTTGTTGTTTGTGGACAATTTTTGGATATGTGACCAACGCCTTCACATTTAAATCACTTCGTTTCAGCTGTGCAATCAATCCCCTTGTGGTCAACTGACCCACAATTAAAACAATGCGAACTTTTGCAGCAGACACGATTGCCTCTGCATTTTGTTCAAAGTTTGCAAACCACTTTTCGACCGGCACACTGTTGCCATCAAAGTCTGGCACGATCGTAGCAAAATTATCCGTCGAGATTTTTGATTTATTTCGTCTGGCCTTGTCTGCTTGTAGCTTCAATGTTAACAGCTGAATTATTTACTGCACATTTTGGTTGTTACTTTCCTGTAATTCGCTCATTCTTGCTACATCTTAAGAAAACTCTGAGCTTTTTCTCTCTTCTACCATTCCCACTCTTGCGCGCTTCTCATTGAAAGTTATCGATTTTCTTGGATATATCGAGTTGCATTTTTTATCGGTGATATTTTTATACCCTGATCCCATTTTTTGATATCTCAATCCTTTGAAAAGTTATCGATAAATTAAGATTCCAGAACAGTGTTTTTAAGGTATAGCTTAAAAGAAATAGAGTGTAGAGTCACCAAATTTAGTACATTAATGCAAGGTAAAATACATTTCACTTTTTGGATACCCCTCTCCAATCTCACAGAAATCGAAACAACATCCATGGGTAAGACGTTGATTTCCTCACTACTGACTACTATCTGAGGACGTGGGGTTGTAAAATCCATCAGTGATGGAGCAGATGAAGCGACTGGGACCGTTGGGACCGAAAGCTCATTAGGGCCAATTGACAGCCTATGATTGGCCTTTTGCGCTTAGGAGACTCGTTCAAAAGTTTCATACCTTTGAACTCGTCATCCAACGCCGAGAAACCTTCGAACAGTTTTTTGAACCGACCGAAAATATCTCCAAAGCTTTTCTTGGTCTGCCTCATGAAACCCATCATATCCCTTTCGACATCCCTACAGGTCTCACAAGTCCACTTTAAGCCTGACTTGGACTCGATGAGGTCTATAATACGGCCGTTGAGGCCAGCGCATTTTTCGTGCGCAACATTATCGCACAGCCAGCAACAAACGAAACCCATTTTCACATTTGCACGCACCTGTCAATTTTTTGAGTAACAGACATACATTGTATTTTGTTTAAAAAAAAGAATAGTTAATTCCAACAAAAAATATTAATAAAAAAAGAACACTGCAAAATAGTACACAAAATACACTACAAAGCAAACAAATATAATATATATATATATATAACAATAAATATATATATATAAAACAAGCTAGTTTCAAAATTGACAATTTCTATTTATGACAATAACGAAAACGAAAAACAGAACGGCGCGAGCGCGACGACCGAAATTAGCACAAACAGAAACAGAAGAGCGCGGCCACCGCTAACCATAAAATTAAACGAGAGCGCGGGAGAGCGAGAGCAAGCACGAGCGCGAAAATAACCAAATCGGTATAAATACAATAACAAAGTGTTAGCAACAGCAATGCAACTGCACAAGACAAACCAGTATGCTTGGGCTACTGTTTGTTGTTGTATTTAAACACAATTTGTAAATATGTTAATTAGCTAAGAATTATTGTCCAACTATGTGTTTCACACAACCGAATGTAATTCACAAGCCACAAGAAATTTATTAAACGTAAAAACGCAAATTCACGATTGAATAGAACGAAGGGACAGAATTAATCTCGAAGCGCAATAAAAAAACACGTCTGTTTGCTAATGCGAGCGAACGTATTGTTTGTATATGTGTGTGTGTGTTTCTATGTATGAATGCAGATAAATAACTTCAATGAATGTCAGACCTTGGATCAGGGTATATCCTAGTCGGGCACTCTCGACTAGAGCACTCTTACTTGTTTTTTTTATGGTTTTTTGAAATAAGTAATGAACCGTAATTTTTTAATTTATATTTTTAAAAATGAATTGTAATAATTATTTTTGATTTTTATTTTAGAAATTAATTTTAATAATTATTTATGATTTTTATTATAAAAATCATTTATAAAAGTCAGGTTTAATTTCTATTTACAAATGTCAACAATAATTATTATGATTGATTTTTATAAATAAAACTCAATAATAAAAGTCACTCTATGATTTTTATTTTCTGGATCATGAAAATAAAAATCAACCCATGTTACATACTATGTTCAACATCGAAATTGAATGTTTAACGCCTACAAAATTCTGAAAATTATTTTAAAAATATTAAAAATAATGAAAAATTTTAAAAATAACAAAAAATACTTAAAAATATAAAAGATTCTTAAATTAATTATAAAAACTACTGCATATACTGAAAAATATTTGTTTATATTCTAAAAATAATAAAATAAATACCAAAAAAAATTAAAAATACCAAAAATACTAGAAATACTAAAAAATACCAAAGCTACTAGAAATACTAAAAATACTAAAAAATACCAAAGCTTCTAGAAATACTTTAACATACAAAATACACTAAGAAACTGAAAAATACTAAATATGCTGAAAATAAAAAAGCCAAAACGATACTGATTGAAGTATTTCTCTATGGTTGATTTAATTTCAGATATTTAATTTTCTCTAATAGCCGTTAAGCTTTTAACATGAACAAATAAAGCATTGAATCCACTGTGCATACTGTAAATAGATTGAGCTCTTCAATTACAGTGCACGCTCTGAGTATTTAACTATCTAATATGTGAACTTTCTTAAGAAGGAACACATTGTGTAAATGTAAGACTTTAAAAAGTGGCAAAATAAGTTTTTAGTTTTAATTATCTAAATGGTTGCAGTGAACAAATTCGATATTTTCCTGGTTATAATTATTTTATTGTATCGAGCGCCCACTGTATAACGGAACATTTATATTCTTATCGTAGTTCGTTTTAATTTGGTAAATAGTTTCGAGCACATTTAAAGTGACTTTGACTTGGAGCTAACACGTTAATAATGGGACGCAAGCGCGACATTGTAGTTGGTGAACTGTTCAGTTTCTGTGCCGAAACACATCATTCGGAGTGCAAAATATGCCACAAAAAGTATGTTGGTTACTATATTAGTAATCTGAAGTGTCACCTTTTATGTGAGCATAAGGAGGAGTATGAGTGTGTGTTGGACTGCGATGACTCCAACAAAGTGGTGGAGAAGAAAATAAAATTTTCGGTCCAAGTGAGGGAGGAGGACGTGAAAAACGCATGTGTTCAACTGGTAACAAAAGAAAAAGTGCCGTTCGCCTTGTTGGATTTAAAGCCGTTTCAGCTACTGACTGAGCAAATTTTCGCAGCTCTTAAAATGACGCCAATAACATCGCGCAATATTATGCAGATACTGACAGAGCACCATGAGGTGTTAAAGACCGATATATCAAAAGTAATTGCGGGTAAAGTGATATCACTTAAAATTGATACTGCTTGCCGACATAACCGTGGCGTTTGTATGTGTCAAAACGCTTGGAATGGTTGAATTGACAAAAAAAACACACTGCCGTCAATATCGGCTTGCAAGTGGAATCCATTTTAGACCATTTTGGAAGAAAAAAATATACACCGTCACATCAGACAGTGGGCGAAACATGATTAGAGCGGTGGAGCTCTTAAGCGACAAGTCGGACTAGCCGTCTGGGAGTGAGAGTCCCAATGAAAATGACCACGATAACGAAGCATTTGACGACCAGATAACACAGTATGTAAAAGTGAACAGCATTTCTTCTATAAAATGCGCTGCTCATACCCTCCAACTGGCGATCAAAGACTTTTTAAGCCGGAGCAACAGCAAGATCATTATTGACAAAGCTCGTAGTGTGTCAAAAATTTTAAGGACTCCGACATACAGATTTTCAATTTCCTCAAATGGTTTGCTGTGTCCGGAGCTAGATGTGGCTACGCGATGGAACTCAACACACCTAATGTTGAAGAAGCTATCTACTTTGAGAGATTTCTGTGAGGAGGAGTTGAAGCAGTCCGAAAATTTATTGCCTACCCAATGGACCATATTAAATGACCTTGTAGACGCGTTACAGCTAGCCTTTATAGCTACCAAAAAAATTTAAGCTGGGCAGCTGTACTTTGGCGATTTTTACAAATTTGGAATGGAGCTTAGTCTTTCGCTCAAGATGAGGAAAGCGGAAATTGTAAGCTATTAGCCGAGTACCTGGAAAAACGTGAGGCTAGTCTATTGGAAAACGTGACTCTGATTTCAGCAATTTATTTCGATCCAAGAACTAGGAGAATTTTGCAGAATCCAATATCCCTTGCATACGCAAGGAATCATTTAAAGGCGTTTTTTCAACAGATGTACTTGCTGAAAAACAAGGTTAATATTAAAATATGAAAATTAGAGTTTTATATCCTATGAAATCCAAGAAAGATTCTCAATTTTATTTTATAATTCGCCTATTGTCAGGATGATGACCTTCATAGTAATGAGCTGCAATTATCAAACTCATAGCTGGAAAGCTCATCCGAGAGGGGAAATACGCATGTGCCTGAGCAGTCAAATCAAAGCACTTGCCTTTTTCTAAATGCCTATCTCAGCACAATTAAGGTGGGAGAGGAATATAAGCCGGAAGAATGTGATGACATCAAAAAGGCTATTGTTGAAATAACAACATATAACCCTCAGCCAATTGATGTCAACAGTGATATCATGAAGTACTGGGAGGGGAAAAAGTACGTGTACCCTTATCTATATCAGTTGGCCCAAATTGTACATGGTGTTCCAGCAACACAAGTAAGCGTGGAAAGAGCGTTTTCCGCGCTAAAACTTATACTGACCGATTTGAGGTGTAATTTGTCTGCAGACAGTGTGAAAAAAATTTAATTTCTGAAATTAAATCTACCTTAAGAAGAACTTTAGCTTTTAATCAACCAATTAGCACTTATTGTTAGTATATATTTTGTTATTTTAGTTGTTATATTTTCTGTACATAATAGTATTGTTAGCATTTTACAGTATTGTTTTGGTTTTATTATTGTCAGCATATTTAGTATTTTTCAGTTTCTTAGTGAATTTCGTATGTTTTAGTATTTCTAGTAGTTTTGGTATTTTTTAGTATTTTTAGTATATCTAGTAGCTTTGGTATTTTTTAACATTTCTAGTATTTTTGGTATTATGATTTTTTTTGGTATTTTTTTAGTATGTTTAGAATCCAAACAAATATTTTTCAGTATACGCAGTAGTTTTTAGAATTAATTTTAGACTTTTTAATATTTTTTTGGTATTTTAGTATTTTGTGGTATTTTTAAAATTATTCATTATATTTAGTATTTTTGAAAATAATTTTCAGAATTTTGTTGGCTTAAAACATTCAATTTCGATGTTTAATATATATAACATGGGTTGATTTTTATTTTCATGATCCAGAAAATAAAAATTATTGTGTGATTTTTATTATTGAGTTTTATTTATAAAAATCAATCGTAATAATTATTGTTGACTTTTGTAAATAAAAATCAAACCTAACTTTTATAAATGATTTTTATAATAAAAATCATAAATAATTATTAAAATTAATTTCTAAAATATAAATCAAAAATAATTATTACAATTGATTTTTAAAAATAAAAAATCTATTAAATTATTTTAAATGATTTTTACAATTATTATTCATAACTAACACGCTCCCAGTTTCAAGTTATGCCCGAAAATCACTGGTCTGAAATCAAAATTCATCAATAACTTTTGAACACGACGAGATATCGAAAAAAAAGATAAATTTGTACCGCCTTGTGCCGCCACTACGAGAACTTATATTTCAAATATGAATTCTCTAGCTTTTGTAGTCTCAAAGAAACGCGCGTTCATACATACGGACAGACGGTCAGACGGACAGACGGACATGGCTATATCCACTCGGCTTTTGATAGTGATCGAGAATATTTATATACTTTATTTATTTATATTCTATACTATACAAAAACTTATAATTTTTTTTCTCGATATTTTAACCCGCTCAAAAGTAATCGAACAATTAAGATTCCAGAACAAAGTTTTTTTTTAGATATAGCTTAAAGGTTATAAGAGGTAGAAGCAATAAATTTAGTTTGTATATTCTCCTATAGTAAACAGATGTTAAACATTCTTCACTTATTTGATACCTCCCCCTTATTTCCCAAAAAACGAAAAATACGTATTTTTTGAGGTATGACCTTCGGATTTTACATCGTCTCACATTTTTGCCATATGTGTGTCCTACAAATTTCATTACGATCGGACAATAAAAAAAGAAATAATTTACGATTCAATGTACCATAGTTTGGGGCCAATGGAAGAAGAAACAAAGCAATTGCATGACGCGCGTAGCCAGCAGCTTTTGTTTGCATATGTGTGTGTGTGTTTCTATGTATGAATGCAGATAAATAACTTGAATGAATGTAAGACCTTGGATCAGGATATATCCTTGTCGGGCACTCTCGACTAGAGCACTTTTAATTGTTTAAAATCAGGTAGTTAACACGAAAGGTTTGGTCAAATATTACAGCTTCCCCAAAAAAAAAAGTAAAATTGCTCTAGTGCCCGACTAGGATGTACCCTGAACCAAGGTCTTAAATTTATTCATAATTACTTTTTTGCATTCATACATGGAAACACACACGCATGCAAATTCACGCTGCGCGTTTCATCCAATTGCTTTCCTTCTGCTTCTTCCACTAGCCTCAAACTATGTTTCATTGAATCGTTAATAACTTCGTTGTTTATTGTCCGATTTGTAGGATCAGGGTATAAAAATAGTAAAATGGAAATATTTATTTTTAATGATTTTTGTGTTTCATTTTCTTTACCATTTATAAACTCTAACTTTAGTAACATATATTGAAGCACCCTGTCTTGGCACAACACTGTTCAATACATGTTTTTTAAGCTTGAGATATTATATGTTACATGCATAAATTATCTTGATAAATTCAGAAGGTATGAGCTTTGCCAAGAAGTCAGATGGCCCCACTATGCAGCGTTCTGCGCTTTGCCATCGTTTTGCAGTCGAAGCACATGAGGTCACGTTGAAATTCTAATACAAGAATTTCACCACACACATGCTGGTCTGGGATATGCCGTCCGTATTTTTTATGCAGTCACTTTTTATTCGATTTGGCGCATCATTGTGTTATTAGTGCTTGGACTTAATTGTTTATCTCTATCTGATCGTTTACCGAATCTTTTAGTTGCCCTTGCTTGAGTCTGATTTGTTCCCAATCATAAAAATCGGGGTTTCCTGCTTTAACCTTTAATGCGGTACCCAATATATTTATACTGCAGCCTTGACGGTGACGAACTCTCAGAGTGGCCAGTAATGTTTTTATGTGGGCGAGGTTCGTGGTGAGTATCTGTCTCATGTGATCTTTTACGAAAAAGTCCAAGGTATGTCTAGTCTCGTCTGCGTAGATTTTTAGAAACATGCTATCTTTGTGATTGATTTTTAGGTAAACTGTGCTACCAATAGCTATAGTTATAGTCTCAATCGAAAGTTACGTAAATTTTTAATAAAAGTTCAGTTTACTCTTATTTTAGTTCAGTCAGAAAAAAAAAACAAGTTAACGTGGTCTAGTCGAGAGTGCCCGACTAGAAGATACCCTGAACGCAGCCCTTACGTTCATTCATAATAATTTATCTGCATTCATACATACAAACACACACACACATTCAAGCACACGCTACTCACTTTATGAAATTTCTTTCCTTCTTTTCCTTCCATTGACCCATACTATGTTATATTGATATACATACATACATTGGTTTATTGTCCGCTCGTAATGAAATTTGTAAAGCATTAAGAAAGCATATAAATGTGTGAGTGTGCCAAATCCAAAGGTCATAACTAAAAAAATAAGTATTTTTACATTTTTGGGAGATGGGCGAGAAGTATCCAAAAAGTCAAATACATTCTAAACTTGGTACATCTAGTTTTAATAACTTTCAAGTTATGTTCAAAAAAATCGAAAAAATATGACAATAAATATGAAGTCTCTAGCTTTTGTAGTCTCTAAAAAAAGCGCGTTTATAAAGACGGAGGGACGGACGGACGGACAGACCGACAGACAGACGGGCATGGCTAGATCGACTCGGCTGTTGATAGTGATCAAGAATATATATACTTTATGGGGTCGGAGATGCTTCCTTATGCCTGTTACATACTTTTGCATAAAACCATTATACCCTTTAACCTATTTTTAATGGGTATAAAAAGTTACAAATTGTTACTGGAGTTATGTACAAAAACAGATTCGATATTGATTTCTGAACTTGAATTTACTATTATTGGCTGCCGAGTGCTGCCGATTCGGCTTTTATAAGCAAAAAACTGCAGCAACATAGCACCAAAAAGAAGCTGCGCCTGGTAAAAAATGGACACAAATCAGGTAGAGTGGCTGCAGAAGCACTTGTTCGCTTGTGTTTCTATGTTGCCTTTGTACTCTTTCTTAGTGAAATATATCTGCAAACTTTTCCATACAAATATGATGTGATGTAAATATTTCCAACGTTTCGTACTGCAGGTAATGACAGAGTGATTATTCCGGTGGGAACCTTCAACATTTTACCCTTCTGCTTTGTAGTGGATTTTAATTGTGTGAAAAGTTATACAGGATAAAACAAACAAAATGTTTGGACTGAGAATAGATTGCCCAAAACAACGATGGAAATGCGTTCCAAACATTCTTTGAGAATCATGAGGGTACCTTTTGGACCATACTTATCTGCAGAAAAAACTTACCCCAATGCTTAGCAATCGGTGAATCGTGCGAGAAAGCCCAACAAGCGAAAAACAAGGACTATTAAAAATATAGATATTTGATATTTAATATCAGGTAATTAACACGAAAGTTGGAGCCAAACATTTAAGCTAACCCAAGAAAATTATATTGAAAAATAAATTTTATTTAATTAAAAAACAAGTCATTCAACACAAATTTTTTTTATGATTTTCGTAATACTTACAATATTGTTTTTGTCATATTGCACTATGGCTTTACCAATTCTTTACCGTTTATTAAACTTTACTTTTGTAACATATATTGAAACACACTGTATTTGCAGTTCCCTGTTAAATAACTTTTTTTAAACTTGAGAAATTATATGTTACATGCTATTAAAATATTAAAAATATCTTGATTGCTTTAGAAGATATGATTTTTGCAATGCAAAAAGTCAGAAGGCCCCACTCAATTTCGTCCCAGATTGTCACGTCGTGACGTCTGCTTTCACCAGATCTTTTTATGTGCGTAATAAAGCCTTGTGGTCTGACAATCAGACAAAGTGCTTTAGTTTATTTTTGAAGAGTATGAGAGTTCAGAGGGAAAATCTGCCTGCTCAATAATAATTTGGTTCCTGAAACAGCTGATCGATTTATCACTTGTTGTGTTGTAAGAAAGTTCCGCGAGGGGTACAGATATCGGTCGGTCCGAGTCTTACAAGAAATGTGTTTCTTGTCGAATCGCCAGAGGGTGTGAGGGAGAGAGGGGACTAAGTGAAAGGGTTACTGCTTCGTTGGGAGGAATAATAATGTTATATATCGTCCAATAATTTAATCCACGTTATTTTATCATTTTTCAGATTTAGCTTTCATTAATTATCAATTTCCTGTTATTTTCAATATCTTCTCGTTACCTTGTTTTCTGCCATTGCCGCCTCTTTTCCTATGGGGTCTCGCTTTTAGGGGTTCCAGCCGCTTATTATACCCTGATCCCATTAAAAATGGGAAAATGGGTATAATGGTTTTGTGCAAAAGTATGTAACAGGCATAAGGAGGCATCTCCGACCCCATAAAGTATATATATTCTTGATCACTATCAATAGCCGAGTTGATTTAGCCCTGTCCGTCTGTTTGATTTAGCCCTGTCCGTCTGTCCGTCTGTCCATCTGTATGAACGCACGTTTCTCAGAGACTACAAAAGCTAGAGACTTCATATTTGAAATTTAAGTTTTCGCAGTGCCGGGACAAGACCAGTTTATCAATTTTTTTTCGATTTCTCCCCCCGTTCAAAAGTTATCGATATAATTTGATTCCAGACCAAAGTTTTTCGAGCATAACTTGAAAGTCATAATAGCTAGAGACTTCATATTTTTAAAATTTAATGAATTAAGTTATCGTACTGCCGTCTCAACACAAACTTACAATTTTTTTTCGGTATCTCAACCTGTTTAATAGTAAGCGATAAATTAAGATTCCAGAACAGTGTTTTTTAGGTATAGCTTAAAGGTTATAAGAGGTAGAAGCACCAAATTAAGTATGTATATTTTCCTATAGTATACAGAGGTTATACATTTTTCACTTTTTTGGATACCTACCTCCAATCTCACAGAAATCGAAAAATACGTATTTTTAGAGGTATGACTTTCGGATTTTACATAGTCTCACTTTTATATGCCAATTGTGTGTCCCACAAATTTCATTACGATCGGACAATAAACAAAGAAGTAATTTACGATTCAATGTAACATAGTTTGGGGCCAATGGAAGAAGAAGCAAAGCAATTGCATGACGCGCGTAGCCAGCAGCTTTTGTGTGTATATGTGTGTGTGTGTATGAATGCAGATAAATAACTTCAATGAATGTAAGACCTTGGATCAGCGTATATCCCAGTCAGGCACTCTCGACTAGAGCACTCTTACTTGTTTTCTATTTCTCTTTTAACATTTTCCCATGCGTTCTTGCTCTGCTTTTACGTTTGCCGCGCTGCCGCTTTTGCTGCATGCTTTGCAAACTCTTTATTGTGTGTGTCTGCTGCCTTTTGCGCTGTTGTGCTGCGCGAATTTTTCGTCTGCCTATAACCGTTACTTGCAGAAGCGTGTTTCCAACTTCGAAACTTACTCTTCTTAATTTACTCCTTTCACTGTGCCGACTTTCCTTAGCCGACGCGCCTATGTCACTTTTATCCACTCCACTGCACTCTGCCTTTCTCTTCACCATCTTCTTATTACAACTAGCTTATTTATTCTTTCACTGTTTTTTTTTTCGCGCCAATTTTCTTTTCCACGTTCCGATTTCAGAGGCCCGATCTTTGTGGCTTGCGTCTATCCACTCGGCTCCCCACCCACGCTTCGCTAAGCCTTTTTGTAGCCTTCGCTAATAGCGATTTGGTCGTTCGGCAACATTTGCTAGCGATCACTTGCTGTCTGCTGCGACATGCCGTAGCAGGGTAGCATTTGATCCGTGCGACGGTTGATCAGCACGCGGCCGTTGCGTACCTAACCGAAATTTAAATACAAAGCCTAATCTACTACGCTTCATGCGTCTCTAAGAAAACTTAAACCTATTGTGCGCTCCTTGCGTCTTTCTAAAGCTAACACTATCACCTACCTAACAATTACAAACCATACCCATACAATGATGCGCTCCTTGCGTCTTTCTAATACTTACACTATTACCTACAAACCTAACAACAACTAACGTACCAGCTGTCAACTACAAACCTAATTCTACAAACTTAACCTTCTAACGTCTCCTGCCTCTACCGTGCCCCTCTCCCTTAGCGGCTGAAGCAGGCGTGTGGCCAACGCTCCTTCAGATGCCTTGCTTTCCTCAGGATCGAGGACGGTGACCTGCTGGTCCCTCCTGATCGTCATCTTGTAGGTCTTGTCTCCAGAGTTGCAACGGAAATGGCAACGGCACCCTTGTCATATTCCCCATCGGCGTCGCAGGATGTTCAACGCCACCGTCCGAGGTAATAGGCCCGTCCTTGTGAAGACCGTCCACTCTGACGGCGGCTTGACGCAGAAGGGCATCGGCTTCACATCGTCCGCCTGTGTACCTCCACTGACTGAGCTTGCGGAGTGGGAGGGTCGTTTGACTCGCCCCTGCCTCTCTATTTCTACCATTTGCCCCAGGAATTAATCGCTCCAACGTCTGGTTCCGAGGACTCGTCCGTGGCGTATTCGACCTCTGGCTTCATCGAGAGGTGTAAGACGACGTCGTAGGGCGTCGTTTGAACATAGCCCTGTCCTTGTCATCTTCATCCTCCGACTCGTCATCGGTCTCTTTGTATTTTCGCCGTAGGTCCACTGATGGTCCTGGCGCTTCGGTTGCCACCCTTGGGGGCGTCGCCTCGCGGTGTTCGGGTGAGGTAATTCCCCCTGTTAGTCTTCTTCGTCGGTCTTCGCGGTTCCTGTCTTATCAGTAGACCACTCTATTCTCAGCATCAACGCGACTCCATCACACACCTCCTCTTAATCATCGGTGTCGGTGCTCGTGTGGTAATAACGCGACGTATACGTGTGCCACACCGTCCGGGATCTTGCGCGCCTCAACCTCGGGCCGGGGTGTCCAAGTGTCCCGCTGACTGCCTTCCAACGGTCTGTCGGAGATGGAGACCCGTCACCATCCTTTGCCGCTTCCATCTCAAAAAAAGAACCAACAGAAGATTACATCTTATGCCTGTTAAACGTATAGAAACGGAGTGAAAAGATCTAACGAACAAATTGGATTATAATCGAGAGGGACCATCCTCGGGGAGCGGGGCTTTTTTCCCCTCCCCTTCTTCCTGATCTTTCGCGTTATCCTGGCAGAATGGTTGCAGTTTAGCTAAGTTCGCCACTTTCCGTCGGTGTTCTCCGGGTCATGCCAGCCTCACTATGTTAGAGGATACAAACTTGACAACACGGTATGGTCCATCGTATCGGGGTGCCAACTTCGCAGCGAATGCATCTGAGGCCTGATGCTGCCTGACTTACACCATCGGGTGTAGTATAGTGGGTCTCCATTCACGTCGGAGTATTTTGTAATATCTCGCTTGATCCTGAGACGCCCGCTGTAGGTTTCGTCGTACTAAGCTAAATATTTCCTTCAAGCGTTCGGCTTCCTGGGGAGTCTGAGTCTTCGTCACGGAACGTGGTGTCACCTCGTCATACAGTGTTGCTTGTAAACGCGGCTCTCTTCCCTGTATAAGAACATATGAGGAAAAGCCCGGCTCGTAAATTGTGCACCATTGTCACAGACCAACTTTCTGGGTGCCCCGAATCGACACAATATATATTCTCGAAACGCCTTTTGCAAGTTGGCCACGGTGGCCCTCCTTAAAGGGACTTACTCCACCCATTTAGAGAATGTGTCGTGGAACACCAACAAGGCAGTTTTACCATGTTTCGACCGCGCATAGAATAGCGAACGGTTCGTCTGCTTGCCGCGTAATTTTTCGCCCAGCAGGCTTCCGTTGTTCCCACTTTTCTCCCTAAACATGACAGGGCAGTAATACCAATGTGCTACCCGAAAGGTCGTTTTCCGGATACTTTGACCAGCAGTGCTCGCGTCGTGGTATTCCCGGAGGACTCAATCTCTCTGACCATACTCCACGCACAATTTCCAAGGGATGTAGTCTTCGTCGTCTGCTCGGTAACCCATATGTCGATACAACTGCCCATTCTCGATCACGTAATCATCAAATTTCCCAGGGTCGTTCGTCACCTTCTCGTGCATCGCCGTCGTCCATTTGCATAGGACCTTTTCCACCACCGCTTGCGGACACGTTTCGCAGGACTGACGGGAGAGCGCGCCTGCTACTACGTTGAGTTTTCCTCGTCGGAAGTGTACGTCGAATTGGAATTGTTGAAGTTCCAAGGCCCACCGCGCTATTCTTCCCGAAGGGCTCTCAATCGAGTTTAGCCATTTTAGCGCGAGGTGATCCGTGATTACGATGAAGCGGTATTCTTCCAAATAGCACCTCAACTTGCGAATTGACCAGACTATTGCGAGGCACTCCTTCTCGGTGTCCGAGTTATTCTCCTCTGCTTAAAGTAGCTTTCGACTAGCATAAGCGATCACGCGCTCTTGCCCTTCGATTTCCTGGGTGAGAATCGAACCTAAGCCGTGATCGCTCGCATTCGTCTGTAGGGAGAATTTTTCGGAGAAGTCGGGACAAGCCAACACAGAGGCAGTCGTCAGACTGTTTTTCAACTGTTCCATCGCTGCCAGTTGCTCTCCGCCCCACTACCATTTTTTCCCTTTCCTGAATAGGCCTGTCATTGGCTGTACTAGGGTCGCGAAGTTGGGCACGAACCTCCTGTACCACGAAGCCATGCCGAGGCACTGCCTCTGCTCCTTGAGATTCGTGTGGGGTTTCAGGTTACTAAAAGCTTCCACTTTCGCAACTCTCTTTTGAAGAAGCAGCACTGTATTTGGTTTTACTTCCTTCCGATTGACCAGATGCTGTTCCAGTGTTGCGCCTATGACGATTATATCGTGCAAATATGCACTGCCTGAATGGAGGCCAAAAGGCATAACTCGCCATTGAAACAGGCCTCTCCCGGGCACTGTGAATGCAGTGCATACGCTACTGCCCACGGCCATGGGCATTTGCCAATATCCGTGCTTTAAATACAAAGTGGAGAGAAACTTGATACATGTATCAATCTCTCCAGAATATGGTTTATCCTGGGTACTGGATATGCGTCGGGAAACGAGCGTTGAGCTGTCTGTAGTCCACACACATTCGCCAATCGCCAGTATTCTTCTTGACTAACACGATTGGTGCGCTTTGTGGGCTGCATGATGGTTCAATGGCACCTGACGCAAGTTATTCTTCCACTTGGTTATTTATTATCCTTTGCATAGCTGGATTCTTAGGATAATAGCGTTGCTTCAGGGGCTTGTCGTCCTTCAGCAGGATCTTATGCTTGACTTTATGCGAGACCCCTTGAAGTCTATCAAACATATGCTAAGAATGCCTGTAATCTCGGTTTCAACTCCGGTGCCGACTCCAGATTGCTTTTAACTTCCTTGTGGGTTGGGGTTTCCAGCCGCCCAGGGAGTGTCAGATTCGACGCCTCGATCCGTCCTCCTTCCTCAGTCGCCTGCCCCTGATCCCGTCTATACCTTTGCCCTGTTGCAGGTTTCCCCGTACTCGCCATCTGTAATGCCTCCGACCCCGGTGTAGGCTCTGATTTGTCTGCCTGTGACCTGGCTTTTACCATGCTCACCCCCGTATTTTCTCTTGCACGTACGACCGTCCCCAGAATCAGCTCAGCCATAACACATCGTAGGCGAGTCCCGATTGCACACAGAAAATCCATTCCGAGAATGACTTGGTGCAGCATCAGCGGCATCACCATGATGAACATACTGATTTCCTGTCCTCCCAAACCAACCGTGATTCTGAGCATTTTGCTCAACTCGAGGCTGGAGCCGTTGGAGCCAAGGCCCACTCACAGACTCACTTTCCAGACCCAACTCCAGGGACAGGGCGACCGATTCCCCTTTACGACGCTGGTGTACCCACTTCACGCCTACCCCTGGATTTTTAACCAATCCACTTTCGACCCCCGGGTTTTAACCTACGTCAGACCGGGATTCTGATGCCTTTTTGTCCATCTTAGCGTTTATTCTGTACGACTGTGTTATTTCGCTGATTTCTAATCAGTTTGTTAAATAACTTTATTGTATTTATTTTATATGTTTTATTCTATAAGTTCTCTTTAGTTGATAATTTATTTTGCTTGTTTTCTATGGGCTATTTTCGGGAACTATCCGCTTAATATATTTGTTTTACGTTATTTATTTTGTTAAGTACTTTTATTTCATAACAATTTATTTCTTTTATAATAAATTCCTTTTTATAAATATATTTGCTTTAAAATAATTTAATTTTTTTTTTGTGTGATAAAATTTGATTTATTATTTAACTTGTTTTATTTAAAATAATTTATTTTTATTATGTAAATTATTCTATAATATTATTTGTTTTATTTAAAACAATTTATTTATATTATTTAAAAAAATGTATTTATATGATTTCATTTATTTTATTTCTTTTATTTAATTTTTCTGTTTTATATAACTTTTTTTTAGTTATTTGGTTTTATTTAATATTATTTATTTTATTTGTTTTATTTTATATAATTTATTTATGTTGTCATTAAATTTATTATTTTATTTGTTTAATTTAATATAATTTATTTGTTTTATATGATTTATTTTATTATTTTAACTGTTTTGTTTCATATAATTTATTAGTATTATATAATTTATTTTATTATTTTTTTTAATATAATTTATTTATATTGTATAATTTATGTTTTGTTTAATATTATTTATTTTATTAGGTCATCTCTTTGCATTAGTTTATTTATTTTATACCCTGATCCCATTAAAATTGGGAAAAAGGGGTATTATGGTTTTGTGCAAAAGTATGTAACAGGCATAAGGAAGCATCTCCGACCCCATAAAGTATATATATTCTTGATCAGTATCAATAGCCGAGTCGATATAGCCATGTCCGTCTGTCCGTCTGACCGTCTGTCCGTCTGTCCGTCTGTATGAACGCGTGTTTCTCAGAGACTACAAAAGCTGGAGACTTCATATTTGAAATGTAAGTTCTCGTAGCGGCGGGACGATACAAGTTTATCATTTTTTTTCAATATCTCGTCCCGTTCAAAAGTTATCGATAAATTTCGATTCCAGTCAAGTGTTTTTCGGTCATAACTTGAAAGTCATAAAAGCTAGCAACTTTATATTTATGTTTGAGTTACTGTACTGCTGGTTCGACACAAACTCATCATTTTTTGTTCGACATCTCAATCCTTTCAAAAGTTATCGATAAATTAAGATTCCAGAAGAGTGTTTTTAAGTTATAGCTTAAAAGTTATAAGACGTAGAGTCACAAATTTGGTACATATACTCTCCAATAGCATACAAATATTAAATGCATTTCACTTTTTGGATACCCCTCCTCGATCTCGAAGAAATCACAAAATACGTATTTTAAGAGGTATGACCTTCGGATTTTACATAGTCTCACATTTGTATGCCATCTTTGTTTCCTACAAATTTTACGATCGGACAATAAACAAAGAAGTTATTAACGATTCCATGAAACATAGTTTGGGGCCAAAGGAAGAAGAAGAAGCAAAGCAAATGTATGACGCGCGTAGCCAGCAGCTTTTGTTTGTATATGTGTGTGTGTTTCTATGTATGAATGCAGATAAATAACTTCAATGAATGTAAGACCTTGGATCAGGGTATATCCTAGTCGGGCACTCTCGACTAGAGCACTCTTACTTGTTATTCCACATGTTTCTGTCCTACTGTTTTTTCACTGTACCCTATCGTGAACTTGTCTTGTGCTGAACTCGCTGTAGTAACTCGACTGTACTCGACTTCTTTGTCCGTTATTCGGCCGCAGTTATTTTCCACGCACGTTAGCCGCTACTCAATACAGTGTGCCCTTTTCATACCCTGATCCCATTAAAAATGGGAAAAAGGGGTATTATGGTTTTGTGCAAAAGTATGTAACAGGCATAAGGAAGCATCTCCGACCCTATAAAGTATATATATTCTTGATCAGTATCAATAGCCGAGTCGATATAGCCATGTCCGTCTGTATGCACGCGAGTTTCTCAGAGACTACAAAAGCTAGAGACTTCATATTGGAAATATAAGTTCTCGTAGTGGCGGGACGATACAAGTTTATTCTCGATATCTCGTCCCGTTCAAAAGTTATCCATAAATTTCGATTTTAGCCAAGTGATTTTCGGGCATAACTTGAAAGTCATTAAAGCTAGCGAATTTATATTTAAGTTTAAGTTACTGTAATGCCGGCTCGATACAAACTCATCATATTTTTTTTTTGATATCTCAATCCTTTCAAAAGTTATCTATAAGTAAAGATTCCAGAACAGTGTTTTTAAGGTATAGCTTTAAAGTTATAAGAGGTAGAGTCACCAAATTTGGTACATATATTCTCCTATAGCATACAGAGGTTAAATACATTTCACTTTTTTGATACCCGTCCTTGATCTCACAGAAATCGAAAAATACGTAATTTTAAAGGTATGACCTTCGGATTTAACATAGTCGCATAAACATAGTTGCATAACATAAACAAATAAGTTATTAACGATTCAATGTACCATAGTTTGGAAGAAGAAGAAGCAAAGCAATTGATGACGCGCGTAGCAAGCAGCAGTGTTTGTATATGTGTGTGTGTGTTTCTATGTATGAATGCAGATAAAGAATTATGAATGTAAGAACTGGGTTCAGGGTATCTCCTAGTCGGGCACTCTCGACTAGAGCACTCTTACTTGTTTATTTCTCTTCCAATATTTTCCCCATTTTTTAGTGTTTCGCTGCATGCGCCTGGCTTTTGCGCGAATTTTTCGTCCGCCTATAACCGTTACTTGCACACGCGTGTTTCCAACTTCTTAACGGTGTTTTTATAAGTTTCGCCGTTTCTCTTAATTTGCTCCTTTCACTCTGCAGACTTTTCTTAGCCGACGCGCCTTCGTCACTTTTATCCACTCCACTCTGCTTTTCCCTTCACCGTTTTCTTATTACTACAACTAGCTTATTTGTTCTTACATTGTTTCTTTTTCAGGCCAATTTTCCTTTCCACGTTCCGATTTCAGAAGCCCGATCTTTCTCGTTCGGCGACATTTGCTCGCGATCTGCTGCGACATACCGTAGTAGGGTCGCAGTTGATCCGTGCGACGGCTGATCAGCAAGCGCTTCGTGCGTCTCTAAGACGCACCTATGGTGCGCTCCTTTCGTCTTTCTAAAACTTACAATATCACCTACCTAACAATTAGAAACCTCACCCATACAATGATGCGCTCCTTGCGTCTTTCTAACACTAACACTATTACCTACAATTCTAACAACTGCAAACCTAACCCATACGTTTTTCTAACACAAACACTATAACCTTCAAACCTAACAGCAACTAACGTACCAAATATCCTTACTAACTACAAACCTAATTCTACAAACTTAACCTTCTAACGTCTCCAGCCTCTACCTCATCGGGCGGTGCCGTACCCCCTCTGCCCAAGCTGCTGAAGCGGGCGTGTGGCCCACTCTCCTTCACAGTGTTATTTTAGACATATTAATTTTCTGACACCTTAGAGATAATTGTGAAAATTTTGTAATATCCAAACAATTGCAATGAGTTGCCTCTCGTTTGAAGCCATTGTTACTTCGTTACCGCGTAGTGCATGCGAAATCATGGTTATTGGACGCATATTTTGTGACAACACGGCGCCGAAGCATCTGTTGTTAAGTCAAGGGGTTGACTAAAGTCCGGGTACGCCAGCATAACATCTTCCGACTAAAGTATGTTTTTTAATCTTTCGAACGCTTAAGGTGTTCTGCTGTCAGATCAAGTTTAACTTTTTTTGAGTGATCGGCACCTATTTTGCCATTATCACCTTTTAAGGTGTCAGTTAACTGTCTTATCATCGTAGAAAATCGTGAAATAATGGGCCTTTCCTATATTTGACAGTATTGTCATAATACAAAGTATAGGATACTTGTCATCAATTGTATGCTGACTTAACTTTCGAAAATCAATAAACTTTCTTTTATTTTTGTGTCCCATATTGGATTGTTATAGGGAGATCTGGACGGTCATTTTATGTCATCTGCTAAAAGTTGTTTAACTTCTGCATTGAAAAAATCTGAAAGCCCTTTGGATAAAGTTTTAAATAAACGTGCTCTCCATCTGTGCAGATTTTGGCCACCGTGCTTATGTTATACGGCAAGGCTTCGTTTGCGTTTGCAATGGCTTTTGAACTTTTTTTTGATCATTTTGTTAAAATCTTTTCTAAAAACGATCGGTACGTCTTTGTCGTCGATATTTATAAAATTCACATTCTGACACTTTGTAAACAAAATAAGTTCCGAACCATGTTCATGTTCGATTACATTTTGTGTTAAGTCAATTTTTGCATTGATTTTTTTTAATAGATCGAGCTCAATGATGAGATCGAAATCATTTAGGCTGTGCAAAATTAAAAATAAGATTTTGCATTGAAAAGATGCATGAGTAATTTTTGTTCGATTTTTGTATGCCATGTATTGATTTTACTTGAAACGTGTTCTCGACTGGTACGAAGTGTGCCAGCTCTTCCAATAATAGAAGAATGGTAAAAGTGGTCTTATTGTTTGCCCTGCTACTGTGCGTGTTATGTACGGGAGCAGGAAATCTCTTTAAAAAAATCACGATTCTACATCGGACAATCCTTTGTCGATTGCATCAGCCACATATTCGGCTGTGGTCTCGTAATCTTCGTCACTTATCGGTTTCTGAGCTGTAAGGTTCACTTTATGTACGCTGGTCTCCTGTACCTAGGGATCTTTTATAACTTGTCGGCTGTCTTAAACGCGAAGAAGAGTCCACTTCCATTGGCTCTTAGCCCTGATTCTGCTGTCTTTGAACATTAACCTTTTTCGAGCCATTTGTCTCATTGTTATGCTGAGTCTGGATTCTGTTGCCTTGGTTTTAAGTATAATGAGCGTTTTTACATTGATAACTGAATATTATCATTTGGTTGGGCATTCTGTGAATTTTTCTGGGAGTTTCTTGAAGAACTATTTTGTGAATTATTTGGAGAATTTCCTTGCCGCCACCCTTGAGAGTGGTGTCCCTCGGGTTTCTGTGACTTTTCTTCAAATTTGAAATAAGAATGTATATAATTGTTTTGTATAACTTTGTCGCAGCGTTTATTTATTTCACAATATCTTTTTTATTAAATAAACTCTTTGTGGTTTTCTGTTGTTAGCTGAATTTATTAAACTGCGGGTCCGGTTTCGTTGGGTGCCAAATAATGAAATGTGTGAACTATAAATAAATCTTTATTAGGTCAACTGTGCCTTTCGATCGATTCTTATAAACTGAACTTGGCATAACTTAAGCGGCATCGACAGAATGCTGACATTGCGCCTCGAGACCGTTTTTGGCTTGACCACTCAGCGCGCGCATGCTACTAAGTGTCGGATATCATTGACAACATTTTTGCATCGCATAGCTATTTTGCAGTGTCAGCGTGTCAGTGTCCGCTTTTGCGACACTTTTCGAATTGCTTGTGTTAACTTATACAGACTAGTATTTCCCTGCGTACGGTGCTAGGCCCCGTCTTTATTTAAACAAGTAAGAGTGCTCTAGTCGAGAGTGCCCGACAAGGATATACCCTGAAATCGGTTATTACATTCATTATTCTTTATCTGCATTCATACATAGAAACACACACACATAAAAACACAAGCTGGCTGCGAGTGTCATGCAATTAATAACTTCTTTGTTTATTGTCCGATCGTAATAAAGATGGCATATAAATGTGAGACTATGCAAATTTCGAAGGTCATACCTCTAAAAATACGTATATTTCGATTTCTGGGAAATCAGGGGGAGGTATCTAAAAAGTGAAATATATTTTACTTTTGTATTAGATCGGAAAATATACATATCAAATTTGGTGCTTCTACCTCATATAACTTTTAAGCTACACCTAAAAAACACGAATAAGGAATCTTATATTATCGATAACATTCGAACAAGTTAAGATATGGAAAAAAAACTTGATAAGATTGTATAAAGCCGGTAACACGAGAACTTAAAATACAAATATTTACTCGCAAACTCTTATGACTTTCAAGCTATGCCCAAAAAACACTGGTCTGCAATCGAAATTTATCGATAACTTTTGAACGGGACGAGATATCGAAAAACATAAACTTTATCTGTCCCGGCAATACGAGAACTTATATTTCAAATATGAAGTCTCTAGCTTTTGTAGTCTCTGAGATCAGCGCGTTCATACTGACGGACAGACAGACAGACGGACAGACAGACGGACAGACTGACATGGCTAGATCGACTCGGCTGTTGATAGTGATCAATAATGTATATACTTTATGGGGTCGGAGATGCATCCATATGCCTGTTACATACTTTTGCACCACTTCATTATACCCTTTTCCTTTTTGAATGGGTTCAGTGTATAAAAAGCCAGCTATTTAGAACGTGTTACTGTATTCAAACGTATTCTGAGGCACTTTAAGGAAATGGCAACAAAGGCGACTGCCGGTCAAATTGTTAAACTTGAAATAAGAGCTGTTGCATTATAAAAAGCACATACAATTTTGTATATATAAATAGTATATATATGTTTCAATATATGTATGAACGGCAGTAGAATACTAATTGGCTGAAGAGTAACTCGGTGCGGTTATCAAAATGCAATGCAAATGCAGCGCGCGTCTCTCTATGGAGCTGAGTGGCAGCTCTTTTGTAATTCGTGTGCGTATTTATTGCCACTAAGACAGAGAGGTGGAAAGACTGAACTTCCACTCGCACTCACACACACACGCACACTGTCTAGCAACCGTCCACCAAGCTAAAACCAAAATTGGTGGTTTTGTAAAGGTGCCAAAGCCGCCACAAGCCATTGCTTACAACGTGGCAAGTTCCACAGCCATCTTCATGATATTGTGTGCGAGAAGGTCGCAACAATGGTCTCTGTATGAGTACACAGAAGAAAATCCCAAACTAAAATTCAAGCTTAAAATACTTGATCTACCCCAAAGCGTACATTTTAAATATTTATTCTGGATATAATTTTTAAATATCAGGATTGATTGACACTGACTCAGCATTAACAATAAAAAGTGATCTAGTCAATAGTGCACGACTAGGAGACACCCTGAGTTCAACCACTAAGTATACAACACATAGAGGCGTTAAATCGACTAAAAAGTCGTTGCATAAAATATCCGAACGACCAAAACCCAAGCAGTTTCGTGTGCTGCGGCTGCAAAATGAAGGCAAAGCGCAGCAGGCAGGCAGAGAATATTTGGCTTGCGATCAGCGACACAATCCGCCGAACTCATTGCTTGCTCTGGCTTCGCTGCCGCAACATCTATTTCGACGCTCCGAAACGCTTGCATATATGCGAATAAGCAGCAACACATATATATTCAATCCCAAGAAGACATGCGGCCATTGCTGTGAATTTCCGGCGTTGCCTTTTTTCTGTCGTCGTTCGAGCTTGTTGGTAGAGACGGGGCGGGGGGCGGCAATAGTTCTATGAGGCAGCCAGTGGCCGAAATTTAGATTTTTCAATTTCAGCCCGCGGTGCTTCTCTTCGAAATGAAGGGTCCTAGGGCCCAATTAATATGTTTGCAACACTAAATTGCAATTAACATTAAAAATCCATTAAGTCATAATTTCTATTTATTGATTAAATACATTTTATGTTATCAAAGAACTACAAATATTATTGCGAGGGCACACATCCATTAAATGACAGCGCATAGATACCCTTACGAAAAATATGTAACTTATTACTTTTTTATAATTTTACTTTTATGTTTCCAATAATTATTCAAATTTCGTATGCGACTGCCTCAAGTCGCCAATAAATAAATACATTGTCTCACATTTATATGTCATCTTTATGTCCTACAAGTTTCATAGCGATGGGACAATAAACAAAGAAGTTGTTTACGGTTCAATGAAACAAAGTTTGTGGCCAATGAAAGAAGAAGAAACAAAGCAACAGCATGACGCGCGCAGCCAGCAGCTTGTATTTGTATGTGTGTGTGTGTGTTTCTATGTATGAATGCAGATAAAGAATTTTAAATGTAGGAAATGGGTTTAGGGTATCTCCTAGTCGGGCACTCTCGACTAGAGCACTCTTACTTGTTTTGGTTTTCTGTTGTTAAAATTGGTATACTTTTTCACGAGTCTTGTCCCTTTTCAAGTGCATGGCAGTATCAGCACCACTGTAAATATAGCATATACATGTGGAAGTCAAATTTCTGTGAATCAAATTGAACGGTTGCGAGCGAAAGGCTTGATCTTTAAGTCAATTTAATTGCTTTCACTTATTCCTGAGATTTATCCAGCATTTTATTGTCAACAGAAGCTTGTGCCGTTAAGCCACACAGCACACAAAATTGACATGTGTGTATGTCACGCACATGAAACTGAAGCAAGAGCTGCTGCATCCGAAACTGAACTTTACTCTAGTATAAAAATCTTCCTGTTACTGGCACTCTTAGACAGTCAACGAGCGCTAGCCAGCTTGACAATGCATGAGTGTTGGTTGACTGCGTATATTTTCAATCTGCATACGGGCACACAGATACACGCAGTGCAACTTTTTGAGAATGCAGGGGGAACTGGCTTGCTTGTGAGGGGGGATGGGGGCAATGGGTAGGTAAACACTATCACTAGCGATTTAGAATTTTGCCATTATTATTCCTAGCATTTGCATTGGCTGCAACCACGCCTGTAGTCCTCAATTCTCAGCTTCCAGTTCTCAGCCCCCCCTGGCGCAGTTGTGGCAAGCAAAGCCACAAATATGCACTAATGACGTCGTCGCAGAAGCAGCAGCATCAGAAGCAGCTGAAGGTATAACACACACATGCTCGCACACCTCATTACATTTTGGGCCCCATTATGTGGATCTTTCGTGTAAAAGGTAACTGAGTCCAGCAAAAAATTCAATGACGTGAATTTTTCAGCTCATTGATAGCGCAAACAAAAAGCAGCCCGTTCGGAAATTCAATCAGCCCACAATCCCTTCTCTTTGTTGCTTTGACTTAGATCCGTTGTTCAACTCTGCACAATATTCATATGGAACAATGGAAAATTGACGCCACGGTCCGTGCCTCCGTCCTATCCCTCCAACCATCTATTACCTTAACGTTTACTTTCTGGTCCTCTTAAGCGTACGTGATTTTAAGCGATTTGCAGCATTCATTTGCGTTTCATTTGCAACGCCAGTGAAAAACAAGTAAGAGTGCTCTAGTCGAGAGTGCCCGACTGGGATATACCCTGATCCAAGGTCTTACATTCATTCCAGTTATTTATCTGCATTCATACATAGAAACACACACACATATACAAACAAAAGCTGCTGGCTACGCGCGTCATACATTTGCTTTGCTTCTTCTTCTTCCTTTGACACCAAACTATGTTACATTGAATCGTTAATAACTTCTTTGTTTATTGTCCAATATAAATGTGAGACTATGTAAAATCCGAAGGTCATACCTTTTAAAATACGTATTTTTCGATTTCTTGGAGATCGGGGAGGGGTATCCAAAAAAAAATGCATTTAACCTCTGTATGCTATTGGAGAGTATATGTACCAAATTTGGTGACTCTACGTCTTATAACTTTTAAGCTATACCTTAAAAACACTGTTTTGGAAACTTAATTTATCGATAACTTTTGAAAGGATTGAGATATTGAAAAAAAATTGATGCGTTTGTTTAGAACTGGCAGTACAGTAACTTAAACCTGAATATAAAGTTTCTAGCTTTTATGACTTTCAAGTTATGCCCGAAAAACACTTGTCTGAAATCGATATTTATCGATAACTTTTGAACGAGATGAGATATCGAAAAAATGATAAACTTGTATCGTCCCGCCACTACGAGAACTTATATTTCAAATATGAAGTCTCTAGCTTTTGTAGTCTCTGAGAAACACGCGTTCATACAGACGGACAGACGGACATGGCTATATCGACTCGGCTATTGATACTGATCAAGAATATATATACTTTATGGGGTCGGAGATGCTTCCTTATGCCTGTTACATACTTTTGCACAAAACCATTATACCCCTTTTTCCCATTTTTAATGGGATCAGGGTATAACAAGTAAGAGTGCTCTAGTCGAGAGTGCCCGACTAGGAGATACCCTGAACCCAGTTCTTACATTCATAATTTTTTATCTGCATTCATACACAGAAACACACACACACAAACAAACAGTAGCTGGTGGCTGCGCGCGTCATGCAATTTATTAATTGAATGTCGACTAGAAACAGTCAGACAAAGAAATTATGTGAAATTAACCTTAAATATATAAAATATATATTAATTAAAAAAATCGAATTTAATGATTATATAATTAATATTTAAAGTATAATGAACTATAAAAAATGTAAAATAAGTAAAATCTGGGAGGTTTAAAAAGCCAATTGGCCCAACATTTGTTGCAAGGATTGGGGAATTATGAGTTAGGGGTTAATGATTTGTATTAAGTTAGTAAGAGTAAGATAAGACTAAAACAATAAATATTATAAGTGCGTGATGTCTGACTCAGCGACAAAAAGTATTCATCTATGCACGGTCAGAGATCCCGCGGAGATATATAAGTATAGACGATACGTGGAATAATGAATTATATGATTTGCAAAGAACACGAATTGGATTGTGCAAAGCATAATCAGTCGTTCATGAAGATAAGACAAAAGAGACAAAGTTTCTAGTAGGTCTACTATGAACAGAAAAGTTAAGACGACCTAAAAGAGAAGAGGAGGCAATGTCGCCGTTAATTAACTTATGCAGGAAGACAACACCAAGGGCTATTCTACGGTTAATGAGTAAAAAGCGACTGAAGTACGATGGCAAACGGAGATTGGGATCCCAGTTTAGTCCACGTAGGGCGAAGAGAAGAAATTGCTTCTGAACATACTCAATACGATCCTGAAAGATTTGATACTGGAGGCACCCAATGCATAAGCATTATTCAATAATAGGACGGACCAAGGAGACGTAAAGAAGTTTGGTTGTGAAAGGATCGTTAAATTCTTTTGACCAACGTTTAATGAAGCTTATTACATCTCTGGTAATGATAGATTAAATATGGAGATTAAAGCTCAAATTCGTATAAAAAATTACTCCAAGATCTTTAACAGTAAAAATACGTTGCAATTAAATATTATCAATCGTATAAGTGGTTAAATGGGGTCTAGAACGACTGAAAGTCATAAACATGCATTTGTTAGTTTCACATCATCTGCGTACATAAGAATGCGAGAATGTGACAAAATTGAAGGCAGGTCATTTATAAAAAGAGCAAAGAATAAAGGTCCAAGATGACTACCTTGAGGTACCCTAGAAGTAACGTGTACCGTTTTCGAGGAAGTTGACCTAAGCACTTATCTTTGAGTCCGACCATTAAAATTGGAGGAAGACCAATCCAGAAAATATGGAGGGAATCCTAAGCAATCAAGCTTATACAGCATAAAAAATGCATCATTACAAGGGAGGTAAATTCAAACAAATTGGTAGTAGTGGACCGACTTCTGACAAAGCCATGTTGAGCAGGGGAGAAAATCGACTTACTGAGATGTTGCAAAGTCGAAATTAGAAGTTTTTCAAATAATTTAGGGACGGCTGATAGCTTTGCAATGCCTCTGTAATTAGAAATATCAGACTTCCCACCTTTTTTGTGGAGAGGAATGATGAAAGATTACTTCCAAATAGATGGAAAGACTGCTGAGTCAAAGAATAGATTAAAAAGTTTTAGCAATGGTTGAAGTAGGGACCTACAGCACTCCTTGAGCACATAACTAGGGATGTTGTGTGGCCCAGGAGAGAAAGAAGATTTTAGTGATTAAGAAGCAGAAAGAAGTGAGTCATCAGTCATAGCAGGATTAAATAAAAGGTTCGAAGGTGAAATATGATAAGGATACGAAGTGTTAATATTGGGAACAGAGGAATATGTTGAATGGAAAAAGTTAGCAAATAGGTCAGAGGCAGCAGAGTCGACGCTGGCTTTTTCTATCCCAAGAAAAAAAGGAAAAAGGCAAATTTGAAGATTTGGGCTTTGAATTAACAAAGTTGTAAAGTTGCTTAGGATCCTGAGTAAACTGTCGTTTGCAACAAGTAAGGAAGTTCTCGTAGCACTGGGAGTTTAAAAGGACAAAATTGGACTTGGCTATAGAATATTTGGACAAATTAACAATGGAACCAGACTTCTTACACTTTAAAAAAAAAAACCCACATATAATGTTTTTAAAGTAAGAGAGTCGAGGCGTAAACCTTGGTGGTTTGCTTGATGCAGACGAACGGATATATTTCGGAATGCAGATATCAAACAATGCATTAAGGATTTCATAGAATTTGTTAGCAGCAACATCTATGTCAACCGAATTGTTTAAAAAAGAACAATCTGTTGCATAAATATGCTGATTCAGCAGACTATAATTCTCTTTACGGAAGCAATAACGTTTTTAAGTAGGGGATGCTGAAGGCAAAAAATTTGTTGAAAAAATGAAAGTGAAATTTCGATTGTGGGATGGTACGAATCTTCCGACATTGTTAAAGGCGCTGATCTAGAGATAGCAGCCGTAGAGCTGTCATTGATAAAAACTAGATCAAGCATTCTTGAATTGATTTGAAACAACGAAAGATCAAACATGCAATCGAAAAAATCATGTTGAGCTGAGGGTATACGGTGTTTTGTGCTATTGAAAAATGACCATGAAATGCTAGGCAGATTGAAATCTCCTAACACTACAAATAGATCATTATCACGCATATGGGTTGAAATTTCCCTAATATAAGATAAATGTTGCATATAGACTTGAATATCGGAAGAAGAAGCAATATAGGAGCATGAAATAAATAAGGCCCTTGATGGGAAAATTACCTTAACAGCAACAATTTCAACACCAGCTGGTGCAGAGAAATTAAAAATATCCGACTGGAGTGTGGTTTTGATGACGATTAGTACGCCATCACCTCGAGTCGGCCGATCGTCTATAAATAATAAAATTATTAGACAACATTTCGCAGTCAGACACAGTGGAGTTTAACCAAGTTTCTGAGGAAGCGAGAATGTCAGAATCAAAAGAAATACTGTTCATGAATACATTTTAAGTTAAGACATAAGTCCTGAAACATTTTGGTATTGAATGGTAGTTAAAGCGGGATCTAGTTTTTTGGAACATATCTGGATGAAAAGCTTCAAGCTGCGAGTGAAAAAGACAAAGCTATATTTCGTATTTTAGGTTCAAATTAATGAACAATGATTTGAGGCAGCAAAAATTTAGGATCACAAATGATCGGGAAGGATGCTTTTGAAGGATGCTTTTTCACGAAGAGTAGAAAATTTAAATTTAGTGATAGAAACACTAGCTGAAAGTTTTGAGAAATATAAGCCGCTAATGACTCGCATGTAGTGTCAGCTGAAAGCCTGGAAACAAACACTTGCTTTCTGGGGGCAACTACATTAAGGATTGGCTGAGGGGGAGCTGAAATTACAATAGGATTAGTTCCTTCATTAGAAACAGGACTTTGAGAAGGTCTGCGCTTGCGACGAGAAACAACTCGTGCCGTAGTACTTGTCATCGGAGCAGGCTCGATAATTGTTGGTATAATAACACCCCCTGGAGAAGGCAGGGAGTTAAATTGTAGAGACGGCGATAGTGACAGAGAAAGAGTGGTCGAAACGTCCAAATTTTGGAGAGTTGCCAGAAGTGTTGGAGATGTCTGAACGATAGAAGGGGGCACAGGTGAAGGCACACTTAAAAAGTGAGATTCTAACTGGCGAATAGGTGGGGTCTCAAATTTGTATTGGCTCAGCAGTTCCTCGCTTGAGACAAAATCACTAGCGAGTAGCTTTGCCATCTTTTGCAATTTTAAAAATTGACTTCTTATGGAATTATACATTCGCGAAAAGTCTATTTGCATGTCGATGCAAACTGGGCACGACCATTTCAAGCCGACGTTTCCTTTTTTAGCAATTGCGGCAACCCTATCACATTCGCGACCAGTGAGCCCTGCACACTTGACATGCATTATGTTCTCGCCCAACCAACAATAAATAAATTGCGGCTGAACAGAATCATCAGCCTGCTTAAAAGTGCAAGTCTTTTTGCAGCATGACATATTGACTACGGGGGTCAAACAAAATGCACAAATTTAGAAAAAACAAGTAAGAGTGCTCTAGTCGAGAGGGCTCGACTAGGAGATACCCTGAACCCAGTTCTTACATTCATAATTCTTTATCTGCATTCATACATAGAACCACACACACACACAGCCACACGCTACTCATTTTATGAAATTTTTTTCCTTCTTTTCCTTTCATTGACCCATACTATGTTATATTAATATACATACATAAATTGGTTTATTGTCCGATCGTTATGAAATTTGTAGAACATATAGCTGGTATATAATAAATGTGCATAAATTTATGAGTATGCCAAATCAGACCTCCAAAAATACGAGTTTTTCGATTTTTGGGGGATGAGGAAAAGATATCAAAAGAGTAAAATATTGTTTAATTCTGTAAAAATAAATACCTAAGCAATTGAAGTGAATACCAAGCGTTTGTTATAAAATACCAAAGAAAGGTTCTAGAAATTACACTTATATCGACCAACATCACAATTCGGCTTCAATCGTGGAAAGTTTTTCCGGAGCATTCATTCTCGGACCACCGCTACATTAAAACACAGATCACAGAAATTTGCCCTATCCAGGTTAAGTCTTTAAACCTCAGGAAGACAAACTGTGGACTCTGTATGCGGTTATTATGGAAGAAATTGGCACCAGCACCGCTCTTCATCCCTACTAAACCTTAAAAGGTTGAAACAGTAGTAGAAATACTCCCCAAGTCAAGTTATGCTTTACAAGACAAAGCGTGCCCAAAAAGAATCTACAGGGAAACTCATAAGCCACCATGGTGGAATGGAGACCGTGTAGAAAGTAAGAATCAATCAAGACGAACATTCAATAGTGCCAAAGAGTCTGGTCATGATACCACGTGGGCAGATTATTTGACGGAGCTAAATAAATACAAAAACAAAAAAACTTTGGGAAAACCGAAGAGAGTCTCATAGTCAAACTTCTGCAGCAACATCGAAACCACGTCCGTGACATCACGTCTAATGAAGATACTGGCTTCCTCTCCCTCCATACCAGAACTTCGACAAGGTCAAGGCGGGGTGTGGACAGATTCCTGTTCACAATCACTAGACCTCCTGCTAAACACCCACATCATGGGATGCGCCTCTTTACAAAACCCACAAACAAACAGTTTCTCAGACTCATTAAAACTGGTCGGTAAGATAGTTAACATACACAACATACGGTGGACGGTTAACACTTTTAAACCGTATAAGTCGCTGGGCTCAGAAACAATATTCTCGACTATACTACAGCATAGCATAGATCATATTCTAGACTCTCTTCACGGGCCTCTAACAATATCCTGCCAAAGTCCATCACCGCGGCTCTTGCGGGTCTGGGTCCCCTGGTGCAGTTCATAGCTCAACTGCTGACGAGCAGGATGGTGAACTTCAGCATGGGGACAGCGTCCGCCAGCAGATACGTTAGTAGGGGCACAACAAAACGAGATGTCCTATCCCCCCTTCCTTGGGTAGAAGCAGTGATCAAACTACTACGCACACTGAAGGAGAAGAAACACGTGGTCTTGCATAAGCGGATGATGTAGCCATCATAACCCAAGGCAATGTACTGTAGACCCTCTGCAATCTTATCACTCTATCTGGATGGGCCAACTCTTGTGGCCTGGGAGTTAATCCGAGCCAAACAGAACTTGTACTTCACAAGGAACTACAAAATCCTAGTCTTACCCTCCCAAGATGAGGTAGCACAAGCCTATCACTACGTGATAATGCGAAATATCTAGGTGTAGTTCTAGACAGGAAACTGTACATGGACGTAAATTTTAAGCTACGAATAAACAGGGCACAACCACCCTATTTGCCTGCGAAAAGGCTTTTTGAAAAATATGGGGTTCTCTCTCTTTCAATTGCGCACTGACTGTACATGGTGGTTATTCAACTAATACTTCTCTGCGGAGTCTTAGCTTGGGCTGTTGGGCTCAAAAGGTAATCTAAGAGCAGTTAATGGAGTCCAAGGAAGTGCAGAAATTTACATGAGTGCAGCTCTACACACAACACCAACGGAAGGACTAAGCATCATGTTCTACCTTCTTCCTCTGGACATAGTGTCCAGAGAACTTGCCATTATTTCAGCAATTAGAGGAAAATGAAACACTGTTGAAACAAGCATCGAACACTTGCACAAACAGCCGAACGCTGGAGAACAACTTTACCGTGCGCGACTAGCAACTAGGCTCACTTGGCCGTTCCTGGATATAAAGTGACACAAAATAAGTCACATCTTCATCTAAGTGGGAGTCCTCACGGGGCACTGTTTTATCGGAACACATGTTAACAGGCCAGGTTAACGACTTTTGCTGAAGTTGTCAAATTGCAGAGGAGGAGGAAAACGTTGAACACCTTCTCTGTCACTGTCCGGAGTTCGAATGCTTCACCTGGGCAAAGTATTTTTCAACAGCATATCAGAGGTATCCGAGCTGAGTATTCACAAGATACTCACTTTTATTATATGCTCGAAAAAGTAAAGAGAGGTACAAACCCCCGCTTAATATGGATTACGTGGTTTCACAAGGGGCCTATTTTTACCCTTAGACAGAGGAAACTCTGTCCCAGCTTCCTCAACCTAACCTACTTATGATATACGAGAATATACATACCAAATTTGGTCAATCTAGCTCTTATAACTTTAAAGCTTTTGATTGTGATAAAGAATTTGTAGAATTTATGGATGCTTCCTTATGCCTTTTACATACTTTTGCACAAAACCATTATTACCTTATTTAATGGGTTCAGGGTGTAAAAAGTTTTAAGTTTGTATCACCTGTTCCAACACATCTCCCCAATCTGCCATCTCTGTCTATCAGTTTTATCTTTCTGCAACTCAATATATATCGTCTATGCTTTGCGACAGAGACTACATTATTATTCTTGGACATTTCACTTTGCCTGAAGTTGCTTGTTCCGCAAGTTCGAATGTATTATTGCCTTCAAGTTCTCATGAATTTATTGATGGAGTTTTTTATTTTACTTTATCTCAAATGAATCCTGTGCATAGCTGCTTCAGCCGCTAACTTGATTTTGTATTTGTATGTGATTTGCTCAACTCAATAATCTTATTCATCAAGCCGACTGGTCCTAATTTTACTCTTGTGCAAATATGGATATTGCCATTAATTTGTGTTATGATAACCTAAACACTCTATTCGATAATTGTGTTCTTGAGAATCTTGAAAGGTTCGTTAGGCCAATAGACCGGTTCTCTTGAGAATAAACAATGTTGAAGAAAGTGAAGCCTACATAATATAAAAATTTAAGGGATCGGATCCTTCCAATCTATCCCGTTACATTATTGCTAGATTCTGATTATCTGCGACGCTGTTAACTGCAATTTGCACAAGATCCTAGGCAAATCAATAAAATTGTTAAGTCGAAATGCAAATCGTATTCGACTTCTACCTATTCCAGTTCTACCTATACACCTAACACTTCTTATCCATTTACTATTCAAAAGTCTTTTGGCATTTTTGGTCCTGTTATCACTGAAAGTGATTGATTATTGACTTAAATTTAATCAAGCCAGGTCCTAATGGAGTTCCCGGATGTGTACTTAGATTCTGTGCGGAATCTCTTTGCAAACATTTTCACAAATTATTTGTATGTTCTGTTGACTCTTGCTCTTTTCCCGCGATTTGGAAGGATTCCTATGTGATTCCTCTTCATAAGCAGTGTTCTATGTCCGATGTTAAAAACTACAGGCGTATTTCTGCTTTTCCTAAGGCATTTGAAAAAATTATAACATCTCAACTGCAACATCTTTGTAGCTCTATTATTTCACCTTTCCAGCATGGTTTTGTGAGACGCAAACCTACCACCAGTTACTTACTAGATTTTTCTTCTTAAGTGATTCAAGGATTTCAAGAAGAAATGCAAACTTATGTCAATTAAACTGACTTCAGTAAAGCCTTTGACTTTGTTAATCATTATCTTCTGCTTCATAAACTAAGCCTAATTGGATTTCATTATAACCTTCTAAATTGGCATTTTGAGTATCTGATCAACATAACTCAAAAAGTACTCTTAAAAACTTCTGTATCTAGAACGGTATTTGTCACCTCTGGCGTTCCCCAGGGTAGTCACCTTGGTCCTTTGCTTTTTAATCTTTTTTTAATCTCTCACTATAATGAACTTATGTATGCTGATGATGTGAAGCTGTGCTTAACATATTATATTTTGACCTTAAGCTACTAATTGCAGGCTAATATTGATTCTTTTTCGTCTTCGTGCAAAGTTAATTTGCTACAGCTGATCTGCTCTTAGTGTAAGGTCATGTCATTCTATCGTGGCTCACCTCAAATGGTATATTATTTACGCGATAGGAGCCTGCTTGAAAGAATAGATAAAGTAAATGATTTAGGTTTACTTCTAGACAATTAATTAAAGTTTGAAAACCACACCAAGGTGACTGTCAATAAGGCTCTTCAAGTTTTTGGGTTTTTAAGCGGTGGTCACAGGAATTTGATGATTCTTTTTTCTGCTCAATATCAGACACACCAAGCTCAAATCGAATCTGTGCCAAAGATTTTTAATATTTGCTCTGCTTGGCTTTAACTGGTTTTCAGCCATTGACTTGCCTACTTACTCTAGTAGACTGCTCTTAATTAACATTCTTTCTTTAACTAATCGTAGAGTAATGCTTGGCAAAATATTTTTAGTTAAGCTGAGAAATTGTGAAATTGACTCGCCTTTGTTGTTGAGCCAAATTTATTTTGCGGTTCCCTCTAGACCTACCCGTTATTTCATCCCACTTACTCTTAATCATTGTACTACTAATAATTCATTGCATGAACCTTTCCGAGTTCTCTGCTCTGGATACAATATACTTTTTCGTGTATGCAATTCAGAGTCCTCTCTTACTTTAATCAAGAACTCAATTTTAAATTTTTTATCTCGTTACTAACATTTTTTTTTAGCTGATTTTAAAGAATTTATTCATTACCTATAATTCTTACTAATCTCATTTTATTATTTTTGGTTTGATTGGGTTTTTCTAGGCTTTCCCAAATTATTGCAACAAATGTTGGACCAATTTTTCAATTAAATTATCCCCAGACAATATTAATAATTAAATATTTATAATTAACTTTCATTTTAAATTCTTCATTTAATTTTTAATTTTATTACAACATATTTAAGTTTTTGTAATTTCTTGTTTCTTAAATAATTTTTATGACCTGATCCCATTAAAAATGGGAAAAAGGGGTATATTGGTTTTGTACAAAAGTATGTAACAGGAAGCATCTCCGACCCCATAAAGTATATATATATTCTTGATCAGTATCAATAGCCGAGTCGATATAGCCATGTCCGTCTGTCTGTCCGTCTGTCCGTCCGTCTGTATGAACGCGTGTTTCTCAGAGACTACAACAGCTAGAGACTTCATATTTAAAATATAAGTTCTCGTAGTGCCGGGTCAATACAAGTTTATCATTTTTTTTCGATATCTTATCCCGTTCAAAAGTTATCGATAAATATCGACAAGTGTTTTTCGGGCATAACTTGAAAGTCATAAAAGCTAGAAACTTTATATGTTAGTTTAAGTTACTGTACTGCCGGCTCTAAACAAACTCAGCATATTTTTTTTTGGATATCTCAATCCTTTCAAAAGTTATCGATAAATTAAGTTTCCAAAACAGTGTCTTTGTGTCCTTCAAATTTCATTACGATCGGAAAATAAACAAAGAAGTTATTAACGATTCAAAGTAACATAGTTTGGGGCCAAAGGAAGAAGAAGAAGCAAAGCAAATGTATGACGCGCGTAGCCAGCAGCTTTTGTTTGTATATGTGTGTGTGTTTCTATGTATGAATGCAGATAAATAACTTCGATGAATGTAAGACCTTGGATCAGGGTATATCCTAGTCGGGCACTCTCGACTAGAGCACTCTTACTTGTTCAGTTTAGACTGCTCTAAGTCGAAATTAAATAAATAAATAAAAAATGGTTTTGTGCAAAATTATGTAACAGGCAAAAGGAATCATCTCCCACCCCATAAATTATATATATTATTGATTACTATCAATAGTCAAGTTGATCTAGCCATGTTCGTCAGGCTGTCCGACTGTCTGTACGTCCGTCCGTTTCTTAGAGACTTCAGAAGCTTAAAAACATCATATTTGAACTAAAGGTTTTTGTTGTTTCTTAATGTTTAACTTATCAATTTCTTAAAATCTCTTATATTGAATCCGGCTCTTGCTTGCTATAAGCAATCATCTTTAATTTTTTGCAAACATCTTGAGTTTTGAGTACATATGTGTTTATTTCACCACGAAACACAATATATAATTAGAAGAATAGTGTTTTGTAGTAGTAATAGTAAATACATTGCATATAGATTTATTAATATTTGCTTATTTTTTATTAGTTTAGCTCAAGACATGCATGCTGTGACTTGTAGTGGTGAGGAAGTGAAGTAAGAAAATCTATCTGTTCAATGGAAAATAAGCGCTTTGGTTGAGATCATCATTGATTTACTAGTCACTTTATGGTAAAAATATTAAATAACAACCAAAAATATATAAAAACACATTAATAAATAAATTAATAAATATTACTCATTTGTACTTTTTAAGAACGTAGTATAATATTAAACAGCAATATGTATTCAGACTTTCCTGTCTGTTTTGACTAACTACTCCATTTTTTCACACTCCCTGTTAAGCCCGTTAGGAATTTAATTCGATCTCTGTTTGGCGCTCTATAGTCCAAAAATATTTAAAAATTAATGAACATAAACTAAAGGAATTGTGAAGAAAAAAAACGCGCTAAATGAAAACATAAAAGCATCAAATTGGGTGTAGCTGCGAGTGAATATTATCAACTAGATATATTTAAACGGATACCGCAAGCTCTTTACCGTATTCCCAGAACGAAATGCTTTAACGACTCCTCTTTAACTTGAAATCGACCCCGCTTTAAACTTAAACCGCTTTTGTTTAAAATTAACGGTCCCCTGTTTTACAAAAACGGATACCTGATTTTAAAAACGGGCCCCTGTTTATGCTTGAACAGACCCCTATTTAAAAAAAACTGATCTCGGCTTAAACATAAACCACTCTGTGTCAAGCGATCTGGATCGGGTTTGGCACACATACTAAAAAACAAATGAACAAAAACCTTAAAAAAAAATATTTTATAATATAAACTTTCCAAAAAAAATTGATAAAATGAAACACTCTTGCTTATACTCTATAAAATATAATAAAACTTGCAATTACTGAGTTTGGTTAAGATAGCTTGAAAAACCAAAAAAAAATTTTCATACAACGACTAATTTTTCAACTGATTGTTCCTTTGGCAGCTACAAGATATAGTAGTCCGATTTTGATGAAATTTTCTCAGCGTGCTTATATAATGCTAAAACTCATGGTAAGTTTGGTTGAGCTATCTCAAAAAACAAAAATATTCGACCGATCGTTCCTATGACAAAATTCAAAATTCAATCAATCTGTATAAAGTATAATAACAAATAATACTAATAATAATAAATAATACTAAGTTTGGTTAAGATAGCTTGTAAAACAAAAAGGTTGTTACTACAAGGACTAATTTTTAACAGAATGTTTCTATAAGGTATAAAGGTCCGATTTTGATGAAACTTTGTGAGCATGTTTAAATAATGCTAACACTTATACATATTTGTTAAGTTTGGTCGAGTTATGTCAAAAAAACAAACTCTCGACCGATCATTCCTATGGCAGCTATATGCTTTAGTAATCCGATCCGGCTGACTCCAACATATTATTTGTGAGCAGCAGAAATAAGGTTCTGTACCAAGTTTCATCAAGATAGCTTTAAAATTGAGAAAATAGTTTGCGTAGAAACAGACGGTCGAAGGACAGACGGACAAAGGTATATCGACTCGTCTTGTCGTCCTGATCAAGAATATATATACTTTATGGGGTCGGAAATGTTTCCTTCTATGCGCTGCAAACTTCAAGCCCAAATTATAATACCCTCTACATAGGTATAAAAAAACGAAACAATATTGTTTCATTATAGGGTAAAAGTGAATTTTTGGAGCCCGTGCTTCGAATGTGAGTTCAATTCAACCACACAAAACTACTGTAGTATTTAATAACAATGTAAATGCAAAATCAAAAAAAAAAAAAGAAATGTAGTCGAAAATGCCCGGATAGGAGATACCCGGAACCCAGTTATTATACTGATAATTCTTTATATGCATTTATACATAAAAACACACACACACATACACACACACACACACACACACATAAAAACACAAGCTACTCGCTCTGCGCGTCATGCAATTGATTTGTTTCTTCTTCTTCTATTGGCTCCAAACTATGTTACATTGAATCGTAAGCGACTTCTATGTTTATTGTCCGATCGTAATGAAATTTGTAGGACATAAAGATGGCATAAACATATGTCAAATCCGAAGGTCAAAACTACGTATTTTTCGAGTTCTGTGAGATCAGGGGGAGGTTTCAAAAAAATTAAATGTTTTTAACCTCTATATGCTTAAGAAGAATAAACGTACTAAATTTAGTACCTTAACCTCTTATAATTTTAAAGCTATACCTTAAAAACACTGTTCTGGAATCTTAATTTATCGATAACTTTTGATAGGGTTGAGATATCGAAGAAAAAAGGATGAGTTTGTATTGAGCCGGCATTACGGCAACTTAAGTTTTAATATGAAAGTTATGCCCAAAAAACACTGGTCTGAAATCGATTTTATCGATTATCTTTGAACGTGACGAGATATCGAAAAAAAATTGATAAACTTGTTTTGTCCCGCCACTACGAGAAGTTATATTTTGAATATGAAGTCTCTAGTTATTTTAGTCTCTGAGAAATGCGCGTGCACACAGATGGACAGAAGGTCAGACGGACAGACGGACATGGCTATATCGACTCGGCTATTGATAGAGATCAAGAAAATATATACTTGTAGGGGTTGGAGATGCTTCCTTATACCTGTTATTTACTTTTGCACAAAACCATAATACCCATTTTCCCATTTTTAATGGGATCAGGGAATAACAAAATCTAAATGAAAAAAAAATTACTTAAATCAATACAGTTATGTACCTTGGCAAAATAAAAAATCGCCTCACTAAACCATGAATAAATTATAAAAAAAATTAAAATACATTTAACAAAATAGAGTTTTAAAAGCAATGAGAAAGTGATAACACGAACCTCAAAACTCACAAATTACAATGCATTCGAGGAATACTCAACCGAACCTCAATTACTTTATAAAAGGTTGGGGAATCATATTCACTAATCTTTAGCTGCACAATGACTTCAAGTTAACTCTGAAGCAAAGAAACCCTAAAAATCATCAAAAAAAATATTTATACCTTTTGAACAATGATAACGTCTTTAAAAATAAAAACAAGTCAGAGTGCTCTAGTCGAGAGTGCCCGACTTGGAGATAGCCTGAACCCAGTTCTTACATTCCAAATTCTTTATCTGCATTCATACATAGAAACATACACATTTACTTCGCTTCTTCTTCTTCCATTGATCCCAAACTATGTTACATTTAATCGTAAATAACTTCTTTGGTTATTGTCCAATCGTAATAAAATTTAAGGGACATGAAGATGACATATATGTGAGTATGCCAAATCCGAAGGTCATACCTCCAAAAATATGTATTTCGATTTCTGGGGGTTCGAGGGGAGGTATCCAAATCAAATATGTTGTACTTCTGTTTGCTACACAAGAATATTCATAGTGAGTATGGTACCCTACCTCTTATAACTTTCAAGTTATACCCAAAAAACACAGGTCTGGAATATAAATTGATCAATTACTTTAAAACGGGTCGAGACATCGTAAAAAAAAATTAGATAAACTTTTATTGACCCGGCAATACGAGAACTGAAATTTTAAATAAGAAGTCTCTAGCTTTTGTAGTCTCTAAACGCGTTCATACAGACGGACAGACAGACAGACGGACAGGCAGACGGACATGGCTAGATCGACTCGTCTGTTGAAAGTGATCATTAATATATATACTGTATGGGGTCGGAGATGCTTCCTTATGCCTGTTACATACTTTTGCACAAAACCATTATACCCTTTTTCCCATTTTTAATTGGATAAGGGTATGAAAATAATTAAGAATCTCCTACAGCAAAAATCAAATAATATTAAAAAATGGCTCGTAAACCAACCTTATTATTATAAATATGATCTTAAATATAGCAAATACAAAACAGAAGAAATTAACTTTAAGTAAAATGAACCAGACAAAATGCGGCGAATCATTAATTTATATTTAACTTCCAATAACAACAAAATGCTAGTGGAATCTAACTCTTATTCAAAGGAAGCTGAAATCACTTAATACTTAAAATTTCCACTCGCTTTTCATACAAATTTAAAATAAAAAACTTCTGGAAGATATGTTATCTGAAGGCTGCTCCTTAGCAACTACCAAATGCCAGCTTGTTATTCTCAAATCGTTTTTAAACCTATAGAATATGAGCAAGACCTTATAAATATCTAAATTAAAGCTATTGAAATCCGAGCCCAGCGCAGCAAACTAAAAGTACATAGTAAATCTGAGTCCATTCTACTTTCAATTAAGTAGAATACAAGCAATAAGTCACAATCACTCACATTCGCTCAAATTATAAAATACAACACGAAAACCGAATGCAGATTCATGTTTTCGAAATAATACCGTGAGTTTCATTAAAACAACAATATAAAAACAAGTAAGAGTGCTCAAGTCGAAAGTGCCCGACTAGGAGATACCCTGATCCAAGGTCTTACATTCATTGAAGTTTTTTATCTGCATCATACATAGAAACACACACACATATACAAACAAAAGCTGCTTGCTACGCGCGTCATACATTTGCTTTGATTCTTCTTCTTCCTTTGGCTTTAAACTATGGTACATTGAATCGTTAATTACTTCTTTGTTAATTGTCTGATCAAAATGAAATTTGTAGGACACAAAGCTGGCATATAAATGTGCGACTATGTAGGTCATACCTTTTAAATTACGCATTTTTCGATTTCTGTGAGATTGGAGAGGGGTAACCAAAAAGTGAAATGTATTTTAAATTTGTTTGCTATAGGAGCATTAATGTACCAAATTTGGTGACTCTACACTCTATTTCTTTTATGCTATACCTTAAAATCACTGTTCTGGAATCTTAAATTATCGATAACTTTTGAGCCGGCAGTACAGTAACTTAAACTTGAATATAAAGTCGCTAGCTTTTATAACTTTCAAGTTATACCCGAAAAACACTTGGCTGGAATCGAAATTTATCGATTACTTTTGAACGGGACGAGATATCGAAAAAAAATGATAAACTGGTCTTGTCCCGGCACTACGAGAATATTTCAAATATGAAGTCTCTAGCTTTTGTAGTCTCTGAGAAACGTGCGTTCATACAGACGGACAGACGTACAGGGCTAAATCGACTCGGCTATTGATAGTGATCAAGAATATATCTACTTTATGGGGTCGAAATGCTTCCTTATGCCTGTTACTCACTTTTGCACAAAACCATAATACCCCTTTTTCCCATTTTTAATGGGATCAGGGTATAACAAGTAAGAGTGCTCTAGTCCAGAGTACCCGACTAGGAGATACCCTGAGCCCAGTTCTTACATTCATAATTCTTTATCTGCATTCATACATATAAACACATACACAAACACATACAATCAGAAGCTGCTTTGCTTCTTCATCTTCCATTGGCTCTAAACTATGTTACGTTGAATCGTAAAAGTGAAATGTACTTAACGTCTATATGCCATAGGAGAATATACGTACCGAATTTAATGCCTCTACCTCTTAAAACTTTTAAGCTATACCTTAAAAACACTGTTCTGGAATCTTAATTTATCGATTAGTATTGAAAGCGTTTAAATATCAAAAAAAAAGTTTGTATTGACGATTAAATTTAAATATTAAGTCTCTAGCTTTTATAACTTTGAAGTTATGCCCGAAAAACACCTGTCTGGAATCGAAATTTATCGATTACTTTGAACGGGACAAGATATCGAAAATAATGAGTAACTTGTATGGACCCGGCACAACGAGAGCTTATATTTTTAATATGAGCGTTTGGGATTTTGAGCGCATTCTGGATGAAAAGCACGCCAAATGCCGTAGATGCAAAAAATGTCATAAGACAGGTGGCAACACGTCTAACCTTGAACCATTTGAAGCGCGCTCCTCCTTCGCATACATGAATGTACTTATTGCATGCATCAATGTCCAAGCTGATCGTCAAATAGTTTTGTTCTGCCGAATATAATATAACATTGGTACTTAAAAATTCAAATGATATGGCTTAAATGGAAATGGTTGCAACATATATCCAGCCGTTCACCGTTCGTTGAAAATAAAGGCTTCAGATATTTTGTGAAAATCTTGGATCTTCGCTATACGTTACCGACCCGTTATATCTATGGACGTTTATGTACTAACGAACAGTACATTCAAAGGTGACTACCTTGTGGTACTCCGGACGTGACCTGAACAGACTTAGAGACAAGTCCTTTAAAAAAGACTTTTTGGGATCTTAAACTTAGATAATTGGCGATCCAAAGAATTAAGTTTTTTGGAAATCCCAGAAGATGAATTTTATGAAGTAAAAGAGAATGATTAATGGAATCAAAAGCCTTACTGAAATCGGTGTAAATAACATCTGTTTGCATTTCGTTTTGAAACCCCTTCATAACAAAAGAAGTGAATTCAAGTAAGTTAGTGGTAGTAGATCTATTTTTCACAAACCCGTGCTGGCAGGGTGAAATTATAGATCTACAAAGATGTTGTAGTTGAGAAGTTATTAATTTCTCAAACATCTTAGGAATAGCAGACAATTTAGAAATACCTCAATAGTTTTGAACGTTTGACTTGTTTCCTTTTTTATGGAGAGGAATAATAAATGATTCTTTCCACATAACAGGAAGAGAGCACAACTCGATGGACAGATTAAAAAGCTTATATAATGGCCTCAAAAGACCTTCAGCACAGTACCTAAGCACGCAGCCTGGTACTCCATCAGGTCCCGGTGAGAATACTGGCTTAATAGCCTTAAGATCATTTAATAGCGAGCTTTCCGTTATTAAAGGTCCAAATATGCAATTAGAGACATTAACATTGTCAGGATATGGCGAAACCAATTGAACATTTGATGAACTATAAGTTGTTTGAAAAAACGCAGCAAATAAATCGGCGATGGCCTGATCTGTGTTAGCTGTCGTTTTTCAAAAAATACGGTTGATGGAAGTGTTGATGATTTACGTTTCGCATTAACGAAGTTATAAAACTGTTTAGGATCCCGCTGAAACTGTAACCTGCAACTTCTAAGGTAATCCTGGTATCATTGGTTATTCAGGACAGAGAAATTGGATCGAGCAATCAAGTAGTTAGAGAAATCCAAGAAAGAGCCAGTTTCCTTGAACTTTTTGTACAATTTTGACTTTCTATTTTTCATGCTAGTTAATTCCCGTGTAAGCCAAAGTGGTTTGTTAGAACTACATGCATTACGAACCGGGACACATAAATCAAGTAATGAATTTAAGGTTGATTAAAAAATCGTGATTGCACTGTCCATGTCCCTACACCTGTAAAGCTGGGACCAGTCAGTCTGGGATAAGAGTTGAGTAAGTTTAATAAAATCGGTGTTCCGAAATTGACGAACTCGCTCTGGAGGTAGATTACGTGGGCACATCCCCCGGATATGTAAATCTATCAACACTTCCAAAGTTGGGTGATAATGATCTTCAGGAAGGGAAATAGGTTAATACGGGAGACAGATACGAGGGAGGGATCCAAAGCGAAAATAAGATCAAGCATCTTATTCTGAGAATTTGGGATAGCATTGATTTGACACAATGACATCCCAAATAAATTTTCAAGAAAATCATGTTGGGTCGTGGGAGTCAATACATTGGAGTCTACATTAGAAATCCAAACAGTCCCAGCAATATTGAAATCACCAAGAACAACAAGAAAATCACGATCAGAAAGCATAGATGATACAGAAAGTATTGCAGAAAAATGCAAAGAATATACAGAATTGTCTGCAGAAGGGGGGATATAAGAACAAGTAATAAAAAGGCTAACACCACGAAGGTTCACTTTGACAGCAACAAATTCAATATATCTATGGACGTTGATGTACTAGCGAACAGTACATTCAAGTGGCCCAACGATACCAAGCCAGGGCTTGTTAACGCGCGGACCCAGGCAACATGCAACCCACCTCCCGCCCAACCGACCGAGGGGCGCGCCGCATAACGTGCGGCTACGAAGATCGCGAACTAAGAATAGAACATACAATATAAATACAACAAATGAACATAGAATATTTAAATGTTAGACAGATGTTGTAATAGTACAGTTCTGAGAGTAGGGACAGAAGTAGCATTACTTATTATCGGGAAAAAGGTTATTATAACTATAGCATAAGATCCGAAAAGGGTTATGAACTGCATAGTTAGTATTACAGGCTTGCAGGGAAATCGGGAAAAAGTTCCTAGTACTTCTGATCGGAACAGCAAAACTAATTTGGCTAATTAATTCTGATGAATCAATTTCACCGTTAATTAGTTAGTGGAAAAAGATTACACCAAGCATGGTTCTACGATCAGAAAGAGAGGGAAGATTTATTAGTAGAAGTCTACTACGGTAAGGAGACAAGCGAGTATTAGGATTCCAGTGAAGATTATTACTATTTCTGAAGATAAATCGACATCAACAGCAATAAGTACACCCCCACCACGACGAGAAGTGCGATCTTTTCTATAAATGGAAAATTTGTTAAAAAAAATTTCAGAATTTAAAATGTCGGGCCTTAACCATGTTTCAGAAAAGGCAACGACATCAAAAGTAAAGGACATGCTATTTAGGTAAGGATTATTAAGTTTACTACAAATACCTCTTACATTCTGATAGCCCAGTGAGAGAGAGGATTTTAGTTTTTTGTGCTATCAGAGACTATAGGTGCTGGATTAGACCTAGCAACTACAGAGGGGAGTGCAACCGGAGTCCGATTTTTCTTTTTTGCAGTGTATTCTTTTATGATTAAGTGTTCAGGCCAAAAATCTTTACAACAAATTTTGTTGAAATGATCGGCAGGAACACTTATTTTAAATGAGGAAATTTCACGAAGATACGTAAATTTAAATTTTTCCACCGTAATATTGGCCTCAGATTTAGCCTGAATAAAGGCCTTGACATCATCAGATGTAGTATCAGGGGCAAGCCTGGAAACAAAAATTTGTTTTTTTGGTGGGACACCTACAAGGGTATTAACATCAACCGCAGCTGTAACTCCAGGAGGAGCTATAGCCTTAGTTGAAAGAGTATTTGATTTGGCAGACATATCAGCAAGAGTATGCTGACTTGCAACAACGCTGACTTGCAACATACATTGCAATATGTTCACATGCAGAACATGCAGATACGGAAACTAGCAGCACTAAGCATACAACACATAGAGGCGTCAAATCGACTAAAAAGTGGTTGCATAAAATTATTGCACTGGACGATCCCAAGCAGCTTCGTGTGCTGCGACTGCGACAGGAAGGAAAAGCGTAGCATTCAGTCAGAGAATATTCTTCTGGCGATCAGCGGCACACAGCGCCGAACTCATTGCTTGCTCTGGCTTCGCTGCCGCAACATCTATTTCGACGCTCCGAAACGCTTGCATATATGCAAATTAGCAGCAACATATATGCATATATTCAATCACAAGAAGACATGCGACCATTGCTGTGAATTTCCGGCGTTGCCGATTTTCTGTAGTCGTTCGAGCTTGTAGGTAGAGACGGGGCGGGGGTTGCAATAGTTCTATGAGGCAGCCAGTGGTAAATATTTTTGTAAATATTTTTGGTAAGGGTATCTATGCGCTGCCGTTTAATGGATGTGTGATTTATGGACATAAATGCGTATACATGTAGTAAACAACACCAAAAATATTTAACTTATTACTCTTTTTTATAGTATTACTTTTTATTTCCTAAAAGTTATTTAAATTTTCTATGTGACTGCCTCTAGTTGCCTATAAATAAATAAATAAATATATTAAATTAAACTATTAATAATAACGAAAACATACATAGCACTAAGAAATGGAAAAACTTTTAGTCTTAAACAAGAAGTTTGCACACAATGGATTAGCGCGTACAAGATGGTAGAACGGATATTTTTAACCAAACTGTTTATTTCTCCTGTACTCCGGCACCGTTGACGGCTGATGAAATATCAATTTTAAAAGATTTACAAGGCTTACTTTCTCCGCTTGATCCCGTCACCTTACAGTGTTCTTCAAGTTGCACTGTAACTGTTTCGTTGATTATTCCAATTTAAAATGACCTCGTCCAAAGTCTGTGTGAAAAATACAATAAATTTAAAACGCCGGAAAGAAATGAATTTGCTTAAAGTTTCAAGAGAGAGCAAAAAAACGGTAAGTTTTTTTGGTAAGTTATGATATAAATGCGCTGTGGAATAAGCATGAAGGCAACGAACACCAAATATTATTTTCTTTTTAATGTTATGATTTTATTTATTTATTTATTTATAAAAAACAGCTTAACAATGTGCAGTTAAACATAAAAGACTATAATACAAAAGAAAAATCTAACAGTATTGGCAGCTCTGACACTAGAGACTGATTAACTGGCTGCTCGAGCCGCTATGGTCCAACTCACAGCAAGATGTGTTCAGACAAAGCCAAGTTAAAAAAAAAATAAAACACAAAAAAAATTAAAATTAAAATGAAACAAAATATAATAAAATATATAAAAATAAAAGAAAAAAAAGGATTACGGCTAATTTAAGAAATACATCAACGCTTTTTTAACAGTAATTACATCAGAGTCAAACGAGTAGAGATGGTAAAACTTATTGTAATTAAGGCACAAGGTACGGAAGGCTTCATGTTGAGCGTAATTTGTTAGGCAGACAGGTAGATGGAGAGGTATATAATTTCTAGTTGGGCGGGACGGAACTGAAATAGAAATGAGGCTAAGAAGAGTACTGGAGTCAATCTCGCCAGACAGTAGTTTATGCAGCATTATGACTCCATGGCAAGTTCTACGATTTGTTAATGATGGTAGGTTAATCAAGCGAAGTCTACACTCATAAGAGGGTAGCTGTCTGTCTGAGTCCCAATTTAAGCCACGAAGGGCGAACATTAGAAACTGCTTCTGAACTGATTCAATCAGATCCTGGAACTTTTTATACTGTGGAGACCAAACACAGGATGCATATTCAAGAATAGGTCTGACCAGCGAGATGTAAAGTAGTTTGGTGATATACGGGTCAGAGAATTCCCTAGACCATCTCTTGATAAAACCAAGGACACCTGAAGCTTTGTTAGAAATGACCGTTATGTGACAACTAAAGCATAGATTCGGAGCAAAAAGGATGCCCAAGTCATCCACCTTGCTTAAACGTTTTAAGGGAATATTGTCAATAGTGTACTCAAACATGTACGGTTTTCCACGGTGAAATGCCATAAAATTACATTTCGAGATGTTAAGTGGTAGATGATTTAGAAAACACCAATTGTTAAGGGAATTTAAATCCTGTTGGAGCAAACTTGAACTTAGTGGGTCTTTAAATGATAGACAGAGTCTGAGATCATCTGCATTCATTAGTGCATGAGAATGTGACAAGGCGAGAGGAAGATCATTTATGAACAAAATAAAAAGTAACAGCCCAGATGGCTACCTTGTGGGACACCAGAAGTTACCTTAATAGGTTTCGAAAGCGAAAAGTTAAAGCGCACACGCTGGTACCGATTATGAAGATAAGAGGTAATCCACAGAAGAAATTTGTTTGGAAAGCCCAAATGACACAACTTGAAAAGGAGAAGATCGTGGTTAACTGAATCGAAAGCCTTACTAAAATCCGTATAAATGACATCAGTTTGACATTTTGATTGAAACCCAGTGTTAATTAAGGTTGAGAACTCAAGAAGGTTGGTTGACACTGAGCGCCTTTTGACAAATCCATGCTATATACTTAGAAATCAGAGGCAGACAAAAATGCTGCAGTTGAGAACAAACAATTTTTTCAAATAACTTAGGAATTGCGGATAAGTTAGAAATGCCTCGATAATTAGATATGTCAGCCTTAGACCCTTTTAATGAATGGGGCTAATATGACTCCTTCCACACTTGAGGGAAATCGCCAAGCTCGAAAGAACGGTTGAAAATAAATAACAGAGGCAAACATAGCGAGTCAGCACATAGTTTAACTCTCGGAACTTTATCCGGACCTACGGAAAAAGCATATTTAGAATTTTTTAGATATGATAAAAGGCAGTTATAATCAATGAAAGGTGGAACAATACCATTAGAATGACATAAAGAGAAAGGGTAAGTCCGAAATGAGTTGGACGATGAGGAGTAGCATTGTTGAAAAAAGGCTGCAAATAGATTTGAAATATCAATATCATTATCAGCAGACACATTATTAAAAACAAGTAAGAGTGCTCTAGTCGAGAGTGCCCGACTAGGATATACCCTGATCCAAGGTCTTACATTCATTGAAGTTATTTATCTGCATTCATACATAGAAACACACACACATATACAAACAAAAGGTGCTTGCTACGCTCGTCATACATTTGCTTTGCTTCTTCTTCTTCCTTTGGCCCCAAACTATGTTACATTGAATCGTTAATAACTTTTATGTTTATTGTCCGATCGTAATGAAATTTGTAGGACACAAAGATGGCATATAAATGTGAGACTATGTAAAATCCGAAGGTCATACCTCTTAAAATAAAAACCAAAAAAAATTCAAAAATAAATAAGGTAAAAAATAAGTACGTAAATAAATAAAATATAAAAAAATCCACAAACTTGCCAAGATTTTGCAACTAATTTTAACAATATCGAACAATATAATCCAACGAACAGCTGTTAGAAATTCTGTATGTTTATAAGCAAAGATACTAGCTTAGATCAGCGACGTCGCTTAAAAGCTCAATGTACGGAGCTTTAAAGCTTACAAAGCTCTGGGCTGATGCACAACAATAAGAATAACAATAACAACAACGCCGCTGCAGCCGAAAAAGCACTGGTTGTTGTTTATATGTTCATAAAATCCTAGCACAAAATAAGTTGAGTAAAACAGACGAACGAACGATCAGCCGCTGAAAAACGAAACAAGCACTTGTACGTGTGAATGTAAGTTTGCACACTAAAACAGACAGAGTGACGGAAAGCAGAGAGCTTGAGAACCAGCACCAACAACACGCAGACGCGAAGCGTAGGTGGAAGAGGCTTAGATTGATCGAAAATAAAGCGAAAGGGCAAAGTTCACAAGTCAATAACAATTTGCATTCGGCAAGTAATTAATTATGTCAATGTTCCTTAAAAGTGGGCAACTTCACTGAAATTGGCGGCACTATCACCTAAACTTCATAAGTGTATGAAAAACTATATTTTTAAAAAGCTTTTAAATGCACAAAAACAATAATTAGGCGGAGCAAAAAAATGAACAAATATGAAATTACCATTAAGGCAACGAAACCTAAATATACAACTGTTAGTTTCGTAATATGTAATTTTTGTCTGATAAAAAATTTTGGGGATGTTTAAGGCTCTAATTAGCTTAATTTGCTTGCAGGAATACTCTTTTTAAGACTTGATTTTGTTAACTGAAATACCCTTAGTGTGAGGAAGAATTCCTTAGCGAAAATATCGCGATAGTATCGATGTCTTAAAGAAAAAATATCAAAAATATTGATGAGGCCACTATCGATGTTTCTACAGCTCTAATTGTAACCCAGTTTCCAAGGGGGTAGGTGGCCGACCTGTGTCCTCTGCTACAGCGGAACCAACGTCACCATGTAAGAGGGTGGGAGCCTGCAGCCCAACAGCTGCGGTGCTAATATAAGAACCAACCGCTAAGGCTGGTGGCTTTGGTGATGCTGTCAGAGTCCAACTCATCAAATGTTTAATTAAGATTAGAAATGATTTAAAACTATACGAGTGAACGAGAAGGGAGGGCATAAGCTGTTCCACTTTGGATTGGGATAGTTAAGATATAAGAGTTTTTTCTCTTCGCACGACTACAATTAGTCAGCACATTAAGCAGTTTTTAGAGCATAGTCGAACTTCCGAACAGTGTGTACAGGATACAGCGCGTAATTTTAGAGTAATTACACGTTATTATAATTGAACACCTATCGGCTGACCGCCTATATAAAAGAAAATTAAATTAAGCGCATACGCTGATGATTTCTTCCTTATAAATAGTTTTAACAAATAGAAGCATATACACTTCAAACTAGACTCCTTGTTTCAAAATATATCGTATCAATAAATAAATGGCAACATTTTCATATATGCATACAACATAACGGTCTCTGTAACATAATGTATTTATATTTAATACCAACAGTTTAATCGTTAAAAATTCATTATCTAAAAATCTTTACATAATTAAATGAAGTTATAGTAGTTAAAGGGGAGAAATGGGAAAATGGTTATAATGGTTTTGTGCAAAAGTATGTAACAGACATGAGAAAGCATTTCCGACCCCATAAAGTATATATATTATTGTGAACTATCAAAAGTCGAATCGATCAAGCCATGTCCGACTGGCTGTCCGTCCGACCGTCCGTTTGTATGAACGTAAGTTTTTCAGAGACTACAAAAGCTGAAGACTTCATATTTAAAATATAGGTTCCGAGTTCCGGGTCAATTCAAGTTTATCATTTTTTTTAGATATCTCTTCCCGTTCAAAAGGGATCGATAAAATTTGATTCCAGACCTGTGTTTTTTGGGTATAACTTGAAAGCCATAAAAGCTAGAGGCACCATATTCACTATATATATTCTCGTATATTATACAAAAGTAAAAATGTTTTGGTTTTTTTTTGATACCTTCCTCCAATCCTCCATAAATCGAAAAATATGTATACGGTATGACCTTTGGATTCAGCATACTCACACAATTATGTGCCATCTTTATGTCATTTTGGTCATAACGATTGAACAATATACAAATAAGTTATATACGATTAAATGTAATATAGTTTTGGGCCAATAGAAGAAGAAGAAGCAAAGCAATTGCATGACTTTTACAGTAGCAGCGTGTGTTTGTATGTGTGTGTGTATGTGTTTATATGTTTGAATGCAAATTAAGAATTCTGAATGTAAGAACTGGGTTCAGGGTATATCCTAGTCGGGCACTCTCGACTAGAGCATTCTTACTTGTTTTTTAAATGGGTTTTTTTTTTAAATACAAATTTTTTATTTGGCCCTAAAATGCGCCTAGGCAAATAATCCGATTGCAATCAAACACATTGGTGATTTATAATTTATTTTAAACTGTTTTTACTTAAGGACTACTAGTTTCTTTAACATCAATAGACTAATTTTGAAGATATTGGCAATTATGTACACGATACCTAAAATCTTAGCACATTGCAAAGATCTTATCGAATAACATTGCTTGCCAATCGGTGAATTGTCAGAGGAAGCCCAAGAAGCCAAAACTAGAAATAATTTTTAAAGCATTTGGATAGCATTTTTGCAAAAAGATCACGTTTACTCGCAGACTTTAAGCCAAATGAAAGAACTTTAAAATGCCAATTTATAATCTTATTGAAAACATAAACAATTAGGTTTAATTTTCCATTATTATATCTAATTTCACTACCACCATGCAGGTAACTTTTTTTTTAAACTTTTTCAGATAAGGCCTAGAATGTTCGTTCCCGGAAAAAATGTTTTTCTTCAAGTTTTGTAATATAAAAATATATTTCATGTATGCATATTTTCAAAAAAACAAAATCATTAATATTAATTTTTCAAAACATATATTAATGAATTTGAAATTAATTAATGAAATTTGCACAATGCGGTTTCAAAACCATTTTATCTGGAGCTTTGTTAGTTAATTTGAAGACAATCGGACTACAATTTATCACTTATTCCATATTTTTGACTGTGAAGCTTTGGCCACGTTCACCAGCATGTCTTGCTACCTGATAATTTGAATGATAGCTTTGATCTTTCTGGAGAACGCGACTGATAATGTATCATGATACCAAATTTCTTGTATCATGATAGGTGAGCATGTATCAAAAGAAAAAGTGCGCTAATTTGATGTGATATCACTACCATCAGCAGTTTTTATCGAAAGGCTTCATATCTATCGGTAATTCCTATTCGTATGTAAGCAAACGAAATTGAGCTAATACGTAAATACCGCTGATATGTATTTGAATAAATTAATAACAATTAAGAAATTTTAAAATATTTTCTTACTCTCATGTCCATGATTTGTCTTATCTATAAGCCGATTAACAGCTATTTGAAATAAACAAAAAGACAACGCTTCTAATTTTTTTGTGATACTTGTCAGGGAGCATCTTTCCTGGGGACCGTGCTCTTTGGAGATGATCGGATAAAAAACACAAAAGTAGCATGCAACAGTTTTCCCGCAATTTTCTGACTTTGGATTTTCCAAAATTTAGAAGTGATGTCTAAGTCACAAATTATGTAATACACACACACAAATTATGCAATAAAACAGAATACACAAAAATCATATACATTTGGGCAGGTCAAACACAGCAGTAAGCACGTTTTGCTAACTCTCTCTTTACTCATCCAAACTAGAACAGAACCCGTCCAGAGGAAATTCTGTCTCTAGTCAAAACTCTCCGAAAAGTCTAGCTAGTTCAAGTGCTAGCTATGACGTCACACCCGAATTCAGTTTATGTGCTGTTATTCAACCGACTCAATCCTTTTGGATAAACATATTGGTGACCCCGACAATTGATGCTCCTTCCCGGCAGCAAGGATATAGTCAGAATAACTAATCTTGCACGGCACCAAGGACACCACCTACACATCCGTCTACAGAGCAAGGTACTGTCAAATATTAGAGGTCCTTTACGTCAATAGGAAACGCAACCACCTATCCTTAGAGCCACAGGACACCAGGTCCTTTACGTCAAAAGGACGTGGAACCACATCTTTAGAAACACAGGACACCAGGTCCTTTACGTCAAGGGGACACGAAACCACCATATCCTTCGAAACAGCAAGGACACCACATCCTTCGAGTCAGTGAGGATACCATATCCTTCGATACAGCAAGGACACCACATCCTTCGAGTCAGCAAGGACATCGGAAAACGTAAGGTCAACTCGGCGACCAGCAATACTACTTCAAGATCACATAATTGATCACTTGCCCAATTTTTAATAACAGAAATGGCCAATCGTTACTTCGAAGCGCTGCTCCAAGAGCAGCAACATGCTTTCGATGATCTACAACAGTTGTTCAGCAACATCAAAAAGGATGGCAAAGCGCAAATCCAAAGAAGGATACTATGCCAAGATAAGAGATCGATTGGGCGAAATTTGGAATCAAATTACTTCCAACCACGCCTTGATCCTACAAACCGAACAACTTGCCGCCGAAAACAGCTTTTTCCCTACACATCAACAAATCGAGCAAAGCTTTACCTATGCTATAACCGTCAAATATTCACTATTGGTCAGAAGCAAGGCCCCGCTCAGTTGCTTCCACATTCAAGCAAGGCATCAAAAACTTTGGAGGGCGCAAAAGCAAAATGAAATGCTCCAGCCACATCCACGACAGGAAGAAGCTCGAGCTTCGAGCGACCTCAAGGACACCACACCATAGCGAACCAGTCGCAAAATTCACCTTCACCACAAAGTAATTCGTAAAATAAACAATCGACTTAAGGATTTTGAATATTAAATAAACGAGTTGACGTCTCAATCACCTAAAACTAAGCACATAATAGAGTTGGTGTGCAACAATCTGCAACCAATTAAAGAGCTGCATAATCAAATAATGGATAGCGGTTCAGAGGTAGAAGAAGTTGGTTACGATCCAGCCCGTTTCCTACAAGCTCGTAGCAAGCTTACGTCATACATTATGACATATCGAGATTCACGACCAAAGCACACGTCAGCTGCTAGGTTTCCGGAAGTAGCCGTGCGATTACCAAGCATAGAAATTCCGAAGTTCAATGGGGACATACTCAAATGGACCCAGTTCATTGACTTGTTTTCATGCATGGTGCACGATACAATATGCTCAAGGTCCAAAAGATGTGGTATCTGAAAACCACACTAATTGGCGAGGCAGAAAGATTGATACGGCATATCGATCTTAAGGAAGAAAACTATTTTAGCGCATGAGAAATATTGACGGATGCGTACAATAATCCCAGAGACGTGGCGAATTCGGTATTGAACCGCTTCCTGTTCCAAAACATCATCAATGACGATGCTAAGGCATTAAAGGAGCTCTACTTTCGGGCTAAATTTGTGTCCAAAAGATTGAATTGGATACAAAGACAGAAATTGTGCGTCAACTGCTTCAGGCATGACCACAAGGCGAATGCATGCCAAGGCCGCACTTATTTTAAGTGTAACAACAAACACAATACATTGATGCATTTAGAAACCACACCGTCCAGACACCCACAATCACCAGCCGTAGGATCAGCTTGCAGCATCAGCTTTAATCTGTTGGCCACAGCAAAAGTGACCGTAAAGGGAAACAACGGGCAGATCGGTAACTTTAGAGCACTGTAAGACTCAGGATCACAAATAAATTTGATATCTGAGCGCTTGGCATTAATACTGTCGCTTAAAATCCATGATACCAAACTCCGCATAGAAGGAATTGGAGGACACTCCAAAACCAGCACGTCCCAAGTAAATGTGCTACTGAAATCACTTCACAGTGGTTTTACACAAAGAATCAACCTGCACACGCACTCAATCCAACAAATCCCCAACACTTTGCCATTGGCGGACCCTCAATTTCACCAGCCAGGCAAAATAGACATGCTCATCGGTGTGGAGCATTATTACTCGATGCTGCTTCCGAGTCAACATAAGATTCAGCCCGGATGACCAGTATTTCAAAACACTGAGCTTGGATGGGCTGTCGCTGGAAAAATGAACTCAGAGAAAAAGTCATCCCGCATTTGTGCAGTTGCAACAAATGAGGAAACGAACGCACAAATGGAACGCTTCTGGACTCTGGATAGCATGGAAGCAAAGAAAATAATCGCACACCTACAAAGGGCTACTGCCAAAAACACTTCGTGCAAAATTTCCAATTGGCATCGGATGGGAAATTCATTGTCAAACTTCCATTTGCCGAAGACCCTTCAGCCCTGGGACCCTCTCTTGAAACTGCTACCAAAAGATTTCTGGCACTGGAACGCAGAACCACGGCTGAAACATGAAAAGGATACGTAGATTTTATGAATGAATACGAAGAGCTGGGGCACTATGAGCTGGGAGCTGAAACCTGAGAGCACCACAACTAAACTACGAGTCGTTTTTGACGCATCATGCAAAACATCGACTGGGAAGTCTCTAAATGATATTTTACACTCAGGGCCCACCGTTCAGAGTGATTAAAGGTCGATTTTACTCCGCTTCAGGACCCATAAATACGTGTTGACATCAGACATTGAAAAGATGTACCGCCAGGTGTGGATCAATCCAGCTGACCAGTTCCATCAAATGATTGTATGCAGAAAGAACTCAGCTGAAGACATTCGCTATTCTCGCCTAAAGACTGTCACATATGTGACAACGTCAGCTTTGGCCATACAGAATAAGGACAAATACTTATTAGGATCATCAGCACTGAAGGATGACTTTTATGTGAACGACTGTCTAACAGGAGCAGGTTCAATTGCTGAAGCGATTCAAATTCAACAGAAGTTGATCAATATATTGCAACATTCAGGGATCAAATTTCACAAATGGTGCTCAAACGATGATCATCTTCTACAAGATATCTCTAAGAAGGACATCGTCAGCAATGTGACAATAGGCGAAGCATTTGAGCACTACAGTATCAAAACACTTGGCCTTATCTGGGTGCCCAAAAAGGACCAGCTCTGTGGCCGAACGCAAGGAAGCCAAGCGGCACGTATCACAAATAGAGGAGTATGCTCAGAACTGGCTCAGATCTTTGACCCACTAGGATTGTTTGCTCCAGTGGTGGTCAAGGCAAAAATCTTCATGCCACGTCTTTGGGAAACAAAACTGTACTGGGATGACGAATTGTCAACAAACCTTCAAAGCGAATGGAAGGACTACCGTGAAGATATGCAGGCACTTAACACGACGCAGGTTCCCAGGCACGTCTATGATGGCAAAACTTCCGTAACCAGGGAACTTCATACATTTGTTGACGCCTCGGAACGAGCATATGGAGCGGCAGTTAATGTGCGAGCCATCTACAAAAACCAACAAGTCTCAGTACGCTTGCTGTGCTCAAAGTCTCGTGTGGAACCCACAGCCAAACAATCACTTCCTCGGCTAGAATTGTGCGCAGCACTCCTTGGTGCCGACCTCGCCGACAGAGTTCGCAAGGATCTTCATCACCCAGAGACAGTCCTTGGATTTTACTGGACTGATTCTACAGTTGTGTTGGCCTGAATTAATGCAGCGGCTTCCACATATCAAACATTTGTGGAAAACCGAATAGCTAAAATCCAAGCGCTAACAAGCCAAACTCAATGGAGACATATGTCATCGGCAAATAATGCAGCCGACGTGCTGTCAAGAGGATTCTCAGCACGGCGATTGGCAGATCATACCCTATGGCTATGTGAACCCCTATATCTACATGGACCACGGGACAGGTGGACAAGCTCTCCAATCGTCGCCCCGATCAACCTCGAACGCAAGGCGATACACGTGATTTTGCCAATCACACACACGACGGTTGACGAGGAGCTGTATATTTGCAGATACAGCAATTCGTCCCACAAGCTACAACACATTGTAGCATACATGTTGCGCTTTTGCTAAAAGATCAACATAGCAAGCACTACTACCCTATGCATGGGAGAGCTGGATCGCGCACGCACCGTGATACTTCGGAGTGTCCAACAGGTTGAGTTCCTGGCAGAGCTCAAGCAACTACAGCGCTACAGATATGTAAACAAGAAGAGCCCTATCATAGCGCTATCACCGATACTAGGAAAAGATGACCTCAATCGGATCAGCGGCAGATTATAGCAAGTGCCACTCCCAAATAACGCTAAATCTTGTTGCCATGCAATGATCCAATTGTTAAGATGATACTGATAGACCTCCATGAAAGCAACATGCACTGCGGGGCTCAAGCATTAAGAGCCATCGCAAGACAACAAGTCTGGATTTTCAAGGATAAGTCCATGAACATTATACACAACTGTGTGAAGTGCACCAGAGCCAAGCCGAAGTTAATGCATCAAATCATGGGTGATATACCTGCTAAACGAGTCACCCAGGCTCGACCCATCCTCAGCACTGGCGTAGACTACTGTGGACCATTCTGGATCCACCATAAGATACGCGGAAAGAGACCAGATAAGGCGTACATAGCAGTATTCTGCTGCTTCTAGTCTCTGGAGTTAGTCAGCAATCTACGACATATGCATTCCTGGCAGCACTTCGTCGTTTTATTGGTCGTCTTGGGAAATGACAAACGATTCATTGCGACAACGCCACAAATTTCATTGGTGCCAACAATCAGCTGAATGATTTGGAATAGACCATTTTCTCAGAGAAAGCTACAAAGACAATTATTGAGCATTGCAGCAAAAGGCAAGTGGCTTTCAAATTCATCCCTCCTCGCGCACCATCATTTGGCCTTCGGGAAGCAGCAGTAAAATTCACAAAAAAGTTGCCGATCAGCAACACGAATACAGCATCACTAACATTAGAAGAGATGAATACAGTGATCATCGAAATTGAAGCAATACTCAATTCCCGACCAATGACCCCAATGTCAAATGATCTAACGGCACTAACGCCAGGGCATTTCTTAGTTGGAGAACCATTAACAGCCGCTCCTGATGCAAGCATTGACGTAGGCGGGAAGACATTTGTTAAGCGCTGGGAACAAATCTTCAGAATAAAGCAGTCATTCTGGAAACAATGGTCACAAGAATACTTGCAAGAATTGCAAGTTCGTCACAAATGGAACACCGTGGCGCCAAACTTTAAAGAAGGATTATTGGTCTTGGTGAAGGAGGACAACCTAATCTGGGCATGACAATTTCATACGAGTGGTGGATGTACAAACAGCATCAGGCATATACAAACGTTCTGTAAGTCGTCTGGGGCCATTATTTCCGGAGGATGTCGCACCCAAGCCTCCTATCGACCATGAGGATTCAACGGAACCCAATGAGCCACCGACATGAAAGAAAAAATCTATGTCACCAACAATATCATCACTACTACTAGTTTTGTGACTACTAACCGTGACACCATTCATCAACAAGCCTAGAATATTCTACGAACGGCTTGGCACAACAAAAATGGACCATTATCATTTACTATGACCTAGAGCCATACTGGAGAGACATGAAAACATTTTCCTGAGGCATATCAGACCTCGGACACATGTGCCCTGAATTACAAAATGACCAAGCATGTCGATCAATGTTTCAACATTTTCAACACCTAGACGAGGAACTACAGTCAGAAAATGTGCTAGTGAAGAATTCTCGACAACGCAGATAACCACTCAACTTCGTAGGTAATCTAGTCTCTTTGGCGTACTGGACCCAATTACGCACAACAGATGACCGAAGTTATCGAGAATGTAAAAACCAATGAAGAGTTCTTACTACATCTGCTCCAGAAGCAGACTTCAATTGTCGACTCAACCATAAATGTGGTCAAGAACGACAAATCTGCCACGGATAAACGACTTCGACTACTGGGACAACACGTGGATATAATCAGCAAGCAGAGGGGAAAATACACCGGCGCCCATCTATCACAAGCATACATGGTACTAGCAACTCAACTTACATTACTAGCAGCAAGTCTACAACGCATGCAGTCGGAAATATTAGATGTTCTAACCGGCATCCGTCGCCACACTATCAGCCCGATATTTATCTCTCCGGATCAATTAAAAGATCAACTAGATCAAATCCGGAATCATTTACCACCTGATCGAATGCTGCCTGTCACTACACCCAACGTGATTCTACTGTACAGAATCATGAGAGCTGAAGAAACCACAACTGTAACACATGTGGTTTTTAGAGTAACACTGCCTCTAGTATCAACATCACAATTAGTAGTCTTTAACAGCTGGAGTTTATTTAAAATAAAACACCAATTCAAGCAGTCAACAAGCACAGATATTAGTTTTTGGGTCTCACACCAGATGATCGTCGACGATGCTTGATGCTACCACAGGACGAATACATCTGCCTTGATCAACAACCCGTATTCAATGTTGATAATCGCTGTTCCAGCTATTCAGCAACAAGTCCAACACTTTGTGTTAGACAACGCAGACAAGAACTCACTTGGTTTGATCAAAAACCCACCAACCTATCAAATGGATCTTTGCGACACAAACCCCAATGGAGCTTCAGCTGAATTCCATCAACTGTACTTCGTGAAGGAGCTGGCCTGTTCTCACTCTCCACCGGATGCACAGCACGCAATGCAAAGATTAGCGTCAGCACCTTTGGCACAACAATCAGCGAAGTAAAAACAACTTACGCTCGTTTTGGCAACATCAGCCTGCCAATGGAAGCATCCTGACCAAATGTACTTAAAACAAACACCCAGCTCACAGAACAAGGAGACGAGGAGCTTGACGACCTACAAAAGGATCACCTAGACACGATGGAACACCACAACGTAGCTTCATACATTGGCAATGTCGTTGGTATTGCTCATTGCATACGCCATACGAAAAAGACATTTATTGTGGAAGCTTAAGCCAGCAGTAACTCCCCCAGGAGAAATCTGCAATTCTTCAGCAGCAACACCCGTTCCACGCCGTTATGTTTTCAACATAAGCGATGGTTGAACACCTGTTCAACGGCCGGGAGAATGTTAAGTCACAAATTATGTGCGGTGCCGCTTTCTGCTGACTATGCGATGAGCATTCAGAGGGCAATAAGTTATATTTGCTGACCGATGGCACACTTTCAAATTACACTGCATACTTATTAGTAATAAGCATTTTTAATCACCTATTATTAATCATGCATAAAACCAGTCTAGATCAGAACCTCACCAGTGGTTACTCTCTCTTTACTCAATCATACTAGAACAGAACCTTACCAAAAGTAATTCTGTCTCTAGACAAAACACTCCGATAAGTTTAACTAATTCAAGTGCTAGTTTCGTCGTCACAGCCGAATTCAGTTTATGTGCTGTTTTTCAACCAACTCAATCCCCAATCAATCCTTTTGGATAAACAATATGTTTAGTGAAACAGTTTTCCCAACGATTTCCGACTTTGATGGGTGGATTTTCCCCAATTCGAAAATCACGTTGCTAATATATGTAATGTCCTATATAGTTATTAATCTAACTTATGACCCATTCCGGTTTTTAATAAGACCACGTCGCCTACTCCTAAAATCATCAATGTTCTTATCATTAAGGGATTTTGTATTAGACTTATCTTCTTTTAGCATTAGTCTAGCGCGTTTTTATGCCATTTCGAAAAAATATTTAAATTATTTAGCATAATCATCCATATTATATAAAGCGTATATTTTATACTTGCATTATTGACATCCTTGAACTGTTTCGCTGATCGGCCGAAGATTAGTTTGGAGGGACAACACTTATGTACAACAAACAGCGTTGCATTAAAAAAATATGTGAAATAATTCAATCAAATGTCCGCATAGCTTTTGTTTTCTGAGATGTACGAGCGAAGGTATTCGTAAGATGTAAGATGGGTTCGCTCTATGGTACAAAAAGTTATCGATAAATTTAAATTCCAGACTAGCGTTTTTGGGCATAACTCACCAAATTTGGTCTGTAAACTCTGGTGTAAAAATCTCCCCCCGATCCACCAGAAATCGAAAAATCCGTGTTTCAGGTGGATTTGGCATACTCACACATTTATATGCCATGTTTATGTCCTACAAGTTTCATTACGATCGATTATAAGAAAGTTAAAGTGAATTGAAGATGTTAAAGCACAATTGCATAAGGCGAGTAGCTTCCAGTGCGTTTCTGTGTGCTGTAAAAAAAATATTTGTTACTTCTTTATGAAATACGAGAATATACGTACCGAATTTGGTGCCTCTCTTATAACTAACCACTGGTTTGGAATCGAAATTTACCGATAACTATTGAACGGGACGAGATATCGAAACACTTAACTTAAATTTTAAATATCTCTAGCTCTTGTAGTCTCTGAGCTCAGCGCGTTCAAACAGACGGACAGACAGAAATGGCTTTATCGGCTCGGCTATGGATAGTGATCAAGAATATAAATACTTTGTGGTATCGGAGATGCTTTCTTATGCCTGTTACATACTTTTGCACAAAACCATTATACCCTTTTTCCCATTTGTAATGGGTTCAGGGTATAAAAATGAATGCCATGGATATATGGGTGGTGCAAAGGGCTAGCTTCTAATTGTGGTCCTATTAGTTGCTGCGCTTCCCTGTTCTTCTTTCCTGCAACGCGCAACACTCAAAAAACACAACTCACAGCGTGCACCAGTTCAACGCCCTTAATTAGTCGTGCAGGAAGGCAGGAAACTTGAGTAAATGGCGCGGAAGCACGCAAGGGGATATGTACTGTCGGTCTCGATGTCGCTGTCCTTGTCGGTGGCAGAGTCGGTGCCGGTGCCACATGCGGCGGCAAGCTGTAAATGCAGAAAGGCAGCTGCTCTCAGTTGTCTTATCAAATGGATGACGGCCATGCAAACGGCTTGTCAGATGAACGGTAACTTTGTTTTCTCTTACTCGGCTATTTAAAGCTATCGTGGTCCCCACTCTTACTTGGGGTATCAGCAGTTGAGGTACCGCGTGCTCCTCCTCCCTTCAACTTATTGAGTCATGTCAAAGAAAAATTGTAAGGCACTTAGCGGATGTCCCTCCGTTTGTTCGTAACAGCACAATCTATAGAGATCTGCGGATACAGCCAGTCAGTTCAGCCATTTTTAATTTTGGTTCACGTTACCGGGACAGGCTAATTATCCACTCAAATCTCTGGCTGGACCGTTAACGAAGCGTCGCGACGCGTCGTCTCAAAAGCATTCAGGCAGCGGATAATTGGATAATTGGGCGCTCACCTGTGGGCCGACTCCGCCCATGTTGTCTCTTAAACAAAGTTCATCCTGCCTAAATAAGCTACGGCTGATAACTTATTTTAATCCTTTTCCCGCAACTTGCTCTGAAGGTCTGTTATGTTTCCTCTATGTTTAACTTGAACAATGTGAAAGTATGTTAATTTATACGAAACATGTTAGTGTAATATTATGTATCAAATTAAAAAAATCTAATTCAGCCAGCCATGAGGAGGGTGGCTGGGTGGTCAGTCGGGCAAGCACACGCAACATTTGCCAAACAAATTGTGAGTAAGTTCCTGCAGAAATAGCACAGGGAAAAGAATATGACGAAGCGGCATTTGCAATGGGAGAGGGGTATACGGCACCCTGCATAATGTAATGGACAATGAGATGGGAACTTGCGTGGCAGTAGGCAGTTTGCTCATGTTGATCAAAAAGATGAGCAAGGTAGCGCCTGACAGTGGCACTGTAGTAACAGTAGCTAAGCAGCAGGACTAGAAGGAATTAGGTCTGCCTTGAGCAACTCACTTAAGGGCCACATTAACAAAATGTTAAAATTTTAAAATGCGTGATTTTGCCACCTTACGAAATGGCTGCAAGAGAGAATGAGAGAGAGATAGAAAGAGGTAGAGAGAGAGACAAATCGACAGAGAAAGCGATATAGATAGAGAGTGGTGACAAGCGCAGTATCCGTTGCTGCAGCCAACTCCAAAGCAGCAAACACAATAAAGAGTCCCGACACAAAGCTGGCGGACGTGGAGAGGAATAGGGAGTGCAGCGCTGTTTCTGCAGCTGCTGCTACTGCATACGTTGCCAACGTCGGCAAACAAGCGCAGTTAAGATGCTGCTGATGTCGTGATGATTGAGTGAACTGTCACATGGCAGCAGAGCAGCCAGCAGAGCCAGCAAACAGCAGACAGTGGAGGCATCAACTGAGCAACCTAGCGTCGTCATCAACTACGACAGCATGCAGCACGTGCTGCAGACAGGTTGACAAAAACTGTGGCCCAACAACAACAACAGCAACAGCAAGGATTACAACAACACAATGCACAAGGCATCAGGTAATGTCCGGTATCAGTGACTGGATTTAAACGGATTACAACAACGACAATCGAGTTAGCGCCGCACAGAGCCACAAGCTGTTCACTACCTTTATCACACGACACTACCTGCCCAGTCTGTCCCTTTTATACACTGAGAGAACACGTATGTTTTTAAAACCCAGAGTCCCACGAATATTATGAAAAGCATTTTGTATGCCATTCGAATTATTTAACGTGCAATTCGAAAACGAAACATATTTAGTTAGTAAACGACCGTTGACAAACCCGCACACCGTAGTGTCAAAGTTGTCTAGGAGAACAAGAAAAACAAGTAAGAGCGCTATAGACGAGAGTGCCCGACTAAGAGTAAGCCCTTACATTCATTCATAATTATCTTTATGCATTTAGATTCTTCTTCTGTCATATACTATGATACGTTAAATTGTAAATAACTTATTTATTTGTAATTATAGACATAAAGATGGCATATAAATATTCGACAAAGTCTGTTACATACTTTTGCACAAAACCATTATACCCTTTTTTCCATTTTTAATGGGTTCAAGGGATAAAAACGACATTATTGAGTTAATAATGTGCATTTTGATCTTATTTTAATCTTTATCTCTCAAGAGTATAAACTTTAAATAGGGAGCTCTTATTTCAAACACACGTTTGAACTGTTTTATTTTAAAACAAGTTTAAACTTGTTCTAAAAGTAATATTTTTCGAGTGTACTCTCTTTATTCTCTCCCGAACTTTGACTTTGCCTTTTTTCGCGGCAAAGCTGAGGTCACAGTGTAATTGTGTGTCTGTGTGAGAAAGTATTTGTGATATAACTGTGGCTTAAGCTAGGGGCACGTTGGTGCCAATACACTAATAAACACCACGAATTAAGCTCAAAGGATTAGACCAAGGCAGAGGCTGAGCTCTAGCAACAGCAGACTTATGATATATATACATGTGTGTATGTGTGTGGGTGTGTGCATCAACAAAACCACAAGTATCAGTTATCTAGTGACGAGTGTCCGACTAAGAGATACCATGAGCCCAGCTCTTACATTATTTTATTATTATTAATCTGCATTGATACATCAAAACACACACACACAAACAAACACAAGCTGACAGCTGCACGCTTGATGCAATTGCTGTGTTTCTTCTACTTCTTATGGCCCCATACTATGTTACATTGAATCTTAAATATTATCATTTTATTACTATTATAAGAATATAGTTATAAGCTATCAGCCTAATTTGGAAAAGCAGTGGCTACCTAGGCCTTCGACTCCGGCAATTACAACATCCTTATAATAGCCCGCGATACAGACCCAGGTCTTCGTTGTTCAGTTGCCCAAATAAATTGGCACATAGACAACTCATATACCAAGGACAGCGAATCTTATGTAACTTCATTGTTTATTGTCCGCATGTAATGCAATTTTTATACCCTGATCCAATTACAAATGGGAAAAAGGGTATAATGGTTTAATGCAAAAGTATGTAACAGTCATAACGAAGCATCTCCGACCCCATAAAGTCTATATATTCTTGATCACTATCAATAGCCGAGTCAATATAGCCATGTTCGTCGGTTCGTCTGTATGAACGCGCGTTTCTCAGTGACTACAAAAGCTAGAGGGTTCATATAGTATATGTATATTTTCCTATAGCATACAAAGTTTAAAAATATTTCCTTTTTTGGATACCTCCCATTGATCTACCAGAAATCAAAAATTACGTAATTTCAGAGGTGTGACCTTCGGATTTTTATGCCATCTTTATGTCCAATAAATTTCATTACATCGGACAATATACAAAGAAGTTGTTTACGATTCAATTAAACATAGTTTGGGGCCGATGGATGAAGGAGAAGCAAAGCAATTGTATGACGCGCGCAGCTGGCAGCGTGTATTTGTAAGTGAGTGTATGTGAGTTTCTATGTATGAATGCAGATAAAGAATTATGAATGTATGAACTGGGTTCAAGGTATCTCCCAGTCGGGCACTCTCGACTAGAACACTCTTACTTGTTAAACCCTGAACCCATTCAAAATGGTAAAAAGGGTATCATGCTGTTGTGCAAAAGTATGAAACAGGCATAAGGAATATTAACGAAATTTATCGCAATCTTTTAAAAGGGACAAGTTATCGATAAAATGAAATTAACTTGAACTGACCTGGCAATTCGACAACTTATATTGCAAATATAAAGTCTCTAGCTCTTATAGTCCAGGACAAGGGTGGGCAGCCAAATTTAGCAAGTGAGCCCGACAACAACATCTACATCAAACACCGCTACTGTGGTCGTTAATCTGTGCAAATCTAACACAACAAATGTGTGCACTGAGCAAAATAATAAATTCAAAGCTCAAAGTTATTCAATATTATTTATATAAGACATGTTGAGCTTGAATTTTTTTAACCAGTGTACAGGGACCAAACTGTTATTTTATTGCTTTGCGATCGCGTCTCGAGTCGAAGCATCGGCGCACACTAAATGTAATTTGTTTTTGCTATCTCGCAAACGCGTCGCGACGAAATGCAGATGTCACGCGATCGCGGCTCGAGTCCAAGAATCGGCGCACACTTCATAACTTGGACCAAAAGAGATAATTGATCAATTTAAAAAGCATATGATAGATAATTAATCAACCTATAAAATGAGTTTCTAGTTTTTGACATATTGTATCTGAAAGTCGACCAAATTACATTAAAATTGTGTTGATTTTGTAACACTGAAAATCAAGCAACTTTGAAGGGCTATATCTTCTAAACCAAATATCTGGTTGTATTAAAGATATCGATTTGAAATCGTTGGAAAATTTCCTATAAAATAGGTTTATTCAATATTTTTTAGGGGCACATGAAATTTTTGATTTTTGCAACCGCACTTGCAGGCGCCAATTGTTAAAAAATAACGAAGTGAGCTCAGTGAGCTCCGTGAGCCACTACGCGCCCACCCTTGGTCTAGGAGATCAGCGCGTTCATACAGACGGACACGCAGACACATACACAGACAGACAGACGGACGGCCACATGGCTTGATCGAATCGGCTGTTAATAGCTATCAAGAACATATGTATATACTTTATGGGGTCGGATATGCTGCCTTATGCCTGTAACATACTTTTGCTCAACATCATTATACCCTTTTTACCCATATTTAACGGGTTCAGGGTATAAATAAAAATAAGAAAGTTGACCAACCACAGCTCTCTAATTAATGCCACCCAGCAGGTAGCCAAGCGCAGATTTAATTTACTTACAGTGTATGCTAAGCGAGATGCGCTTTGAAACCGATGGGGGCACCCCATTGGAAGCGATGCATAGATACGAGCCCATCTCATTGCGTGATATTTTTGTCAGCTTGAGCACCTCACCACGATACGAGGCAACTGTCATCAGATAAAAATATAAAAAGAGGGTGGTGGATTGGGAAACGGGAGTGAAAGAGTGAGGGAGAATTAATAAAGCACTCAGTCTCAATGAGGCTGCTAAAAAGTTGAATTATTTAGTGACAGCAGCATACGTACCCAGTGTTTTGGTGCCCGCATTGTCCTTGAGCACTATTTCACTGCCGTCTTCACGGCGCCAGGTAACAATTGGCTCCGGATAACCACGCGAGCTGACCAACAATTAACAAAATTAATATAAATGTTTTTTTTTTGTGATTCCGAATATTAAATATCCTTATACATAGCAGATAATGATAACAATAAAATATTCTTATCCTAAGAATGCAACGGTAATTTCCATACAATTACTAAATTTTTAGTCATTTGTTTTTTTTGGCATAAATTGAAAAAACTAAAACTATAAGCATAAATTGGAAAAAAACTCGACATTAAACAGATAAATTCAATGGCACAGACATTTATTCATTAACTTATAACCAACTAGCATTTGCCGGCGTGCGGTGCTACGCCCCGTTTTTATGCTCAAAAAAAAATCGGTCGAATATGGACAGTTTACCTTAATTAATTTCCACGCAGGTGAATCTAATCAATCGAATAGAAAACAAAAATTTGTTTCTGCAATAATTGTCACCCATTTTTAAGGAATTTCCAAAATTTTAAAATCATGTTGTTAATATTTTGTTATGTAGAGTTTTGAAAATAAGTTTGAAGCTGATGGATAAAAAATAAAAAAATTGTATAAATCAGTTTTCTCGCCATTTTCCGACTTTGCAAGAGGATTTTCCATAATTGGAAAATCACATTGTAAATATTTTGATATGTTTAGCTTTAGAAATAAATTAAAGGCTGATCGGATTTAAAAACAAAACAGCTTTAACGTTATTTTCCAGTTTTGCAGGAGGATTTTTCAAAATTTGAAAATCACATTGTTAGTATTTTGTAATGTAGAGCTTCGAAAACAAGTTTGAAGAAAATCGGATGTAAACTCATCTTTTGCCCATGCAACCTTAACCTCCCGGGGGTGCATTTTCCATATAATTTGTATAAGGTTTTTAATGAATTTTTATAATAATCTTTAAAAATAAATTTGAAGTCGAGGAAACTACTGTGAAAGTGTCAGCTGTCTAGCTCTTATGGTTTGGGCGCTGTGTTGATCACCAATCGCCAATCGCCATCGCCAATCAGTACGAAATCTTTTATATATATATAGATGACCGTCAGCCGACAGGTGTACAAGGGGATTAACGTGTAATTACTCTGGTAATACGCGCCGCATCTGTTTACACTGTTCAAACTTCGACTTTGCTCAAACGCAGACTCTTGGCACGGTCATGTCTCTGCCATGGGTGCTCACTAATTGTTGACGGGCGAAGAGAAGATAGCTCTTATATCAAATATACCCCAATTCAAGGTGCAACAGCTCTTGCCAAAGAATTCATGGCCGAGGGGTGCTCGGTCGCAAGTATGCGAACTCTGAATGCCTGTCAACCTCCATTTTCTATGCCCTTCCTGTTCACTCGTGGGATTTCAAATGAATTCAAATCAAAATCAAACTTTTGATCAGTTGGATGCAACTCTAAGACCATCACCCCAGGAACCAACTTCCACGGCTGGTCCTACCATTAGCGCTGCAGCTATTAGGCTGCAGGCTCTTACCCTCCTACAGTGTGACGTTGGTCCCGCTGTAACAGAGGACTCGGATCAGCCACCAACGCCCTTGGAAACTGGTTTGGAATGTGCTAGCTTTCCGTCCAGTAGATGCCTGGTCAGGCAATATACGATTGAGGTGATGGCCTCTGACTCTGAAGCCGAAACCTTGTCTGCCGATGCCAACGACAAATCCAGTGTGATCTCTCAGAGGTCTGGTCTCAGGGATGCAGGCATTCAGATTCAGCAATTGCAGCTTAAGTCTGATAACGCCTTCATTAAAATGACGAACCGCGAGAAGAAACTGTTCAAGGCAACATTCGCAGAAGGGTTGCCCAGAGCAGCGACACTTCATGCTGCAAAGCGCCTTCCGCTGAAACTAAGGTTAAGCGCGTCCGCTCGGACGACAAGTCCCTGGACCTAAGTTTGTCCAAAAAGCCGCAGAGTACACATTCAGAGTCGACAGTGCCATCCTACAGCCAGATGGTCAGTGGTGTCAAGCTCGGCTTTGCTTTGACTCCGCTGACAGCAGAGCAGATGGCAACGCTGAAGGCTGTGATTTTGGAGGCCACCCGGATGTCACCAGGCGTGATACCCCAGTTCGAAGGCTGTGCAACGCGAACTGAGTGGTTAATGATCGTCTGTGCTGACAACGGCTCAGCCGAGTGGGTTAGGAGCAAAGAGCTGTTGGAGGAGATCGATTTCCCCGGGCGCACCTAATTAGAGGTTACTTCGGTAACAGCTTGGAACTGTTTCATGCGAGCGTTCTAGAGTATATTTATGCTCAGAACGAGGTCAGCACTGGCCAGAAGAGGGTCGTGCAGCGGGCTATAAATGGTGCCATGCTGCACCCCGCCTTCAGGGTGGATGAAGCACTCTTGCAGACGCTGGCCAAGTGTGGCGGCGAAATCTGGAATTGGATCCTCAAGAACTCTGCTTTTAAGGATATGGTATGCGTGGATGGACCCTCCCGGGCAGCGGCAACAACATCAGCCAAAAAGATTACAGCACCGGCTCCACCTCAGGCGAAACTGGTCGTTGGCCCCTCAAAAAGCAAACTTTTGAACCTAATGTGATAATCGACCAGTTTAAAAAGCATATGATATATAATTGATTACCCTATAAAATGAGCGTTTAAAAATCTGCGATGTTAAGGTGTCTATTTATGGGTTAGCAAAGTTGAAATTTCAGGAAAAATCAATTTAAAAATATATATTTTTAATTTATTGATTTATTATGTTTTGTTTGACAGACTTTTATGATTTAAAATTAAAATTACAAAAAAAAAAAAATTGAAATATTAACTTAAATTTTCTGTAAAATATTGTTCACATTCTATTACAGAAGGTATATCTAAAAGACTAATCATTTCTGAACTATAAATGTTTTCTAAATCTTTTCGTGACTAACATGTTGAAGAGGTTCTCATTCTGTCTCACCCTTGATGCTTTGAAAGTGTTTAGCAATCTGTATTTCTTATAAAATTTATTTAGGGACTCCTGTGCTTCTTCAGAAAGCTCTCCATTTGGCAAAGTCTGATAATTGATTATATATTTGCCATGCGCCAATATTTTATGGACTGTCAGGGTCAACTTGTTCTGTGGATATAATTCTGCTAAAAGTGATGCAGTTTTTGAAGCATATTCTCCATATTTTGCAGAATTGACTTTTTCCTTGCAGTTTAAAACATTTAAGATCGTTCCCAATTTCTTAACAATTTGATTGTTTATCCCAGTAATTTGAGTTACAGCCTCATCATTTTTAAAAAATCTTCTCGAATTGTTTCCATCGTTTGAGTTTCCGTATCCGTACTTGGGGCAGTCTACTTTAAGTCCAACTTGTTTAAAAAACGCATTTTGTATTCGCTTCTTTCTGATCTTTTCCTTATCGTTGTTTGATGTGTTTTCATCAAAGTGTTCCTCCTCTTGTGGAAGCGTATACGCTTATTTTGACAAGAACTCCATACATCTTATTCTTGCGTGTAATGGTGAGATCCCAAATTCATAATTCTCTTCATTTCAAGAATCGTTTAAATTGTTGAAGTTCTTTTGCGTCTTTTTGCAAATTGGGCATGACAAAGTTGATGTTGTGTTTGTCAGTTTGCTAACGACTTTGCCGTCAACCATGGTCGAACGAACGAAACAACAACAATATGAATGGGTTTTCACGGTTATATGTCATAAATTGAAAAGAAATGCATGCAACACATTTTTGGAACTATGTCTTTTTTCACTATTTTACCTCTAAAAAATAAAGAGGCAAAAACGGGCAGCTGGAACGTTTTGCATTAGATAAAGCAATAATCAAAGAACCTATTTTGAAAATATGGCAAAAATAATAATTTATTATTTTCTTTTATTTTCCATCAAAGTTGAGAAATAGCTAAAGAATGGATAGTTAGTAAATATTGATTAACCTGGTCAAGCGCAAAGGAAACAGTTTAATTTTTTTAATTTTTTAATAAATAGATCTATCAAAAGAATTTAAAATAATGACGATATGTTTCCTAGTTTTTGACATATTGTATCTGAAAGTCGACCAAATTACATTAAAATTGTGTTGTTTTTGTAACATTGAAAATCAGGCAACTTTGAAGGGCTATATCTTCTAAACCAAATATCTGGTTGTATTAAGGATAGCAGATTTGAAATCGCTCGATCATTCAATATTTTTTAGGGAGTCATGAAATTTTTTATTTTTGCAACCTCACTTGTTCTACGGGCGCCACTGTGCGTCGTCGGCCCCCAACTAGGGTTCCAGCTCAAGCAAGCGTGCAGTGACGCCTGCTAATGGTGCATCCAATGGAGCTACAAGAGGCAGCACCCACACTGGAGTCACCAAGAAGTAGGTGTGGGAAGCAGCTTAGCCGCGTACAATGCGGAAGAAGGCGCCGAAGCTGCCGAAAGGTGTTCGGGGCAAAGACTTCAGGCGAGGCAGAAACGTAAGTTGTTTTATGACCGAATGTGTGGAGCGCCTCGCGCCGCTATCCTATGGACGTTGATGTACTAACGAACAGTACATTGAAGTGGCCCAACGATACCAAGCCAGGGCTTGTTAACGCGCGGACCCAGGCAACATGCAACCCACCTCTCGGCAAACCGACCGAGGGGCGCGCCGCATAACGTGCAGCTACGAAGATCGCGAAATAAGAATAAAACACAAAATATAAATACAACAAATGAACATAGACTATTTAAATGTTAGACAAATTATGTAAGAGTAAAGTTCTGAGAGTACGGATAGAAGTAGCATTACTTACGATCTGGAAAAGGTTATTATAATTAGAGCATAAGATCCGAAAAGGGTTATAGACAGCATAGTTAGTATAAAAATCTTGCAGAGAAATCTGGAGAAAGTTTTAAGCACTTCTGATCGGAACAGCAAAACTTATTTGGCTAATTAGCTCGGACGAATCAAGTTCGCCGTTAATTAGTTTGTGTAAGAAGATAACACCAAGCATGGTTCTACGATAAGAAAGAGGGGAAAGATTTATTAGTAAAAGTCTACTACGGTAAGGAGGCAAGCGAGTATTAGGATTCCAGTGAAGACACCGGAGGGAAAGGAGTAGAAATTGTTTTTGTACAAATTCTATTATATCCTGATGAACTTTGTATTGGACACAACATATACAAGACCCATACTCAAGAATAGGGCAAACAAGTGAAATATAAAGAGACATAGTCAAATTATTTCGACCAACGCCTAATGAATCCCAAGACACCAAAGGCTCGATTAGCAGCAAAAGAAATATGCTTGTCAAACTTAAGCTTGGGATCTAAGAGGATACCCAAATCATAAACTGACTCAATTCGTTCAAGTGGTTTTCCATTAAGAACATAATTATTTAAAAAGGGCATTCGCCTTTAAAAATACATTACGTTGCACTTACCACAATTAAGATTTAATAAATTTACCTGATACCAGGTTTGAAAACAGTCAAGATCAGTTTGCAACCTTTGACCAGATAAAAAGTCAGTAGTCGAAAAACAAAGTTTAACATCATCGGCATACATCAACACCAGAGAGTGTGTTATCACCGAAGGAAGGTCATTACTACCTTGTGGTACTCCGGACGTGCCTTAACAGACTTAGAGACAAGTCGTTTAAAAAATACTTTTTGGGATCTTAAACTTAGATAATTGGAGATCCAAAGAATTAAGTTTAAAGTAAAAGAGAATGATTAACGGAATCAAAAGCTTTACTGAAATCGGTGTAGATAACATTTATTTGCATTTTATTTTGGAACCCCTTAATAACAAAAGAAGTGAATTCAAGTAAGTTAGTGGTAGTAGATCTATTTTTCACAAACCCGTGCTGGCAGGGTGAAATTAAAGATCTACAATGATGTTGTAGTTGAAAAGTTATAAGGAATAATAAATAATTCTTTCCACATGAAGAAGAGCACAACTCCACGGACAGATAAAAAAAACTTATATAATGGCCTCAAAAGACCTTCAGCACAGTACCTAAGCACGCAGCCTGGTACTCCATTAGGTCCTGGTGAGAATACTGGCTTAATGGCCTGTGTTGATGATTCACGCTTCGCATGAACGAAGTTATAAAACGGTTTAGTATTCCGCTGAAACTGTAACCTGCATTTTCTAAGGTTATCCTGGTAGCATTGGCTATTCAGGACAGAGAAATCAAAGAAAGAGCCAGTTTCCTTGAACTTCTTGTACAATTTTGACTTTCTTTTTTTCATTCTAGTTGATTCCCGTGTTAACCAAATTGGTTTGTTAAAACTACGTGAATTACGAACCGGGAAACATTAATCAAATAATGAGTTTAATGTTGAGTAAAAAATCGTGATTGCACTTTCCATGTCCCTACTCTTGTTAAGCTGAGACCAAATGAATATTAATATATGTGAATATTTAACATACAGGTCTATAAAAATAATTTTGAATCAAATCGAATTAAAAACAAAACATTTTTTTTAAATTTTTTCGTTGTTCATCTTGTTATGTAGAGTTTTAAAAATAGGTTTGAAGCTTATCGGATAAAACCACAAAAAGTTTCATACAACACCTTTCTCACCATTTCCATTCTATACTTTTGTAAGTGTAGCTTTCATAATGAGTTTGGAGCTGATCCGATAGAAATAAATTAGTGTCATACAACAATTTTCCGTTTATTTTCCGAATTTGTGATTAGATTTTCATAAATTTTAAAATAGTTTTTAACGTAAAGCTTTGAACATTAATTTCACGCAAATTGGGCGCATATTCAAAATACAAAAATTTTCAGGCCATTTTCGGACTTTGCAGAATGATTTTGATATTTTGAAATTTGAACGGGGTTTCCCCATTTTCCAAGCTTAGGTATAGAAATTGCTTTTTATTACGCACTCTTAGACTAAGAGGAAACTACAGCTCTCTAGCTCTTATGGTTTGGGCCCTGCGCTGATCACAAATTGCCATCGCCAGTCAGTACGAACTCATTTATATACAAAGACACGTTTATGTACATATTAACATACACAAATACATTTGTAAAAATATCTACCTACTTTTAAAAAATAACGGGACAATCTTTGAATTTATATAGAAGATACAGATTATATTTTCTTGGACTCTTGTTATACCCTGATCCCATTAAAAATGGGAAAAAGGGTATAATTGTTTTGTGCAAAAGTATGTAACAGGCATAAGAAGCATCTCCGACCCCATAAAGTATATATATTCTTGATCAGTATCAATAGCCGAGTCGATATAGCCATGTCCGTCTGTCTGTCTGTCTGTCTGTCTGTCCGTCTGTATGAACGCGCTGATCTCGGAGACTACAAAAGCTAGAGACTTTATATTTGAAATATAATTTTTCGTATTGCCGAGTCAGATCAAGTTTATGTTTTTTTTTTCGATATCTCGTCTTGTTGAAAAGTTATCGATAAATTTCGATTCCAGACAAGTGTTTTTGGACATAACTTGAAAGTCATAAAAGCTAGAGACTTTATATTTAAGTTTAGGTTACTGTACTGCCGTCTCGATACAAACTCATCATCGATATCTTAATCCTTTCAAAAGTTATCAATAAATTAAGAATCCAGAACAGTGTTTTTAAGGTATAGCTTTAAAGTTGTAAGAGGTAGACACACCAAATATGTTACATATATTTTCCTATAGCATACAAAGGTTATGTACATTTCACTTTCTGGATACTTCCCCCCAATCTCACAGAAATTAAAAAATAAATCGTCATTTTAGAGGTATGACCTTCGGATTTTACATAGTTGCACATTTGTATGCCATCTTTATGTCCTACAAATTTCATAACGATCAAACAATAATTAAAGAAGTTATTAACGTTTCAATGTACCATAGTTTGGGGCCAAAGGAAGAAGAAGAAGGAAAGTAATTGCATGACGAGCGTAGCCAGCAGCTTGTGTTTGTAAATGTGTGTGTGTGTGTTTCTGTGTATGAATGCAGATAAAGAATTATGAATGCAAGAACTGAGTTCAGGGTATCTCATAGTCGGGCACTCTCGACTAGAGCACTCTTACTTGTTTTTATAAAATTGTATAAATAAAACTTGATTTGGAAACTATATTTGACGTGCCTGATGCTCTTTTTATCACTGAATCATAACAAATGCTATTTTTCTCTGTGTACGGGACACAAGAACACAAAGTTAAGTGTAATGAATATTAACACAAAATCTTGATTAGATTGTATATATATTTTATTATGACCCTGATTCCATTAAAAATTGGAAAAAGGGTATAATCGTTTTGTGCAAAAGTATGTAACAGGGATAAGGAATCACCTCCGACCCCATAAAGTATATATATTATTGATCACTATCAATAGTCGAGTCGATCTAGCCAGGTCCGTCTGGCTGTCCGTCTGTCCGTCTGTATTAACGCACGTTTCTCAGAGACTACGAAAGCTAGAAACCTCATATTTAAAATGTAGCTACTCGTAGTGCCGGGACAATACATGTTTATAATTTATCTATATATATATATATATATCTGTCTCTGTTCAAAAGTAATTGAAAAAATTTAGATTCCAGACCGCTGTTTGTTGGGTATAACTTGAAAGCCATTTAAGCTAGATTCACCATATTAACTATGCATTTTCTCGTATAGCAAACAGAAGTACAAAATGTTTTGTTTTTTTGATACGTCTCTCCAATCCCCCCGAAATCTAAAAATGCTTTTTTTTGGATGATTGAGCTTGAAATTCAGCATACTCACACATTTATATGTCATCTTTATGTCCTACAAATTTCATTACAATCGGACAATAAACAAAGAAGTTATTAACGATTAAATGCAACATAGTTTTGGGCCAATGGAAGAAGAACAGGTAAGAGTGCTCTAGTCGAGAGTGCCCGACTAGGATAAACCCTGATCCAAGGTCTACATTCATTGAAGTTATTTATCTGCATTCATACATAGAAACACACACACACATATACAAACAAACGCTGCTGGCTACGCTTTGCTTCTTCTTCTTCCTTTGGACCCAAACTATGTTGCATATAATCGTTAATAACTTGGAATCAAGCAATCTTTATTTTTTATGAAATTTATTACGGGACAAGGTCTGATATATGGCAAAGTCTAATATTTAATTATATCTTTGCTATGAGCCAATATTTTATGGACTTTTGGCGTCAACTTCTGTGGATATAATTCTGCTAAAAGTGATGCAGTTTTTGCAGCATATTCTTCATATTTTGCAGAATTATATTTTTCCTTTCAGTTTAAAACATTTAAGATCGTTCCCAATCTTTTAACAATTTGATTGTTTATCACAGTATTTTGAGTTACAGCCTCATAATTTTCAAAAAATTTCCTCAAAGTGTTTCCATCGTTTGAGTTTCCGTATCAGCACTTGGGGCAGTCTACTTTAAGTCCAACTTGTTTACAAAACCCATCCTGTATTCGCTTCTTTCTGATCTTTTCCTTATCTTTGTTTGATGTGTTTTCATCAAAGTGCTCCTCCTCTTGTGGAAGCGTATACGTTAATTTTAACAAGAACTCCATACAAATTCATAATTCTTTTCATTTGTAGAATCGTTTAAACTATCAAAGTTCTTTTGCGTCTTTTTGAAAATTGGTCATGACAAAGTTGACGTTGTATTTGTCAGTTCGTTAACGACTTTTCCGTCAACCATGGTCAGGTGGAACTCGTTACTACATTCAATGTATTTTCCTTCTCTGATTTCGAGCTTTGTTGGCTTAATATTGTTTATTTGTTCTTCAATGTCATTTACTGTGTTCCTTATGAGTTCCAGAGATTCCCTTGCAAACTGAAACATAATTGGTCGCCAATAATACACGAATCACGGTCGTGGAATTTTGCAGTGTTAGGAATCATTCGATTTTAGCCGCAAAGGAACAACAGATGCCATAAACGATATTGTAGCGTCATTTATTTATTTATTTATTTATTTATTCAACGTCGACTAAGTTCAGTCGAAATAAATAAAAAAAAGAAGAAATTATATACAAACAGTTGCAATGAACAACGTTAACATTAAAAAATATAGTTTAACAAAAATTGAATACAAAACAAGTCTGCACTCCGACCCGTTGGGACAGTTTTATAAGGCTATAGTCCAACTCACAGCGAAAGTGGCCAGAAGTACAGACTTTACAAAAATGACATATTAAACATATTTATTTATTTACATATTTATTTATTTAATGTCGACTAAGAGCAGTCGACACTGGAAAATTACAATTTTATAATTTAAATATATAGTTTGTAAAAAGTAAAAATTGAAAAGCACAATTTAAAAGAATGTAAATTATAAATATTAATTTTATTTATTTAATTTTAATTTAATTTTTATTTTTATTTTTATCTGGGGGTAATTTACTTGAAAAAAATGGTTCAACATTTGTTGCAAGGATTGGGGAAAACCCAGAAAAACCCAATCAAACCAAATCAAAGCAAATAATACAATGGGCTTAGTAAGAATAAGTAGTTAAAATTAATTACGTGATAAAAAGTTTAAAATAGAGTTCTTTATCATATGAAGAGAGGACTCTGGATTGAATACACGAAAGAGTCTATTGTATTCAGAACAGAGTACTCGAAAAGGCTCATGCATTGAGTAGTTCGTAGTACAATGGTTAAGAGTAAGTGGGATGAAATTACGGGTAGGTCTAAAGGGAACCGCAAAATTAATTTGGCTCAACAACATAGGTGAGTCAATTTCACCATTTATTAGTTTAACTAAAAAAATTATTCCAAGCATAATTCTACGATTAGTCAAAGAAGGAAGGCTAATTAAGAGCAGTCTACTAGAGTAAGGAGGCAAGTCAACGCCTGAAACCCAGTTAAAGCCACGCAGAGCAAATATTAAAAATTTCTTTTGCACAGATTCGATTCGAACTTGGTGTATCGGATATTGAGGGGACCAGACACAAGAACCGTATTCCAGAATTGGACGAACAAGAGAAGTATAAAGTATCTTGGTTGTATAAGGATCATCAAATTCCATTGACCACCGTTTAATAAACCCAAGAACTTGAAGAGCCTTATTGACAGTCACCTTGATGTGATTGTCAAACTTTAATTTGTTGTCTAGTAGTAAACCCAAATCATTTACTTCATCTATTCTTTCAAGCAGCCTCCCGTCTAGAAAATAATCTACAATTTTAGGTGAGCCACGATAGAATGACATGACCTTACACTTAGAGCAGTTCAGCTGAAGCAAATTAACTTTGCACCAAGATGAAAAAGAATCAATATCAACCTGCAATAAGTGGCGTGAGGTCAAGTCATTAAATGTTAAGCACAGCTTCACATCATCGGCATACATTAGTACATTACAGTGAGAGACCATAGAAGGGAGATCGTTAATAAAAAGATTAAAAAGCAAAGGACCAAGGTGACTACCCTGGGGAACGCCAGAGGTGACAAATATAATTTTAGATACAGAAGTTTTAAAGAGTACTTTTTGAGTTCTGTTGATCAGATACTCATTAAAATGATTTTAATACTAATAAACTCAATGTCCATAGGGCGAAGAGTTGAAATTTTTTCCGACGTAAGGTCAGAATCTACAGCAATGAGGACACCACCTCCCAGTCTGCATAGGCGATCACATCTATAAGATGAGTATCGATTAGCAAAAATTGAAAAATCTGAAATATCAGGCTTGAGCCAGGTTTCAGTGAAAACAAGTATATTAAATTCAAAGGATAGACTGTCTACGTATAGTTTAGAAAGTTTAGTTTTAAGTCCACGTACATTTTGATAGGCTAGGAGAAGGGAAGACATTAGTTTTTTGCAGGAGCATTAGAAGCAGAAGTATCATTAATTATTATAGGCAGTGTAACCGGCGGCCGAGTTTTAATTTTGTTTGTGAACTCTTTTATAATCAGGCCTTTTGGCCAAAAAGCTTCACAACAAATGGTTTCAAAAACTTCAGGCGGAGCACTTATTTTAAAAGAGGAAATGTCTCTCGCATACTTGAACTTAAACTTATTCACCATGATATTAGTGGACTTAATTTTAGAACAAATATAGGATTTCTCGGGGGCAAGGCGAGAAACAAAGATATGTTTCTTAGGCAGAACCACTACCAGTGGCTTCCGAGCAATGCTCGAAGGACCAGGCACAGACACATCAGAAATATAATCTATTGAATTTAATGCCGGAACATTATCATTTCAATATTAACGTTTCAATGTACCATAGTTTGGGGCCAAAGGAAGAAGAAGAAGGAAAGTAATTGCATGACGAGCGTAGCCAGCAGCTTGTGTTTGTAAATGTGTGTGTGTGTGTTTCTGTGTATGAATGCAGATAAAGAATTATGAATGCAAGAACTGGGTTCAGGGTATCTCATAGTCGGGCACTCTCGACTAGAGCACTCTTACTTGTTTTTATAAAATTGTATAAATAAAACTTGATTTGGAAACTATATTTGACGTGCCTGATGCTCTTTTTATCACTGAATCATAACAAATGCTATTTTTCTCTGTGTACGGGACACAAGAACACAAAGTTAAGTGTAATGAATATTAACACAAAATCTTGATTAGATTGTATATATTTTATTTGACCCTGATTCCATTAAAAATTGGAAAAAGGGTATAATCGTTTTGTGCAAAAGTATGTAACAGGGACCTCCGACCCCATAAAGTATATATATTATTGATCACTATCAATAGTCGAGTCGATCTAGCCAGGTCCGTCTGGCTGTCCGTCTGTCCGTCTGTATTAACGCACGTTTCTCAGAGACTACGAAAGCTAGAAACCTCATATTTAAAATGTAGCTTCTCGTAGTGCCGGGACAATACATGTTTATAATTTATCTATATATATATATATATATCTGTCTCTGTTCAAAAGTAATTGAAAAAATTTAGATTCCAGACCGCTGTTTGTTGGGTATAACTTGAAAGCCATTTAAGCTAGATTCACCATATTAACTATGCATTTCCTCGTATAGCAAACAGAAGTACAAAATGTTTTGTTTTTTTGATACGTCTCTCCAATCCCCCCGAAATCTAAAAATGCTTTTTTTTGGATGATTGAGCTTGAAATTCAGCATACTCACACATTTATATGTCATCTTTATGTCCTACAAATTTCATTACAATCGGACAATAAACAAAGAAGTTATTAACGATTAAATGCAACATAGTTTTGGTCCAATGGAAGAAGAACAGGTAAGAGTGCTCTAGTCGAGAGTGCCCGACTAGGATAAACCCTGATCCAAGGTCTACATTCATTGAAGTTATTTATCTGCATTCATACATAGAAACACACACACACATATACAAACAAAAGCTGCTGGCTACGCTTTGCTTCTTCTTCTTCCTTTGGACCCAAACTATGTTGCATATAATCGTTAATAACTTGGAATCAAGCAATCTTTATTTTTTATGAAATTTATTACGGGACAAGGTCTGATATATGGCAAAGTCTAATATTTAATTATATCTTTGCTATGAGCCAATATTTTATGGACTTTTGGCGTCAACTTCTGTGGATATAATTCTGCTAAAAGTGATGCAGTTTTTGAAGCATATGCTCCATATTTTGCAGAATTATATTTTTCCTTTCAGTTTAAAACATTTAAGATCGTTCCCAATCTTTTAACAATTTGATTGTTTATCACAGTATTTTGAGTTACAGCCTCATAATTTTCAAAAATTTCCTCAAAGTGTTTCCATCGTTTGAGTTTCCGTATCAGCACTTGGGGCAGTCTACTTTAAGTCCAACTTGTTTACAAAACCCATCCTGTATTCGCTTCTTTCTGATCTTTTCCTTATCTTTGTTTGATGTGTTTTCATCAAAGTGCTCCTCCTCTTGTGGAAGCGTATACGTTAATTTTAACAAGAACTCCATACAAATTCATAATTCTTTTCATTTGTAGAATCGTTTAAACTATCAAAGTTCTTTTGCGTCTTTTTGAAAATTGGTCATGACAAAGTTGACGTTGTATTTGTCTGTTCGTTAACGACTTTTCCGTCAACCATGGTCAGGTGGAACTCGTTACTACATTCAATGTATTTTCCTTCTCTGATTTCGAGCTTTGTTGGCTCAATATTGTTTATTTGTTCTTCAATGTCATTTACTGTGTTCCTTATGAGTTCCAGAGATTCCCTTGCAAACTGAAACATAATTGGTCGCCAATAATACACGAATCACGGTCGTGGAATTTTGCAGTGTTAGAAATCATTCGATTTTAGCCGCAAAGGAACAACAGATGCCATAAACGATATTGTAGCGTCATTTATTTATTTATTTTATTTATTTATTTAACGTCGACTAAGTTCAGTCGACATAAAAAAAAAAAAGAAGAAATTATATACAAACAGTTGCAATGAACAACGTTAACATTAAAAAATATAGTTTAACAAAAATTGAATACAAAACAAGTCTGCACTCCGACCCGTTGGGACAATTTTATAAGGCTATGGTCCAACTCACAGCGAAAGTGGCCAGAAGTACAGACTTTACAAAAATGACATATTAAACATATTTATTTATTTACATATTTATTTATTTAATGTCGACTAAGAGCAGTCGACACTGGAAAATTACAATTTTATAATTTAAATATATAGTTTGTAAAAAGTAAAAATTGAAAAGCACAATTTAAAAGAATGTAAATTATAAATATTAATTTTATTTATTTAATTTTAATTTAATTTTTATTTTTATCTGGGGGTAATTTACTTGAAAAAATTGGTTCAACATTTGTTGCAAGGATTGGGGAAAACCCAGAAAAACCCAATCAAACCAAATCAAAGCAAATAATACAATGGGCTTAGTAAGAATAAGTAGTTAAAATTAATTACGAGATAAAAAGTTTAAAATAGAGTTCTTTATCATATGAAGAGAGGACTCTGGATTGAATACACGAAAGAGTCTATTGTATTCAGAACAGAGTACTCGAAAAGGCTCATGCATTGAGTAGTTCGTAGTACAATGGTTAAGAGTAAGTGGGATGAAATTACGGGTAGGTCTAAAGGGAACCGCAAAATTAATTTGGCTCAACAACATAGGTGAGTCAATTTCACCATTTATTAGTTTAACTAAAAAAATTATTCCAAGCATAATTCTACGATTAGTCAAAGAAGGAAGGCTAATTAAGAGCAGTCTACTAGAGTAAGGAGGCAAGTCAACGCCTGAAACCCAGTTAAAGCCACGCAGAGCAAATATTAAAAATTTCTTTTGCACAGATTCGATTCGAACTTGGTGTATCGGATATTGAGGGGACCAGACACAAGAACCGTATTCCAGAATTGGACGAACAAGAGAAGTATAAAGTATCTTGGTTGTATAAGGATCATCAAATTCCTTTGACCACCGTTTAATAAACCCAAGAACTTGAAGAGCCTTATTGACAGTCACCTTGATGTGATTGTCAAACTTTAATTTGTTGTCTAGTAGTAAACCCAAATCATTTACTTCATCTATTCTTTCAAGCAGCCTCCCGTCTAGAAAATAATCTACAATTTTAGGTGAGCCACGATAGAATGACATGACCTTACACTTAGAGCAGTTCAGCTGAAGCAAATTAACTTTGCACCAAGATGAAAAAGAATCAATATCAACCTGCAATAAGTGGCGTGAGGTCAAGTCATTAAATGTTAAGCACAGCTTCACATCATCGGCATACATTAGTACATTACAGTGAGAGACCATAGAAGGGAGATCGTTAATAAAAAGATTAAAAAGCAAAGGACCAAGGTGACTACCCTGGGGAACGCCAGAGGTGACAAATACAGTTTTAGATACAGAAGTTTTAAAGAGTACTTTTTGAGTTCTGTTGATCAGATACTCAGAAAGCCAGTTTAACAGTTTATATGGAAATCCTATAAGGGTTAGCTTATGAAGCAAGAGATAATGATTAACAGAGTCAAAAGCCTTACTGAAGTCAGTGTAAATGACATCAGTTTGCATTTTTTCTTGAAAACCTTTAATCACTAAAGAAGAAAATTCTAGTAGGTTAGTGGTGGTAGATCTACGTTTCACAAAACCATGTTGGAAAGGTGAAATAATAGAGCTACACAGATGTTGAAGTTGAGATGTTATAATTTTCTCAAATGCCTTAGGTATAGCAGACAATTTAGAAATACCCCTGTAATTTTTAACATCGGACTTAGAACCCTGCTTATGGAGAGGAATCAAATAGGAATCCTTCCAAATCGCGGGGAAAGAGCAAGAGTCAACAGACAAGACAAATAATTTGTGTAAAGGTTTGCAAAGGGATACCGCACAGTATCTAAGTACACACCCGGGAATTCCATCAGGACCAGGCTTGTGCACAGGCTTGATTAAATTAAGGTCGCTAAGTAGCGAATTTTCAGTGATAGCAGGACCAAAAATGCAATTAGACTTTTGAGTAGTAAATGGATAAGGAGTGTTAGGTGTATAGGTTGAATTTGAATAGGTAGACTGAAAAAAGTCTGCAAACAGATCGGCTGAAGCCTGATCCGAGTTTGCTTTCGTATTTTCATAAGATACGGACTGTGGCAACGAAGACGATTTGCGTTTCGAATTCACAAATTTATAAAACTGCCTAGGATCTTGAGCAAATTGCAGTTTACAGCGTCGCAGATAATCAGAATAGCAACGGGAGTTAAGCTCAACAAACTTTGATCTAGCGACCATATAGCGGGAAAAATCGGAAGAACTACCCGATACCTTAAACTTTTTATAATACCTTGACTTCACGTTCTTCAACCGTGTTAATTCCCGAGAGAACCATGGCGGTCTATCAAGCCTTCCAGGGTTCTCAAGGGGAACACAAATATCGAATAAAGTGTTCAGGGTATCATAAAATAAATTAATGGCAATATCCATATTTGCACAAGAGTACAATTGGGACCAGTCAGCTACATGAATAAGATTATTAAGTTGAGCAAAATCTGCTCTACGGAAACAACGAGATCTCGTGGTCAAATTCGCTATAGCAACATTATCAAAATAAGGCAGTTCTATACTAAGCTCTAAAGTAGGATGATAGGGATCTTCAGGTAAAACAAGAGGGTTAGAACGGGATATAGCACAACCGGAGGGATCAGACACAAAAATTAAATCAAGTAAGCGGCCGATACAGTTATGCACAGGATTCACTTGAAATAGAGACAACTCAAAAAGTCCATCAATAAATTCATGAGAACTTGATGGCAATAAAATATTCGGACTTGCGGACCAAGCAACTTCAGGCAAATTGAAGTCTCCAAGAATAATAATATGATCTCTGTCAGAAAGCATAGAGGAAATAGATTGAATTGCAGAAAGATGCAACTGATAGACAGAGATACAGAATGGGGGGGAATGTAAGAACAGGTGATAAATATTGAAAAGTTTTTTAAAATGATTTTAATACTAATAAACTCAATGTCCATAGGGCGAAGAGTTGAAATTTTTTCCGACGTAAGGTCAGAATCTACAGCAATGAGGACACCACCTCCCAGTCTGCATAGGCGATCACATCTATAAGATGAGTATCGATTAGCAAAAATTGAAAAATCTGAAATATCAGGCTTGAGCCAGGTTTCAGTGAAAACAAGTATATTAAATTCAAAGGATAGACTGTCTACGTATAGTTTAGAAAGTTTAGTTTTAAGTCCACGTACATTTTGATAGGCTAGGAGAAGGGAAGACATTAGTTTTTTGCAGGAGCATTAGAAGCAGAAGTATCATTAATTATTATAGGCAGTGTAACCGGCGGCCGAGTTTTAATTTTGTTTGTGAACTCTTTTATAATCAGGCCTTTTGGCCAAAAAGCTTCACAACAAATGGTTTCAAAAACTTCAGGCGGAGCACTTATTTTAAAAGAGGAAATGTCTCTCGCATACTTGAACTTAAACTTATCCACCATGATATTAGTGGACTTAATTTTAGAACAAATATAGGATTTAACATCCTCGTCAGAAATCTCGGGGGCAAGGCGAGAAACAAAGATATGTTTCTTAGGCAGAACCACTACCAGTGGCTTCCGAGCAATGCTCGAAGGACCAGGCACAGACACATCAGAAATATAATCTATTGAATTTAATGCCGGAACATTATCATTTCTAGTTCTCACGGCTGGAGCTGGAGATGTAAACAACATCAGCTGCTGAGAGTTTTTAAGATTAGGCGTTAACGGGCTTGGAACCAAAATATGAGCCTGTGCCGGTGCCAGCAGACCGCTTGGCTTCGTAGACATTTCAGAAACCATCGGTTCATTTAGCTTACTAGGCTCACTTACCAGCTTAACGCTGACAAACTGAGCCTCCATAGCTTTAAACTCCGCACTTAACTTTGTAAAAGCAGTACGGAGCTCATAAAATCCCCGTTTGGTCTGTCTCATGAACTTTTGCATATCTGATTCGGCTTCCCGACAAGACTCACAACACCATTTCAAGCCCGTCTTATTTGTAATTAGATCTTTTATTTTCTGTGTGAAACCGGCACATTTAACATGCACCACGTTGTCACACAGCCAACAACAGATAAAGTCAGCTTTAGGGTCAGACTGACATTTGCAGCTTTTCAAATAGCAGACAAACATAATAAGGCAGAAAACTAATATGCTCAACTAACAAAAAAAAATGTAACACAGAAAATCGGCACTGCACCAGGAAATACAAATTAGCAGACAAAAAACAAAAAAAAATCAGCAACTAGCTAATTGAAACACCGAAAACCGTGAGCGTAAACAAAGAGAGAGGTTTAAAAGTTAAAAGGCAATGCACAAACAATTTGCGCGAGAAACACAAGAAATGAGGAACAGTTATAAAAACAACAACCAGCTCCACAATATATATGTAAATTATGTATATACAGAGCAGAAAGAGAGAGAGCTTCAAAAACAGTTAGATAGAGAACGCTTAAATGCAAAAACAAAAATAGCACGCAGTGCAAGAGCTCGCAATGTATGTATGTAATTATGTTTGTTTTTGTATTTATTTAACACTTGCAGATTATAAAAACAAGCTAAAATTGTTAATAAAACTAATACAAACACTGTACACAGCACACTGTTATAACAATTGTATATTATTATTGACGACGCACTAATGCAACACGTAATAAAAGAGCAGGAATAAAATGCGACCGATCACAGCAAAAGCTACAGACATCGGAAGATATTCTTTGCTTATAAACGCTTTGTCTGTATGATTTATCGCAGCCCCATTTACTGATCAATGTCAGTTTCTCAGAAGAGCTTCTAGCACATCTTCAGCAAGATTCTCCAACAGCCGTTTTGTTGTATGGTTCATTAGATCCTGCATATTGGCTTTCACAGAGACTTCAGAACACTCCGTATGCAGTGGTCGTGAATCTATTTTTGCTTTGGAAACATGCCTGTATCCCGGTAAAATGTCAGTTCCATGTTGCCTCTAAGATGCCCATAGTATCTCATATTTCTCTTTAGAAAGTTCTAAGTCCATAAACAAAGCCAAAGCTTCTTCGGAACCATACTTCTTAAGGTTTGCGTTTGGGGGCGTGGCAATGCTTTTCTTAATTCTTTGTAGTCGCAGTGGTTTTGCATTATCAACTGCTTTTGTAATATGTGACTTTACTTATTCAATATCCTTTGTATATCTATCAGACAGCGCTTCCGATAAATGTTCCGTGGTTAAATCATTTGTTGAATCAGTCAGTTTCCTCTTGCCGTATAAACTATTAAGTTCTTCAAAGGCAGCTTCCGTGAAATTTTTTACTGTGGTTGACTTCTTAAACAGGTCAAATAATTTAAGGTTTTTGAACGACATGTTCGAAGTGTAATGGAGTACTTGTCTCGCCAACTTTAGTAGACTAATCCAGGGATTATGCTGGCTTCCAATATATAATCTAATCTTTTACCTGATAGATACCGTTTGGATTAAGGAATCATAAAAAGAGTTAGCTTTCATGCCTAGCCAATTTACCCATTATTTGTATACATATGGGCTTGGGTCAAATTATGCAATTTTGGTACTATGCACGTGTCCGCAGAAGATTTGTGCCTACCAGTATGGGATGTGTGACTTCTTGTACGCTAACGCAATTTCTATATTTGGTCATCATGTATCTTAACAATAATATACGAAACAATAACAATAAGAATGGGTTTTGGGAATGTCATAAATTGCCTAGAAATGCATTCAACATATTTTCGGAACTATGTCTTTTGTCAGTATTTTACCTATAAAACAAGTAAGAGTGCTCTAGTCGAGAGTGCCCGACTAGGATATACCCTGATCCAAGGTCTGACATTCATTTAAGTTATTTATCTGTATTCATACATGGAAACACACACACACATACAAACACAAGCTGCTGGCTACGCGCGTCATGCAATTGCTTTACTTCTTCTTCCATTGGCCCCAAACTATGTTACATTGAATCGTTAATTACTTCTTTGACATAAAATGTGAGACTATGTAAAATCCGAAAGTCATACCTGTAAAAATACGTATTTTTTGATTTCTGGAAGATCGGGAGGAGGTCTCAAAAAAGTGAAAAAAATTTTACCATACTAAATTTGGTGCGTCTACCTCTTATTACCTTTAAGCTATACCTTAAAAACACTGTTCTGGAATCTTAATTTATCGATAACTTTTGAACGGATTGAGAAAAATTATGAGTTTGTATCGAACCGGCAGAACACTAACTTAAACTCATATAAAAAAATTCTAGCTTTTATAACTTTCAAGTAATGCCCGAAAAACACTTGTCTGAAATCGAAATTTATCGATTAATTTTAAACAGGACAAGACATGAAGAAAAAAAATGATAAACTTGTATTGACCCGGCACTACGAGAACTAATATTTTAAATATGAAGTCTCTAGCTTTTGTAGTCTCTGAGAAACAGGCGTTAATACAGACGGACGGACAGACGGACAGACAGACGGACATGGCTATATCGACTCGGCTATTGATACTGATCAAGAATATACTTTATGGGGTCGGAGATGCTTCCTTATGCCTGTTTCATACTTTTGCACAAAACCATAATACCCCTTTTTCCCATTTTTAATGGGATCAGGGTATAAAAAGGGGTTAAAACTGACAGCTGAAACTTTTTGCATTAGATAAATGAATAATCAAAGAACTTAATTTAAAAATAGGGCCAGGATAATGAGATATAATTTTGTTTTATTTTCCATCAAAGTTGAGTTGAGTTCTTTTCTTAATAAAAAGATCTATCAATAGAATCAAAAATAATGACTATCCGTTTCCTAGTTTTTGAGATATTGTATCTGAAAACCGACCAAATTACATTGAAATTGTTTTTTTTTTGTAACACTGAAAATCAAAACATTTGAAGGGCTATATCTTCAGTAGATATGATGTATGCTGAAAATTATTGTTTTATGTTTCTGGCTCATGTACCAGTAACAAAATTTCGCCGCAATCGGTACTTGAACAAATTGGGCACGGAGATGTGAATACTTTGAGTTTCCTTTCAGTACTAATTTTATTGATGGAAATGCAGGGTTTATATACAGAGTTTTGACACAGTAATGTTTGCTTAGGTCTAAGTATTATCTAATTCGAGTTTACAATAAGTGCCCTAAATAATCAAGATGTATCGCACAATGTGCTCTAGACTATGTATAAGTCAAATATCTTAATCTAACCAGGTTTGGGTTCCGAAGCTGCATATGGTGTTTATCGCTGCACGCCGGCAGATGGTGCGAAAACCCTATCTGTGGCCATAAATGTGCCGCGGGTACATTTTGGGTTGCATATTTGTTTTAGGCCTGTTGACTATCTGCAGCGTACGATTATCTGCAGACGCTGAAATCGTACATCCTCCCGGCCGTTGAACGCAGGTTCAACCATCATTGATATTAACGGTGAAAGGTTGACTTGTCGTGGGATCTTCATTCCTGGTTGTCATTGGTATCTGGATATGATGTGGTCTGTTGTTTCCTTTATGCCATTTTTTGAACAAGTAGATTGTCAAAATGATCATAAAGAATGTTAATCCGATGTACATTGCGATCTGATGATGCTTTATTGTCTCAAGCTTGTGTGGTAGCTGGAACCTTTGATTTGGTATGAGTTCCCGTTGAAGTTCAAGTAATTCGGTGTAGCCCAGGTTACTCGTCTCTCTTGATGTTGTGGTGTCTGGTCGCTGATTTGTTGTTGTGTTGACACAATGCATTTTTTGCCAAATGAATGTTGTATTTGTGAGTTCCATTTGACATGATGCATCTGATTTCTGACGAGAACATCGATTGCTTGCTGTAACAGATGAAATCATTTGTGGATCTTGGATGACAGTTTGCTATGTCTTCAGTCGTTAAATCCACAAATTTATCTCGGTGGTTATTGATCGCAACGAACGGTGTTTTTATTTTGAATACATAAAATCCGACTTTGCTTGCAGCTGGGATTGGTACCAAATTGTAAATCCAGTGTATGTGCAGACACCAATGGTAACGTTATTTTAATTATAACGTGATTTTCGACTATGGTGCCTTCAGCTTGCATCATTTTGTATGCCATGAGCATGTTCTCTGAGATGACAGGTAACATTTGATCGGGCTTTAGATGATCTCGTATTTGATCAAATTGTTCTTTTAGCTGTCGTGGTGATATAAGAAGTGGACTGATGGTGTTGTGGCGCACATCTGTCAATATATTAATGATCTCACTTTGCATTCGTTGCAGATTGGCAGCTATCAAGGTGAGTTGTGATGTCAATGTGATGTACCACTGAAGTGTGCTGAAATGAGATTTGTCTTTCATCACTTCTTTAATTTGTCCTTCAATGAAGTTCAGTCGCTTTGAATATGCAATTTCATCTCGTTTCAATACGTTTATGGTTGAATCAACCAAAGAGGTTTGGTTCCGTAATAAGTCCAAAAGATGGTTTTCATTGTCTTGAACTTTTAATATTGTTTTCGACATTTCCTGAGCGTACTTGGAATCCAATACTCCGAAATTACATATTCCCTTTTTCCCATTTAAAATTTCATTTTTTTTTTTTAAAAATCCCCTTTCAAAACCCCTTCCCACCCCCCCTTTTTTTAAAATTTTTCCAAAAATACACACGTTTAAATAAATGGCTATTGATATGCCAATGCCAACAACAACAACATAACTATCATTGCTGTAGTCAATGAAACGTTATTTGGCTGAATCCTTTTATTGGGCTGTCTGCTTTCGGATGCTTCTTCCTCGTCTTCCTCTTCTATTGGATGCTTGTGGGTAGGCTCCTCTTCATTAAATAATGGGGCTACATGTTGAATCTCTCGTTTGAAGATTCCCTTGGCTGTTTTGACTTCAACCACTCGTACGAAGCTATCTTTCCCGCAGAAGACTCGAACAATTCTTCCTATCGGCCATTGTAATACTGGAGTATTGTCTTCTTTTAGTATTACCAGTGTTCCTTCCTTTATGTTTGCTGATGATTTCCTCCACTTTTGACGCTGCTGCAACTGTTGTAAATACTCATGCGACCATTGCGTCCAGAATGAATGTTTTAGTTTCGAAACTGCCTGCCATCGATGGCCTAACGACTTTGGTTGCTGGGACGGTTCACTGTCAGCTTGTGCTGTTAGTGGTTCTCCTATTAGAAAGTGTCCTGGTGTTAATGCTGTAACGTCATTTGGGTCATCAGATATTGGTGTTAGAGGTCGTGAGTTTAGTATGGCCTCTATTTCGACTACTACAGTTTCTAACTCTTCATAAGTTAAATTTGCCGTTGTTACATTTTTTAATAAGAGGTGCTTTGCTGATTTTACTGCAGCTTCCCATAATCCGCCGAAGTGTGGTGCACGAGGAGGTATAAATTTAAATCGTACTCCCTTATTGTTGCACTCCTGAATAATTTGGGTCGAAGTGCTGCTAAGAATGCCTCAGTTGTGAGGTCGCTAACTAGCTCCAGATGTACAGCTTTAGTAGCGAAACAGCAGAATATCGCAATGTAGGCTGTGCTGGGCTTCTTTCCTCGTATTTTGTAGTGGATTTTGAATGGTTCACAATAATCGACGCCAGAGTTGAAGAATGGCCTAGCTTGAGTGACACGAAGGGGTGGCAGATTTCCCATAATTTGTTCCATTAGTCTTGGCCTAGCTTTAGTGCACTTGATACAGTTTTTTACAACGCTCCTGGCCATGATTTTCCCTTTAAGGATCCAGAACTGTTGCCTTGATGCTGTTAGCAACGCCTGGGGCCCGCAATGCATGTTGTCTTTATGTTGTTGGACCAGAATCATCTTCACAATTGGGTCGTTGTAAGGCAAAAGCATGGGATGTTTGGAGTCGAAGGAAATATTTGCCGCTTCCAGTCGACCTCCTTCCCGCAAGATTCCATCCTGATCCAAGAACGGCGTTAGCGAGCTAATTGAGCTGCCCTTCTGTGTCTCTCTTTGCCTTCTTAGGTGCTTTATGTCCTCCCTGAAGTCGGTCGCTTGAATATTTCGGATGATGATTTTCCGGACTTCTAATATCTCGTCGAACTGGATAGTTTGATGTGTGTACTTCTTCTTTTGTCGGAAACGCATCATGTAAGCTATGATTCTAGCTAGTTTGTTAAATGAGTTGTTGTGCTTTATTTTGTAAATTATATCGTCCTCTTTAGTGATGGTCATAATGGATGACTGACTAGCCTTTGGAGGATTTGCACTCATTAACTCATCTTTGGTAGCCATAAACGGTGGTGGCCATGTAGATGGTGGGCCATGTAAGAATAGTGGGCCATAAAACCATAGACTATATTTAACGAATTTAGTAGCCGTCATTCCTCTGGAGAGCACATCTGCCACATTATTCTCTGATGAAACATGCCTCCATTGCCTTTGTAAAGATAATTCTTGTATTGTTGCGACTCTGGTAGCAACGAATTTGTCTCGAATGGACGTTGAACAATTAATCCATGACAATACAATCCTTGAATCGGACCAATAGTATGTGGAGGCACCTTCCATGGATAAGTCTTCCTTTATTTTTGATGTTAGCTGAGCTCCTAATACAGCTGCTTTTAGTTCCAGGCGTGGTAATGTTATTGTATTAATTGGAGCTAAGTGAGATTTGGCGCATAATAATTGAATAGTCTTTCTTTTATCTTTGTGCGTTGCTCGGATGTATACCGCAGCTCCATATGCCTTTTCTGAGGCATCAACAAATGTATGGATTTCAGATGTAACAGGTTTTTGTCCTTGGAAGATGTGGCGTGGTACATGTATGGTGTTAAGAATCTTTAGCTCCTCCCTGTATCGTTTCCATTCCTCCTGAAGATGAGCAGGAAGGTCGTCTTTATAATCAAACCCTTCCTTTGTGAGGTGCTGCATGAAAATGTTTGCCTTCATTACAACTGGCGAAAAGAGTCCAAGAGGATCGAAGATCCTAAAAATTTCGGACACGACATCTCGTCGAGATATGTTGTCCTTGGTGGCAATTTCTGTTTTTCCACAGAGATGATCTGACTTAGGCATCCATGTGATTCCCAGGGTCTTGATTGTGCAATCCTCATCAGCAGTATCTTCCAACTGTACATTTGAGATGATGTCTGCCATCGGAATTCCTTGTAGCAGATGGTTGTTGTTGGTACACCATTTTCTTAGTTTAAACCCTGAATTGTGCAGAAGTTTGTTGAGCTGTTGCTGTCTCTGTAGAGCTTCAGGTATAGTATCAGCTCCTGTTATACAGTCGTCAACATAAAAATCGCTTTCCAGTGCGGCAGCTCCAATTGGGTATTCTCTTTTGCCTTTTTGTGCTAGATATTGTAGACATTTTGTGGCTAAATATGGTGCAGCCTTTGTTCCATAAGTTACCGTTTTTAATCTATAATATCGCAAATCCTCGGATGGATCATTGCGCCAAACTATTGTTTGATAATACTGGTCTTCGGGATTGATCCAGATTTGACGATACATTTTTTCTATGTCCGCCGTGAATACATATTTGTGCAACCTGAACCGCAACAAAATTGAAAATATTGAATTTTGATTTTCCAGATGACGTAACTGCGGAGGCATCAACCCCTCTTTTTTTTTTTTTCGCGCTTTTGGGCTTTTGTACACAATGATGTGGTATAAAATAGCGTGCCTTAGCTATTTCCTTTGTGTGCATTTCTTTCATATGCCCAAGTGCCTCATATTCTTTCATGAATTGAATATAGCTTGCCTTAGTTGCAGGATCGCGCGTTAGCCGTTTTTCCAGACAAAAGAATCGTCGTGTCGCTAGATCACGACTCTCCCCCAGGGCTGAAGCATCTTCCATAAATGGGAGTCGAACGATTGGTTTCCTATCTAATGCGGTCTGAATGTGTTGAAGAAAGTGTTGCTCACATTATTTCTCCAATGGTGACAGACAAGGTGTAGTGCTTGCAAATGAGTCTAATTCCCAAAATTAGCAATTTGCTGATCTACATTTTGTTGCTTTTGCGGATGTATTTTTTAGTTTTCCTGCCACAATCCATCCTAGTTTGGTTTTTTGTAGCCTCGGCAGTCCTCTTCCAATTGTTAAATGCTTATCTTGCATTATATCGAAGTAATGTTCTGGAAGTTTCCAAAGAGACGTATTGATAGATTGTGTTGGCTGATCTGCAACTATGTGAGGCAATACAATAGCCTCCAATCGAGAGTTAAAATTATTATGCTTTGATTGAAGCATAACATTAACCCTTGCCTTTGATGTTTGTGTCCGTCCGCCAATTCCATTTATTTGAAGATTTGATTTTTTAACAGTCAGAGCTAATCTTTCAGAGATAACATTAACTTGAGAACCTGAGTCAAGTAGAGCTCTGAATTCACCCATTTGTCCATTGTTGCCTTTAATGATAACTCGAGCAGTAGCCAGAAGTACATGATTTGTGTGTTCCCCACTTGCTGATGCTGCAGTTTTAGTTTCAGGCTTGGTTTCCAAATGCAACAGAGTGTTGTGCCCTTTATGACATTTAAAGCAATCTCGTATTTGACACGTTTTTGCAGTATGATCGCGTTTAAAACATTTGACGCATAATTTGTTCTTTTGAACCCAATTCAATCTATCAGCTGTAGTTTTCTTAATAAACTCGTTGCATTTGAATATGGCATGGTTTGGCTTTTCACAGAAATAACATGTGAATTCTGTTCCGATTGGAGCGCATGTACTTTGTCTGCTATTAACATTTTTGTCTTGTCAGTACCGCAAGTAGCCTCTAATGTAAGAAATCGTTGTTCCAAGAATGTCAAAAAATGACTCAGTTCTTGGAGCTTCCTTGAACCAAGAACTGATTGTTCGTACAGCATATGAGTTTGGCGATCAAATTTTTTAGTAAAAATGCACAAAAGTATTGGATCCCCAAAATGTTGAATCTTAGTGAATCCATTTTTATTTATATTAATAACTGACCCGATGGAGGTATTTTGTTTGTCGCTCTGACAGGCTGCGTCTCTACTCACAACTAAATGGATGGGTCAAGGTATACTAATAAATATTAAATGGATGTGGAACGTAGTCTTATCTCAACTGTAGTCGCCAAGTTGATATTTGATGATCCAATGTATTGTCACAATATGTTTTTTGGTGTATATGTTTATTTATTTGTATGAAATGTGAATGTGCGCAGACGTCTCCGCTGCAATATGTTGCTTTGCAGATGTCCAAATGCTGTTGTCTTGATTCGAAATAGAGTAATATGTTTACATTCGTTTTTCAGTAAACGACCTTATTTCTCATTTCGAAGATTTTGTTGTTTTTATTCTCTTACATCTTCTACAGACAGAAGTTACGGCGAACAAAACGCGTCATACATTTGCTTTGCTTCTTCTTCTTCCTTTGGCCCCAAACTATGTTACATTGAATCGTTTATAACTTCTTTGTTTATTGTCCGATCGTAATGAAATTTGTAGGGCACAAAGATGGCAAAGATGTTTTCGAAACTTAATTTATCGATAACTTTTGAAAGGATTGAGATATCGAAGTTAAACTTGTATTGATCCGGCACTAGGAGAACTTATATTTCAAATATGAAGTATCTAGCTTTTGTAGTCTCCGAGAACAGAGCGTTCATACAGACGGACAGCCAGACGGACATGGCTAGATCGACTCGACTATTGATAGCGATCAATTATATATATACTTTATGGGGTCGGAGATGTCTCCTTATGCCTGTTACATACTTTTGCACAAAACCATTATACCCTTTTTCCCATTTTTAATGGGATCAGGGTATAATAAAAAACAAAACATAAGACGGCATCAGCGTTAATAATATGCAAGTTTCCGCGATTGAAATATTGAACAATGTATGCATATTAATATTGCCATAGTAGCAGTGTACTTACCAACTCTTTCTTTCAAGGACTACACACTACAATCCAAAAGGTGCTGAGCTTTATAAATGCGTAGCCAACAATAAATACTCAACTTTATCTACCGGCAAGCCAACGTACTGGCCATCTGATCCCCGTAAAATCCCAGATCTGCTCGATTTTATTCTACTCTGGACTACCGTGGCACAATTTTAAAATAGAGAAGAATTTCAATTTAAGCTCTGATCACTCACCAATTATACTGACCTATGGATCTAGAGTTGAATGCAAGCAGAAGCCTTATAGAATCACTAATGCAAAAACCAAAATAAGTTCATATAAAAACTGGATTGCAGACCGAACTTGCCTAGATATATCGTTAAAGTCGGGGGGTGAAATTGATATTGCAATTAAAGCACTCACAAATTCAATTCATGCAGCCGGATATATGTTCACACCACCACCAAATGAAAATCCAAGCAAGCAAACTTTTTTACCGCTAGAACTGAGAACACAAATAGCTGATTCAAGAAAGAGTGCTCTAGTCGAGAGTGCCCGACTAGGATATACCCTGAACCCAGTTCTTACATTCATAATTCTTTATCTTCATTCATACATATCAACACATACACACACACATACAAACACACGCTGCTACTGCGAGCGTCATGCAGTTGATCGTAAATAACTTCTTTGTTCGTAATAAAATGTAAGACATAAAGATGGCATGTAAATGTGTGAGTATGCTGAATCCGAAGGTCATACCTCCAAAATATGCATTTTTCGATTTATGAGGGATTGGAGGAAGGTATCAATAAAACAAAACATTTGTAAAAAAATGATAAACTTGTATTGACCCGGCATAACGAGAACCTATATTTCAAATATGAAGTCTCTAGCTTTTGTAGTCTCTGTGAAACACGCATTTATACAGACGGACAGATGGACAGACAGACGGACATGGGAAGATCGACTCGGCTATTGATAGTGATCAAGAATATGTATACTTTATGGGGTCGGAGATGCCTTCTTATGCCTGTTACATACTCTAGCACAGGATCAGGGTATAAAAAGAAATCTAAGGCAATCAACGCGAAGCCCAATTGACAAAAGGAGATCCCACAAGGCGGCCAAAGACTTAAACAGCAGACTATAGGAATTCAAAAATGAAGCGACAGCAGAATATCTAAGAATACATATACATATACATATACAAGTGACCTTAATTATAGCCTCTGGAAATCAACAAAATATTTAAAGAGACCAACCAGAAGAGCGACCTCTATTGTCAACAGCAATGGGCAACGCTGCAGAGGCCATGATGAGATTACTGAGGCATTTGAACAACATTTAAGCTCAGCTGTTAAGCCTGATTTAGAAAATGATGCCGAAGCTGTAGCTGAAGTATGTCACTTTTTAGAAACTATTTGCCCGATGAGCTTGACGTTAAGTCAAACGACTTTCTCAGAAGTGTAAGCGGAGATAAAGAAATAAACCTGAAAACATCTTAAGGGTACGATAAAACTGTCACCAAAATGCACCCGATTGCTGACTTATATATAAATTGTAAGTGAGAGGATATATATTTATGTATAAAGCTACATTGCAGCACTGTCAAATTTCGACTACGCCCACAACCGTATTGTTTTGTATTTTTATACCCTGATCCCATTAAGGAAGCATCTCCGACCCCATAAAGTATATATATTCTTGATCAGTATCAATAGCCGAGTCGATATAGCCATGTCCGTCCGTCTGTCCGTCTGACCGTCTGTCCGTCTGTCCGTCTGTATGAACGCACGTTTCTCAGAGACTACAAAAGCTAGAGACTTCATATTTGAAATATAAGTTTTCGTAGTGCCGAATCAATACAAGTTTATCATTTTTTTTCGATATCTCATCCCGTTCAAAAGTTATCGATAAATATCGATTTCAGTCAAGGGCTTTTCGGGCATAACTTGAAAGTCCTAAAAGCTAGAAACTTTATATTTATTTAAAGTTACTGTACTGCCGGCTCTAAACAAACTCATCATTTTTTTTTCAATGTCTCAATCCTTACAAAAGTTATCGATAAATTAAGTTTTCAAAACAGTGTTTTTAAGGTATAGCTTAAAAGTTATAAGACGTAGAGTCACCAAATTTGGTACATATACTCTCCAATAGCATACAGAGGTTAAATACATTTTACTTTTTGGATACCCCTCCCCGATCTCCAAAAAATCGAAAAATACGTATTTTCGGATTTTACATAGTCTCACATTTATATGCCATTTTCGTGTCCTACAAATTTCATTGCGATCAATACAATAAACAAGGAAGTTATTAACGATTCAATGCAACAAAGTTTGGGGCCAAAGGAAGAGGAAGAAGCAATGCAAATGTATGACGCGCGTAGCCAGCAGTTTTTGTTTGTATATGTGTGTGTGTGTTTCTATGTATGAATGCAGATAAATAACTTCAATTAATGTAAGACCTTGGATCAGGGTATATCCTAGTCGGGCACTCTCGACTAGAGCACTTTTACTTGTTTAATATGATTCTCCGACATTATTTTGATGAATAATTTCAAAATGTCAAGCAGCATACAAAACGAGAAACTATTTCAACTATTTTTGCATACAACAACTAGGGAGGAATTCATCCAGTTTCGTTACTGCATTTCTGAAACATCTAAACGAGGCACCAATTGCGTCTGCTGACACATTTCGAGGAAGGCGCAATAAAACTATGAAGGAGTGTTCGCAGTTCTTAGTTCACAAGGAAAGGGAAACTGGAGGCGGCCACGGATACAATCGCTTCTCTGAGGCTATCAAATATAAAAGGGACCAGCACAAAATAAAATCTGATATTACGAAGGCATTGGCATTGTCCCATGTAAGTCCTGTAAGACTCAATTGGTTAGTGGAAAGACTTCCAGCCCCTACTGATAAGGATTTTATCCAGTTTACGCCCGAAGAGGCTTCGGCTCTATTTGTGGATTTAGAACTTTCGAAAGAGATGTATGGCAGTAAGTAAAAAAACTAATTATATATGTGGGATTCCAATTATATTAATTAACAAATCCCGTTGGTTTATTATAGTTTTAGATTTTATTTATAGTTTAGGTAAGAAATGTTTATATTATTTAATTTGTGGTTAGAATAGATAAAGGTTTAATACTGTGTCGTCGTTGTTGCGAGCGTCTTTTCGCAGCGGCGTTGAATTCTTTTCTCTTCTTGCAATCCCACAACTCGGCCATCCTTCTAAACATTCGTCCCGAATGCGTCGTCGTCTTCGTCGTCCATAGGAATCCACGGCTTCATGTACTCGGCACAGGTAGTTGTGTGTCTAGGACCATTGCAGAAAAACGCATCTTTGACGACATCGTAGGTGTCTTGCGCCTTTACCATGGTAACTCGATACGGCCCCAAGTATTTTGGCTTTAGCTTCAGCCCACCACCAAGCTGTGTTCGCTTGATCGCCACTAAATCGCCGATTTTGTAGGTTGATGCCGGTCTACGTCGCAAGTTGTACGATTTTTTGTTTTCCTCCTGCAAATGGATGATCTGTTCCTTGGCGTTTTTCCGTAGCTCGTCACGATTATCGTTGTACATCTGTATAACTTCGTCTTGGATTAATTTTTGTAGTTCAATGTCTGCCTTTGTCCGCATCTTAATGCCAACAAGTAGTTCAAACGGAGTCATCTGTGTGCTTCTGCAGTACGTAGAGTTTATTGTTTGCTGCACCTTGTCCACAAACTTGTACCATTTACTCGGGTCTTCAATGGACAGCTTGGATAATACTGAGATTATGATCGCGTTGAGTCGCTCGATTTGCCCATTAGCTCGTGGCAAACCGGTGGTAACAGTGTGGTGCAAAATGTTTTCGGTCTCGCAGTACAGCTTGAAGTCGCCTGAAGTAAATGCGGAGCCTCTGTCGGAAACGATCTGAAATGGGTTTCCAAAAATGTTAGATTGTGCTTGCAGCCTCGAGATTACTTCCTTTGCAGACGTCGTCTTTGTTGGGTACAGCCAACAGAACTTAGTGAAACCATCTATCACTGCCAGGATGTGGTTGTACTGTCGATGTGTAGACTCAAGAGGGCCAAGGAAGTCGATATGCAATGTCTGCAATGGCACCTCTTCTTTTTGCAGCGGATGTAACTCTCCTTCTTTTTTACCAAGCTTTCGGTTTAAAACTATGCACGGTATGCAGCATCTGATTTGTCGTTGAATTTTGTCGTCGAGCTTCGGGATGTAATAGTCTTTTCCGATGATTTCTCTAGTTTTCTTGACAGAGAAATGTCCTCTCTCATGGGCACGTTTGATTATTTCGCGTTGAAAAGCCAAAGGTACCACTATGAGTTCATTGTCGTCAATCAGCTTGTGCAGCAGACCTACTCTCATAAAGTAGTTATTGTGCGTATTCTTCTCAGCAAGGACATCTATGATCGCTTTCAATTCGTCGTCTTGAGCTTGGAGGTACTTAAGTTTGCTATGCAGACTGTCATCAGTGATCAACATCACAGGATACCTGCTTAATGCATCAGCATGCCGTATGCGGGTACCAGCTCTGTGCTCAACAACAAAATCGAAGTCTTGAAGCAAAAGAATCCATCGAGCAACTCTAGCACACACGTCTCGCTTGTCCATCGTCTTGGCAAATGCGTTGCAGTCACTTATGAGTTTAAAGTGCATGCCTAAGAGATACACTCGAAACTTGTGCAGCGCCTCTACAACGGCAAGAATTTCCAACTCGTAGCTTGTGAATTTCCTTTCTGCGTCTGTCGTCTTCTTACTCATGTAATAGACTGGGTGTAGAAGACCATCGTCGGGCGATTTTTGAAGAAGAACTGCTCCAAAACCATCAATGGAAGCATCAGTATGCAGCTCCGTCTCGTGTTGAGGGTGGAAAATCTTCAATATTGGTTTCTCTGTTATTAGCTTTTTTAAAATGTTAAAGGAGGCGATTTCCTTTACGTCGAGGCAGAATTTGGCGTCATTTTTCATTAGGTCGGTAAGAGGTTTGGCTATGATCGAAAAGTTTAAAATGAATTTACGAAAATAGCCAACAAGCCCCAAAAAACTTTGTAGCTGCTTTTGGTTTATGGGCAAAGGGAACTTAGTTACGGCTTTAGTCTTAGCTTCGGAAATGCATATCTTTTGATTTTCAATAACGTGCCCCAAAAACTCAATTCTTGATTTTAGAAAACAGCATTTCTTTAGATTTATGACTAATCCATAGTCTTCGCAGTGCTTCAGTACTTCTCTAAGATTAGACACAGCTTCGTCTTCGGATCGGGCAGGGATAATGATGTCATCCACATAGGGAATAGCAATGCCTCTACGTGTCAGATCCCTGAAAATTGCGTTGACATGTCTTTGGAATACACCAGGGGAGTTTGCTAAACCAAATGGTACCTTGCAGAACTGGTACTGCCCATTATGCGTGACGAATGACGTGTATTTGCGGCTTTCTTTGTCAACGTCGACGTGAAAAAATCCATTTTTAAGATCGAGTGTACTAAATACTTTCGCATCAACAAGTCTGTCCAGTTGGTCCTCAATTAAGGGCAAGGGGAAATGATCCCGTACTATCACCTTGTTCATCCGTCTGTAATCGATGCACAGTCTTGGCGTACCATCTCGTTTCTTAACTAGTACGACAGGGCTTACGTACTCTGACTCTGATTGCTCTACAACTCCGTCCAGCAGCCACTGATCTACTTGGTCGTCTATGATACATCGCTCGGAATAAGCAAATCTGCGTGGTCGCGAATAGATCGGGGTTTCGTCTTTCATTATGATTTGCATTTTCACGTTTGTTGACTTAGCATTTCCCGGCTTATAGTTTTTTATTATTTCATTAACTTGACTTTTAGCACTAAAGCTTGCTTTTAAATCGATGTCAATATGCATGTCTTCATTACTTTCAACGTTTATTTTCATTATCGAACTTATTTTATTTTCAGCTTCGCCGCACAAAGGTTTCTCAATTGTTATGCCGTCGCGATTTATTTTTATTTCAGCTTCTCTGCAAAATTCGTCTCCCCAAAACAATTTCGACGTCTAAAAATTCATCCGATACGACTAAAAAATTAACTGAAAATACTTGGCTATCAATGTTTACAACGTCTTTAAATGAACCAAGAGGCTTTACTTTATTTTGAGCACCGAAACCGACCAGAAGTATGTTGGCTTTATTTAAAGTTGGGTTGTTTAGTTTTGCGTACGATTTTTTATTCATTATGTTATATTTGCTACCGGTGTCTATCAATGCTATGTAATTTTGATTTTTAATGCTTACTTCTTTGCACATAGAATTATGTTCAGCTGTTATGTTGCGCGTGTTGCTTGCTTGCGGATCCAGATCAAGCTTTTTAAGCGAACAATCTTTTGCTATATGCCCGAAATTATTACAGTTAAAACACTTTTTTCCTTTACTTTTGTTTTCGCATATATCTGACGTATGTCCTTTAGCTCCGCAATTATAACATTTTACGTGTTTAGATTCTTTATTTACACCGTTTTCTTTTCTGGATCCACTTTTAGATGTTTCATCGTATTTCATGATTGATTTTTCGCTAATTTTTTCGTAGCATTTTAATTTGTCTTTAAACTCTTTAAGGTCTTTTGCATTGTACAGAATTGATTTATTTACTTTCAAGTCATTTATGCCGTCAATCACGTATTGCATCAATGCACTGTTTTCAATATTACCACGTGATGCCAATTCCTTCATTTTGAGCAAATATTCTTGCACTGTCTCGCTTTTCTTTATTTTTCTTTCAGACATTAGCTTATGTAACTGCGCACTGTTAATTTGGGTTTGAAATTCACTAATAAGCGATTCTTTTAACATTTGCCAGCTTTTTAATCCACGTTCGCTCATTATGTACATTTTGGCAAGACCTTTCAATGCTCTTTTGGCAAAAATAAACTTTTGCAAATCGTCCCAATACATTATAGCAGCCATATCCTCAAAATCTTCTACCCAAACTTCAACCGGCAATGTGTCATCTCCACTAAAGGATCGGATCGAGTCTTCGATATCCCGAAAATTCAACACAAATTTCGGCTTGTGTGCACTCTGAGCTGGACAGGTATCAACATTCTGTGCCACTACTGTAGAATGTGGGCGCATCATGCTGTTGCTCGTTCTGCCATTTACAGCAGCTGTTCTAAATGCGCTCGATGTACTGTCGCTTATGCTGTTGTTCACACTGACATTGTCTTGTTCGTTTTCTTCGCCTTCATATTTGTGGGATTCCAATTATATTAATTAACAAATCCCGTTGCTTTATTATTGTTTTAGAGTTAATTTATAGTTTAGGTAAGAAATGTTTATATAATTTAATTTGTGGTTAGAATAGATAAAGGTTTAATACTGTGTCGTCGTTGTTGCGAGCGTCTTTTCGCAGCGGCGTTGAATTCTTTTCTCTTGTTGCAGTCCATTCACTTCGGCCTCTCGATTAGATCTCTCGTCTTCACCTCTTTTGTCGCATTAGCGACTTCTTAGTTGAGCTGTGGTGGGTAGGCTAAGCGGCGTTGCAGACCCAATCCCACATATATTAATGAAGTAACAGGATTTGATGGATCATACTGCGAGCCGTATCATACGTGATGATGAGGTGGAACTGCTACAGGACAATCTTGTGCTGATGAGTAAATGGGGCTGAGATGGATCATCGGGTCAGAGCATGTATAAGCAAAATTTGATTTGGAAGATTGAGAAAACTATTCGGACGCCAATATGTTTATGGCATCTGTTGCACCCAGCTTTGCCGGCCTTTTCTGTTCAAATATGTGATGAAATCGATGAATCATATTAAAGCAACGGAATCGGAAAAAACGAGGAAATTAAGGATATAAGGAATAAAAAATGCAAAATAAGAAGGACAATAACAATTAGCTATGTATTTTTTCAAACCATGATTGTTTGACAAAGTTCTCAATGCAACATCCGAGACATTTTCAACTTCGTCATGTGCAGTGTGCAAAAAAAGGCAAAAAGAATTTATCAATTTCGTCATAATCCCTGCAAGACTACCTAAATTTGCGTGTGAATTTCACCATCGCTGTAGCGAAAACGAAAACACAACTGAAACGTTGAAGAATATATACGAAAAAGTAATAAACGGGATGTGCTTTATGCTCAGACTGGTCATAAAGTGGACCACCAAAGTACGTTAGATATGGAAACAGCAATGAAGCCGACACAACTCGTTTCTTTTTTTTAAATTTTGTATTTTTTTCGTGGATTAATGGAGTTAATAAATGGGTCTTCTATCTATTTCTATTCTATTTCACAATTAATTTTTGAGGTTTTAGGGATATAATAAGATGTTAGAATATAGTAGTAGCGTTATGAACGACATGATACAAACGATGAATTGTTATTACCGAATACAATTTAGAAATCTTAAGATATGTATGCTTCTCGAGAGGAGTGTGCGCTTCTAGGATATAGAGTCAATAGCCAGGTTATAATGCACATCTCGTTTGGAGGTTTTAAAAGCGTACGTGATGACTCATAATCTTAAGAGCGTCATTTGTGTCCATGATTTTTCTCGTACTTTCAACGATTTGTGCTCTGATTAGCTTGTATGGCTAGACCATTGACAGAGTAAGTAAAGCAAGGGGGTACGTTTCCACTTAATGAAGAGCAAATCAACGCCGTTAATACGTTAAAAACAGCATTGGCAAATCCACTACTGGCCATAATCAGCCCGAATGGAGAAACAGAGATGCACACTGATGCTAGTGCACGTGGTTTTGGTTTCAAACGCTAAATCGAGAAGCTAATAATCTGAAGATCTCTTGAATTAGAGAATTATGATTATCGTACTGAACACAGACCTCGTAGTAACATATCATATGTAGATGCGTTGCGTAGGCAAACCGAGCTAGTTGATGTACATAGTTATGAGTTACGGCTGTAGTGAGAATCACCGTGATAATAATATTACTGACAACCATAGTAACAATCATGTGAGAATCATATAGGAAACGAAGGAAATTGCCGTAGTAATAATCGAAATATAAACCGTTATAATTATAGAGACGGTCGTAAAGTGGCCAGGAGGGAGTATCAGAAAGCATCACAAGTTGTAGGACAGCGAAAAATTCATGAATCTAGTGGGAAATTTCAGATTTTGGAAGAATCCATATTGCAATCGCTACCCACAATAGGAGTGGTAGATGCGACTCCAGATGATGTTGATATAATTTTGCAAACAGAGCAAAGAAATATGTAGATGTATTAAAAACGCGTGAATTATTAGAGGAAAGTGATGTCCTTGGTTGCTAGTAGAAGGTGTTGTTTTCAGGATCATTTGATCCGCTAAACGCATGAGAAGTCAGGCTATTTAGCAGCAGACAAGTGTGTTAAAAATTTGAAAAAGTTGTATTCGTTCCCTTCCATGCGAAGAAAAGAAGAAGAGTTAGGAAATTTTCGACATTTATAACTGTCAGATGATACAATTACCGTTCCGCAGTGTACAAACGTCTGAACGACTTGTAGTGTACAATTCCTGCCAGCAAAATAGTCTGCACATTATTATTTTATTTTACAATTTTATACCCTTGCAGAGGGTATTATAATTATATCCTGATCTCATTAAAAATGGGAAAAAAGGGTATAATGGTTTTGTGCAAAAGTATGTAACAGGCAATAGCCGAGTCGATTTAGCTCTGTCCGTCTGTCCGTTCGTCTGTCCGTCTGTATGAACGCACGTTTCTCAGAGACAACAAAAGCTAGAGACTTCATATTTGAAATATAAGTTCTCGTAGTGCCGGGACAAGACCAGTTTATCATTTTTTTTTAATATCGCGTCCCGCTCAAAAGTTATCGATAAATTTTGATTCCAGACCAGTGTTTTTTAGGTATAGCTTAAAGGTTATAAGAGATATCATATATTAATTTTAAGTTATCGTATTGCCGGCTCAACCCACAACTCGGCCATTCTTTTTCGATATCTTAACCCGTTCAAAAGTTATCGATAAATTAAATGCGTCGTCGTCATTGTCGTCCATAGGAATCCACGGCTTCATGTACTCGGCACAGGTAGTTGTGTGCCTAGGACCATTGCAGAAAAACGCATCTTTGACGACATCGTAGGTGTCTTGCGCCTTCACCATGGTAACTCGATACGGCCCCAAGTATTTTGGCTTTAGCTTCAGCCCACCACCAAGCTGTGTTCGCTTGATTGCCACTAAATCGCCGATTTTGTAGGTTGATGACGGTCTACGTCGCAAGTTGTACGATTTTTTGTTTTCCTCCTGCAAATGGATGATCTGTTCCTTGGCGTTTTTCCGTAGCTCGTCACGATTATCGTTGTACATCTGTATAACTTCGTCTTGGATTCATTTTTGTAGTTCAATGTCTGCCTTTGTCCGCATCTTAATGCCAACAAGTAGTTGAAACGGAGTCATCTGTGTGCTTCTGCAGTACGTGGAGTTTATTGTTTGCTGCACCTTGTCCACAAACTTGTACCATTTACTCGGGACTTCAATGGACAGCTTGGATAATACTGAAATTATGATCGCGTTGAGTCGCTCGATTTGCCCATTAGCTCGTGGCAAACCGGTGGTAACAGTGTGGTGCAAAATGTTTTCGGTCTCGCAGTACAGCTTGAAGTCGCCAGAAGTAAATGCAGAGCCTCTGTCGGAAACGATCTGAAATGGGTTTCCAAAAATGTTAGATTGTACTTGCAGCCTCGAGATTACTTCCTTTGCAGACGTCGTCTTTGTTGGGTACAGCCAACAGAACTTAGTGAAACCATCTATCACTGCCAGGATGTGGTTGTACTGTCGATGTGTAGACTCAAGGGGGCCAAGGAAGTCGATATGCAATGTCTGCAATGGCACCTCTTCTTTTTGCAGCGGATGTAACTCTCCTCCTTTTTTACAAGCTTTTAAAACTATCACTATAGCATCTGATTTGTCGTTGAATTTTGTCGTCGAGCTTCGGTATGTAATAGTATTTTCCGATAATTTCTCTAGTTTTCTTGACAGAGAAATGTCCTCTCTCATGGGTACGTTTGATTATTTCGCGTTGAAAAGCCAAAGGTACCACTGGTATGAGTTCATTGTCGTCAATCAGCTTGTGCAGCAGACCTTCTCCCATAAAGTAGTTATTGTGAGTATTCTTCTCAGCAAGGACATCTATGATCGCTTTCAATTCGTCGTCTTGAGCTTGGAGGTACTTAAGTTTGCTATGCAGACTGTCATCAGTGATCAACATCACAGGATACCTGCTTAATGCATCAGCATGCCGTATGCGGGTACCAGCTTTGTGCTCAACAACAAAATCGAAGTCTTGAAGCAAAAGAATCCATCGAGCAACTCTAGCACACACGTTTCGCTTGTCCATCGTATTGGCAAATGCGTTGCAGTCGCTTATGAGTTTAAAGTGCATGCCTAAAAGATACACTCGAAACGTGTGCAGCGCCTCTACAACGGCAAAAATTTCCAACTCGTAGCTTGTGATTTTCCTTTCTGCGTCTGTCGTCTTGTTACTCATGTAATAGACTGGGTGCAGAAGACCATTGTCGGGCGATTTTTGAAGAAGAACTGCTCCAAAACCATCAATGGAAGCATCAGTATGCAGCTCCGTCTCGTGTTGAGGGTGGAAAATCTTCAATATTGGTTTCACTGTTATAAGCTTTTTTAAAATGTTAAAGGAGGCGGTTTCCTTTATGTCGAAGCAGAATTTGGCGTCATTTTTCATTAGGTCGGTAAAAGGTTTGGCTATGATCGAAAAGTTTAAAATGAATTTACAAAAATAGCCAACAAGCCCCAAACAACTTTGAAGCTGCTTTTGGTTTATGGGCAAAGGGAACTTAGTTACTGCTTTAGTCTTAGCTTCGGAAATGCATATCTTTTGATTTTCAACAACGTGCCCCAAAAACTCAATTCTTGTTTTTAGAAAACAGCATTTCTTTAGATTTATGACTAATCCATAGTCTTCGCAGTGCTTCAGTACTTCTCTCAGATTAGACACAGCTTCGTCTTCGGATCGGGCAGGGATAATGATGTCATCCACATAGGGAATAGCAATGCCTCTACGTGTCAGATCCCTGAAAATTGCGTTGACATGTCTTTGGAACCCCAGGGGAGTTTGCCAGACCAAATGGTACCTTGCAGAACTGGTACTGCCCATTATGCGTGACGAAGGACGTGTATTTTTCTTTGTCAACGTCCTGAAAAAATCCAGTTTTAAGATCGAGTGTACTAAAAACTTTCGCATCAGCAAGTCTGTCCAGTTGGTCCTCAATTAAGGGCAAGGGGAAATGATCCCGTACTATCACCTTGTTCATCCGTCTGTACTCGATGCACAGTCTTGGCGTACCATCTCGTTTCTTAACTAGTACGACAGGGCATACGTACTCTGACTCTGATTGCTCTACAACTCCGTCCAGCAGCCACTGATCGACTTGGTCGTCTATGATACATCGCTCGGAATAAGCAAATCTGCGTGGTCGCGAATAGATCGGGATTTTTTTATTATATTTATTCACTTTGTTGACTTAGCATTTCCCGGCTTATAGTTTTTTATTATTTCATTAACTTGACTTTGAGCACTAAAGCTTGCTTTTAAATCGATGTCAACATGCATGTCTACATTACTTTCAACGTTTATTTTCATTAATGAACTTATTTTATTTTCAGCTTCGCCGCATAAAGGTTTCTCAATTCTTATGCCGTCGCGATTTATTTTTACCTCCCCAAAATCTCCCCCAAAAAAATTCCCAAAAATTCCCCGATACGACTAAAAAATTAACTGAAAATACTTGGCTATCAATGTTTACAACGTCTTAAAATGAACCAAGAGGCTTTACTTTATTTTGAGCACCGAAACCGACCAAAGGAATGTTGGTTTTATTTAAAGTTGGGTTGTTTAGTTTTGCGTAGGATTTTTTATTCATTATGTTATATTTGCTACCGGTGTCTATCAATGCTATGTAATTTTGATTTTTAATGCTTACTTCCTTGCACATAGAATTATGATCAGCGGCTATGTTAAGCGTGTTGCTTGCTTGCGGATTCAGATCAAGCTTTTTAAGCGAACAATCTTTTGCTATATGCCCGAAATTGTTACAGTTAAAACACTTTTTTCCTTTACTTTTGTTTTCGCATATATCTGACGTATGTCCTTTAGCTCCGCAGTTATAACATTTTACGTGTTTAGATTCTTTATTTATACCGTTTTTTTTCTGGTTCCACTTTTATATGTTTCATCGTATTTCATGATGGATTTTTCGCTAATTTTTTCGAAGCATTTTAATTTGTCTTCAAACTCTTTAAGGTCTTTTGCATTGTACAGAATTGATTTATTTACTCTCAAGCCATTTATGCCGTCAATCACGTATTGCATCAATGCACTGTTTTCAATATTACCACGTGATGCCAATTCCTTCATTTTGAGCAAATATTCTTGTAATGTCTCACTTTTCTTTATTTGTCTTTCACACATTAGCTTATGTAACTGCGCACTGTTAATTTGGGTTTGAAATTCACTAATAAGCGATTCTTTTAACATTTGCTAGCTTTTTCATCCGCGTTCGCTCATTATGTACATTTTGGCAAGACCTTTCAATGCTCTTTTGGCAAAAATAAACTTTTGCAAATCGTCCCAATACATTTTAGAAGCCATATCCTCAAAATCTCCACTAAAGGATCGGATCGAGTCTTCGATATCCCGAAAATTCAACACAAATTTCGGCTTGTGTGCACTCTGAGCTGGAGAGGTATCGACATTCTGTGCCACTACTGTAGAATGTGGGCGCATCATGCTGTTGCTCGTTCTGCCATTTACAGCAGCTGTTCTAAATGCGCTCGATGTACTGTCGTTTATGCTGTTGTTCACACTGACATTGTCTTGTTCGTCGTTTTCTTCGTTCATATTTGTGGGATTCCAATTATATTAATTAACAAATCCCGTTGCTTTATTATTGTTTTAGAGTTAATTTATAGTTTAGGTAAGAAATGTTTATATAATTTAATTTGTGGTTAGAATAGATAAAGGTTTAATACTGTGTCGTCGTTGTTGCGAGCGTCTTTTCGCAGCGGCGTTGAATTCTTTTCTCTTCTTGCAGACCATTCACTTCGGCCTCTCGATTAGATCTCTCGTCTTCACCTCTTTTGTCGCATTAGCGACTTCTTAGTTGAGCTGTGGTGGGTAGGCTAAGCGGCGTTGCAGACCCAATCCCACATATATTAATGAAGTAACAGGATTTGATGGATCATACTGCGAGCCGTATCATACGTGATGATGAGGTGGAACTGCTACAGGACAATCTTGTGCTGATGAGTAAATGGGGCTGAGATGGATCATCGGGTCAGAGCATGTATAAGCAATAATTTCATTTGGAAGATGGAGAAAACTATTCGGACGCCAATATGTTTATGGCATCTGTTGCACCCAGCTTTGCCGGCCTTTTCTGTTCAAATATGTGATGAAATCGATGAATCATATTAAAGCAACGGAATCGGAAAAAACGAGGAAATTAAGGATATAAGGAATAAAAAATGCAAAATAAGAAGGACAATAACAATTAGCTATGTATTTTTTCAAACCATGATTGATGACAAAGTTCTCAATGCAACAACCAACACATTTTCAACTTCGTCATGAGCAGTGTGCAAAAAAAAGGCAAAAAGAATTTAACAATTTCGACGATTCTTTGCAAGATTACCATAATTTGTGTGTGGAATTTCACCATTGCTGTAGCGAAAACGAAAACACAACTGAAAAGGTTGAAGAATAAATACGAAAAAATAATAAACGGGATGTGTTTTATGCTCAGACTGGTCATAAAGTGGACACACCAAAGTACGTTAGATATGGAAACAGCAATGAAGCCGACACATCTCGATTATTTTTTTTAAATTTTGAATTTTTATCGTGGATTACTGGAGTTAATAAATGGGTCTTCTATCTATTTCTATTCTATTTCAAAGATTAATTTTTGAGGTATTTAGGGATATAATAAGATGTTAGAATATAGTAGTAGCGTATATGAACGACATGATACAAACGATGAATTATTATTACCGAATACAATTTAGAAATCTTAAGATATGTATGCTTCTCGAGAGGAGTGTGCGCTTTTAGGATATAGAGTCAATAGCCAGGTTATAATGCACATCTCATTTGGAGGTTTTAAAAGCGTACGTGATGACTCATAATCTTAAGAGCGTCATTTGTGTCCATGATTTTTCTCGTACTTTCAACGATTTGTGCTCTGATTAGCTTGTATGGCTAGACCATTGACAGAGTAAGTAAAGCAAGGGGGTACGTTTCCACTTAATGAAGAGCAAATCAACGCCGTTAATACGTTAAAAACAGCATTGGCAAATCCACTACTGGCCATAATCAGCCCGAATGGAGAAACAGAGATGCACACTGATGCTAGTGCACGTGGTTTTGGTTTCAAACGCTAAATCGAGAAGCTAATAATCTGAAGATCTCTTGAATTAGAGAATTATGATTATCGTACTGAACACAGACCTCGTAGTAACATATCATATGTAGATGCGTTGCGTAGGCAAACCGAGCTAGTTGATGTACATAGTTATGAGTTACGGCTGTAGTGAGAATCACCGTGATAATAATATTACTGACAACCATAGTAACAATCATGTGAGAATCATATAGGAAACGAAGGAAATTGCCGTAGTAATAATCGAAATATAAACCGTTATAATTATAGAGACGGTCGTAAAGTGGCCAGGAGGGAGTATCAGAAAGCATCACAAGTTGTAGGACAGCGAAAAATTCATGAATCTAGTGGGAAATTTCAGATTTTGGAAGAATCCATATTGCAATCGCTACCCACAATAGGAGTGGTAGATGCGACTCCAGATGATGTTGATATAATTTTGCAAACAGAGCAAAGAAATATGTAGATGTATTAAAAACGCGTGAATTATTAGAGGAAAGTGATGTCCTTGGTTGCTAGTAGAAGGTGTTGTTTTCAGGATCATTTGATCCGCTAAACGCATGAGAAGTCAGGCTATTTAGCAGCAGACAAGTGTGTTAAAAATTTGAAAAAGTTGTATTCGTTCCCTTCCATGCGAAGAAAAGAAGAGGAGTTAGGAAATTTTCGACATTTATAACTGTCAGATGATACAATTACCGTTCCGCAGTGTACAAACGTCTGAACGACTTGTAGTGTACAATTCCTGCCAGCAAAATAGTCTGCACATTATTATTTTATTTTCAATTTTATACCCTTGCAGAGGGTATTATAATTATATCCTGATCCCATTAAAAATGGGAAAAAAGGGTATAATGGTTTTGTGCAAAAGTATGTAACAGGCAATAGCCGAGTCGATTTAGCTCTGTCCGTCTGTCCGTTCGTCTGTCCGTCTGTATGAACGCACGTTTCTCAGAGACAACAAAAGCTAGAGACTTCATATTTGAAATATAAGTTCTCGTAGTGCCGGGACAAGACCAGTTTATCATTTTTTTTTTAATATCGCGTCCCGCTCAAAAGCTATCGATAAATTTTGATTCCAGACCAGTGTTTTTTAGGTATAGCTTAAAGGTTATAAGAGATATCATATATTAATTTTAAGTTATCGTATTGCCGGCTCAACACAAACTCATCATTTTTTTTCGATATCTTAACCCGTTCAAAAGTTATCGATAAATTAAATGCGTCGTCGTCATCGTCGTCCATAGGAATCCGCGGCTTCATGTACTCGGCACAGGTAGTTGTGTGTCTAGGACCATTGCAGAAAAACGCATCTTTGACGACATCGCCAACGATTGCGATTGACGATTGCGCCTTTACCATGGTAACTCGATACGGCCCCAAGTATTTTGGCTTTAGTGTCAGCCAACCACCAAACTTTGTTCGCTTGATCGCCACTAAATCGCCGATTTTGTAGGTTGATGAAGGTCTACGTCGCATGTTGTACGATTCTTTGTTTTCCTCCTGCAAATGGATGATCCGTTCCTTGGCGTTTTTCCGTAGCTCGTCACGATTATGGTTGTACATCTGTATAACTTCGTCTTGGATTAAATTTTGTAGTTCAATGTCTGCCTTTTTCCGCATCTTAATGCCAACAAGTGGTTGAAACGGAGTCATCTGTGTGCTTCTGCAGTACGTGGAGTTTATTGTTTGCTGCACCTTGTCCACAAACTTGTACCATTTACTTGGGACTTCAATGGACAGCTTGGATAATACTGAGATTCTGATCGCGTTGAGTCGCTCGATTTGCCCATTAGCTCGTGGTAAACCGGTGGTAACAGTGCGGTGCAAAATGTTTTCGACCTCGCAGTACAGCTTGAAGCCGCCCGAAGTAAATGCGGAGCCTCTGTCGGAAACGATCTGAAATGGGTTTCCAAAAATGTTACATTGTGCTTGCAGCCTCGAGATAACTTCCTTTGCAGACGGCGTCTTTGTTGGGTACAGCCAACAGAACTTAGTGAAACCATCTATCACTGCCAGGATGTGGATGTACTGTCGATGTGTAGACTCAAGAGGGCCAAGGAAGTCGATATGCAATGTCTGCAATGGCACCTCTTTTTTTTGCAGCGGATGTAACTCTCCTCCTTTTTTACAAGCAGCATCTGATTTGTCGTTGAATTTTGTCGTCGAACTTCGGCATGTAATAGTATTTTCCGATAATTTCTCTTGTTTTCTTGACAGAGAAATGTCCTCTCTCATGGGTACGTTTGATTATTTCGCGTTGAAAAGCCAATGGTACCAATGGTATGAATTCATTGTCGTCAATCAGCTTGTGCAGCAGACCTTCTCCCATAAAGTAGTTATTGTGAGTATTCTTCTCAGCAAGGACATCTATGATCGCTTTCAATTCGTCGTCTTGAGCTTGGAGGTACTTAAGTTTGCTATGCAGACTGTCATCAGTGATCAACATCACAGGATACGTGTTTAATGTATCAGCATGCCGTATGCGGGTTCCAGCTTTGTGCTCAACAACAAAATCGAAGTCTTGAAGCAAAAGAATCCATCGAGCAACTCTAGCACACACGTTTCGCTTGTCCATCGTATTGGCAAATGCGTTGCAGTCGCTTATGAGTTTAAAGTGCATGCCTAAAAGATACACTGGAAACGTGTGCAGCGCCTCTACAACGGCAAAAATTTGCAACTCGTAGCTTGTGAATTTCCTTTCTGCATCTGTCGTCTTCTTACTCATGTAATAGACTGGGTGCAGAAGACCATTGTCGGGCGATTTTTGAAGAAGAACTGCTCCAAAACCATCAATGGAAGCATCAGTATGCAGCTCCGTCTCGTGTTGAGGGTGGAAAATCTTCAATATTGGTTTCACTGTTATAAGCTTTTTTAAAATGTTAAAGGAGGCGGTTTCCTTTATGTCGAAGCATAATTTGGAGTCATTTTTCATTAGGTCGGTAAAAGGTTTGGCTATGATCGAAAATTTTAAAATGAATTTACAAAAATAGCCAACAAGCCCCAAACAACTTTGAAGCTGCTTTTGGTTAATGGGCAAAGAAAACTTAGTTACGGCTTTAGTCTTAGCTTCGGAAATGCATATCTTTTGATTTTCAATAAAGTGCCCCAAAAACTCAATTCTTGATTTGAGAAAACAGCATTTCTTTAGATTTATGACTAATCCATTGTCTTCGCAGTGCTTCAGTACTTCTCTAAGATTAGACACAGCTTCGTCTTCGGATCGGGCAGGGATAATGATGTCATCCACATAGGGAATAGCAATGCCTCTACGTGTCAGATCCCTGAAAATTGTGTTGACATGGAGAGTTTGCTAAACCAAATGGTACCTTGCAGAACTGATACTGCCCATTATGCGTGACGAATGACGTGTATCAATCAAAATCAAGTTTTAAGATCGAGTGTACTAAAAACTTTCGCATCAGCAAGTCTGTCCAGTTGGTCCTCAATTAAGGGCAAGGGGAAATGATCCCGTACTATCACCTTGTTCATCCGTCTGTACTCGATGCACAGTCTTGGCGTACCATCTCGTTTCTTAACTAGTACGACAGGGCATACCTACTCTGACTCTGATTGCTCTACAACTCCGTCCAGCAGCCACTGATCTACTTGGTCTTCTATGATACATCGCTCGGAATAAGCAAATCTGCGTGGTCGCGAATAGATCGGGATTTGTTGACTTAGCATTTCCCGGCTTATAGTTTTTTATTATTTCATTCACTTGACTTTTAGCACTAAAGCTTGCTTTTAAATCGATGTCAATATGCATGTCTTCATTACTTTCAACGTATATTTTCATTATCGAACTTATTTTATTTTCAGCTTCGCCGCACAAAGGTTTCTCAATTGTTATGCCGTCGCGATTTATTTTTACAACGTCTTTAAATGAACCAAGAGGCTTTACTTTATTTTGAGCACCGAAACCGACCAAAGGAATGTTGGCTTTATTTAAAGTTGGGTTGTTTAGTTTTGCGTACGATTTTTTTTTCATTATGTTATATTTGCTACCGGTGTCTATCAATGCTATGTAATTTTGATTTTTAATGCTTACTTCTTTGCACATAGAATTATGTTCAGCTCTTATGTTGCGCGTGTTGCTTGCTTGCGGATCCAGATCAAGCTTTTTAAGCGAACAATCTTTTGCTATATGCCCGAAACTATTACAGTTAATGCACTTTTTTCCTATACTTTTGTTTTTGCATATATCTGACGTATGTCCTTTAGCTCCGCAATTATAACATTTTACGTGTTTAAATTCTCCATTTACACCGTTTTTTTTCTGGTTCCACTTTTATATGTTTCATCGTATTTCATGATGGATTTTTCGCTAATTTTTTCGAAGCATTTTAATTTGTCTTCAAACTCTTTAAGGTCTTTTGCATTGTACAGAATTGATTTATTTACTCTCAAGCCATTTATGCCGTCAATCACGTATTGCATCAATGCACTGTTTTCAATATTACCACGTGATGCCAATTCCTTCATTTTGAGCAAATATTCTTGTAATGTCTCACTTTTCTTTATTTGTCTTTCACACATTAGCTTATGTAACTGCGCACTGTTAATTTGGGTTTGAAATTCACTAATAAGCGATTCTTTTAACATTTGCTAGCTTTTTCATCCGCGTTCGCTCATTATGTACATTTTGGCAAGACCTTTCAATGCTCTTTTGGCAAAAATAAACTTTTGCAAATCGTCCCAATACATTAAAGAAGCCATATCCTCAAAATCTTCTACCCAAACTTCAACCGGCGATGTGTCATCTCCACTAAAAGATCGGATCGAGTCTTCGATATCCCGAAAGTTCAACACAAATTTCGGCTTGTGTGCACTCTGAGCTGGACAGGTATCAACATTCTTTGTCACTACTGTAGAATGAGGGCGCATCATGCTGTTGCTCGTTTTGCCATTTACAGCAGCTGTTCTAAATGTACTCGATGTACTGTCGTTTATGCTGTTGTTCACATTGACATTGTCTTGTTCGTCGTTTTCTTCGTTCATATTTGTGGGATTCCAATTATATTAATTAACAAATCCCGTTGCTTTATTATTGTTTTAGAGTTAATTTATAGTTTAGGTAAGAAATGTTTATATAATTTAATTTGTGGTTAGAATAGATAAAGGTTTAATACTGTGTCGTCGTTGTTGCGAGCGTCTTTTCGCAGCGGCGTTGAATTCTTTTCTCTTCTTGCAGACCATTCACTTCGGCCTCTCGATTAGATCTCTCGTCTTCACCTCTTTTGTCGCATTAGCGACTTCTTAGTTGAGCTGTGGTGGGTAGGCTAAGCGGCGTTGCAGACCCAATCCCACATATATTAATGAAGTAACAGGATTTGATGGATCATACTGCGAGCCGTATCATACGTGATGATGAGGTGGAACTGCTACAGGACAATCTTGTGCTGATGAGTAAATGGGGCTGAGATGGATCATCGGGTCAGAGCATGTATAAGCAATAATTTCATTTGGAAGATGGAGAAAACTATTCGGACGCCAATATGTTTATGGCATCTGTTGCACCCAGCTTTGCCGGCCTTTTCTGTTCAAATATGTGATGAAATCGATGAATCATATTAAAGCAACGGAATCGGAAAAAACGAGGAAATTAAGGATATAAGGAATAAAAAATGCAAAATAAGAAGGACAATAACAATTAGCTATGTATTTTTTCAAACCATGATTGATGACAAAGTTCTCAATGCAACAACCAACACATTTTCAACTTCGTCATGAGCAGTGTGCAAAAAAAAGGCAAAAAGAATTTAACAATTTCGACGATTCTTTGCAAGATTACCATAATTTGTGTGTGGAATTTCACCATTGCTGTAGCGAAAACGAAAACACAACTGAAAAGGTTGAAGAATAAATACGAAAAAATAATAAACGGGATGTGTTTTATGCTCAGACTGGTCATAAAGTGGACACACCAAAGTACGTTAGATATGGAAACAGCAATGAAGCCGACACATCTCGATTATTTTTTTTAAATTTTGAATTTTTATCGTGGATTACTGGAGTTAATAAATGGGTCTTCTATCTATTTCTATTCTATTTCAAAGATTAATTTTTGAGGTATTTAGGGATATAATAAGATGTTAGAATATAGTAGTAGCGTATATGAACGACATGATACAAACGATGAATTATTATTACCGAATACAATTTAGAAATCTTAAGATATGTATGCTTCTCGAGAGGAGTGTGCGCTTTTAGGATATAGAGTCAATAGCCAGGTTATAATGCACATCTCATTTGGAGGTTTTAAAAGCGTACGTGATGACTCATAATCTTAAGAGCGTCATTTGTGTCCATGATTTTTCTCGTACTTTCAACGATTTGTGCTCTGATTAGCTTGTATGGCTAGACCATTGACAGAGTAAGTAAAGCAAGGGGGTACGTTTCCACTTAATGAAGAGCAAATCAACGCCGTTAATACGTTAAAAACAGCATTGGCAAATCCACTACTGGCCATAATCAGCCCGAATGGAGAAACAGAGATGCACACTGATGCTAGTGCACGTGGTTTTGGTTTCAAACGCTAAATCGAGAAGCTAATAATCTGAAGATCTCTTGAATTAGAGAATTATGATTATCGTACTGAACACAGACCTCGTAGTAACATATCATATGTAGATGCGTTGCGTAGGCAAACCGAGCTAGTTGATGTACATAGTTATGAGTTACGGCTGTAGTGAGAATCACCGTGATAATAATATTACTGACAACCATAGTAACAATCATGTGAGAATCATATAGGAAACGAAGGAAATTGCCGTAGTAATAATCGAAATATAAACCGTTATAATTATAGAGACGGTCGTAAAGTGGCCAGGAGGGAGTATCAGAAAGCATCACAAGTTGTAGGACAGCGAAAAATTCATGAATCTAGTGGGAAATTTCAGATTTTGGAAGAATCCATATTGCAATCGCTACCCACAATAGGAGTGGTAGATGCGACTCCAGATGATGTTGATATAATTTTGCAAACAGAGCAAAGAAATATGTAGATGTATTAAAAACGCGTGAATTATTAGAGGAAAGTGATGTCCTTGGTTGCTAGTAGAAGGTGTTGTTTTCAGGATCATTTGATCCGCTAAACGCATGAGAAGTCAGGCTATTTAGCAGCAGACAAGTGTGTTAAAAATTTGAAAAAGTTGTATTCGTTCCCTTCCATGCGAAGAAAAGAAGAGGAGTTAGGAAATTTTCGACATTTATAACTGTCAGATGATACAATTACCGTTCCGCAGTGTACAAACGTCTGAACGACTTGTAGTGTACAATTCCTGCCAGCAAAATAGTCTGCACATTATTATTTTATTTTCAATTTTATACCCTTGCAGAGGGTATTATAATTATATCCTGATCCCATTAAAAATGGGAAAAAAGGGTATAATGGTTTTGTGCAAAAGTATGTAACAGGCAATAGCCGAGTCGATTTAGCTCTGTCCGTCTGTCCGTTCGTCTGTCCGTCTGTATGAACGCACGTTTCTCAGAGACAACAAAAGCTAGAGACTTCATATTTGAAATATAAGTTCTCGTAGTGCCGGGACAAGACCAGTTTATCATTTTTTTTTTAATATCGCGTCCCGCTCAAAAGCTATCGATAAATTTTGATTCCAGACCAGTGTATTTTAGGTATAGCTTAAAGGTTATAAGAGATATCATATATTAATTTTAAGTTATCGTATTGCCGGCTCAACACAAACTCATCATTTTTTTTCGATATCTTAACCCGTTCAAAAGTTATCGATAAATTAAGATTCCAGAACAGTGTTTTTTAGGTATAGCTTAAAGGTTATAAGAGGTAGAAGCACCAAATGTATTATGTTTATTCTCCTATAGTATACAGAGGTAAAACACTTTTTTCCCCCCAATCTCCCAGAAATCGAAAAATACGTATTTTAGAGGTGTGAACTTCGGATTTTACATAGTTGCACAGTTATATGCCATTTGTGTGGCCTACAAATTTCAATACGATCGGACTATAAACAAAGAAGTTATTTACGATTTAATGTAACATAGTTTGGGGCCAATAGAAGAAGAAGCATAGCAATTGCATGACGCGCGTAGCCAGCAGCTTTTGTTTGTATATGTGTGTGTGTGTTTCTATGTATGAATGCAGATAAATAACTTCAATGAATGTAAGACCTTGGATCAGCGTATATCCTAGTCGGGCACTCTCGACTAGAGCACTCTTACTTGTTTTCTATTTCTCTTTAAACATTTTCCCTTGCGTTTGCTTTGCTTTTACGTTTGCCGCGCTGCCGCTTTTGCTGCACGCCTTGCAAACCCGTTGTTGTGTGTGTGTATGCTGCATTTCCGCTGTTCTGCTGCGCGTAACCGTTCGTCTGCCTGTAACCGTTACTTGCACAAGCGTGTTTCCAACTTTTAAACGGCGTTCTTGTAAGTTTCGCCGTTTCTCTTAATTTACTCCTTTCACTGTGCCGACTTTCCTCGACTCCCCACCCATGCTTCGCTAAGCCTTTTTCTAGCCTTCGCTAGTGGCAATCAACGCGAAGCCCAATTGACAAAAGGAGATTCCACAAGGCGGCCAAAGACTTAAACAGCAGACTATAGGAAATCAAAAATGAAGCGACAGCAGAATATCTAAGAAATAATGATCCATATACAAGTGACCTTAATTATAGCCTCTGGAAAGCAACAAGATATTTAAAGAGACCAACCAGAAGAGCGCCCTCAATTGTCAACAGCAATGGGCAACGCTGCAGAGGCAATGATGAGATGGCTGAGGCATTTGCACAACATTTAAGCTCAGCTGTTAAGCCTGATTTGGAAAATGATGCCGAAGCTGTAGCTGAAGTAAGTCACTTTTTAGAAACTCCTTGCCAGATGAGCTTGCCGTAAAGTCAAACGACTTTCTAAGAAGTGCAAGCGGAGATAAAGGAATAAACCTGAAAAAATCTTCAGGCACTGTCAAATTTCGACTACGCCCACAACAGTATTGTATTGTACTTTTCAATATGATTCTCCGACATTATTTTGATCAATAATTGCAAAATGTCAAGCAGCATACAAAATGAGAAACTATTTCAACTATTTTTGCATACAACAACTAGGGAGGAATTCATCCAGGCTGTTAGCAATGAACTCGATCTGTTTCTCGAAAATGTTCAGGAAACGCCAATGAAGAACATAATATTGGCCACTTACTATAAAATGAGGGTAAAGTGTCGTGCTGTGCAGAGATCAAACTCAAGTTTCGTTACTGCATTCCTGAAACATCTAAACGAGGCACCAATTGCGTCTGCTGACACATTTCGAGGAAGGCGCAATAATACTATGAAGGAGTGTTCGCAGTTCGCAGCTCACAAGAAAAGGGAAATTGGAGGCGGCCACGGAGACAATCGCAACTGATCATTTCTCTGAGGCTATCAAATATAAAAGGGACCAGCACAAAATAAAATCGGATATTACGAAAGCATTGTCCCATGCAAGTCCTGTAAGACTCAATTGGATAAAGGAAAGACTTCCAGCCCCTACTGATAAGGAACTTATCCAGTTTACGCCCGAAGAGGCTTTGGCTCTATTTGTGGACTTAGGACTTTTGAAAGAGATGTATGGAAGCAATTAAAAAAACTAATTATCTATTAGTGAAGCAAAAGGATTTGATGGATCATACTGCGAGCCGTATCATAAACAGCATACGTGATGCTGAGGTGGAACTGCTACAGGACAATCTTGTGCTGATGAGTAAATTGAGCTGAGATTAAAAATATTTTAGCTCATAAATTAATCTAAACCAGAAAATCGACCGCGACGGGGTTCGAATTTCTCTTATGTCCTCAGCCGCCAAGTACCCCAAGACGAGTTTGCGTAGAAACAGATATACACGACTATTGATCCTGAACCAAATTATGTATACTTTGAGGGGTTGGAGTTGCCACCTTCGAGACGTAACAAACTTGTTAATATAATTGTAATACCTATTAAGAAACGTTCATTTATAAAAACATTTTTTTAAATATTTCGAGTTAATGGTATTGGCCTCTTATCAGAACACCCAAAAGCTGACTATAAAAGATTGACTCTTTATGTAGCTGCATTGCAATGTAAGCTGCTAGAATAGATTTGTTAAGTCATCGAGCTCGTTCCATACGAAAATGAACTTCCTACACTACAAAGATAGTAGGAAAAGCAACCTTAGAAATCAATACCTAAACTCATTTGTGATTCTTTCACACTTATGATCATAAATAAGTCCTTGGTCTGTTCAGGTTATTTTCAATTATGTCATTTAATTGTGAAAAATCCAATACAGTGTCAAAAGCGCGCCTGCAACATGTAGTTTTGAGTCGCATATGGTGTAGGCTAGACGTAAAACAAGTAAGAGTGCTCTAGTCGAGAGTGCCCGACTAGGATATACCCTGATCCAAGGTCTTACATTCATTGAAGTTATTTATCTGCATTCATACATAGAAACACACACACATATACAAACAAAAGCTGCTGGCTACGCGCGTCACACATTTGCTTTGCTTCTTCTTCTTCCTTTGGCCCAAACTATGTTACATTGAATCGTTAATAACTTCTTTGTTTATTGTCCGATCGTAATAAAATTTGTAGGAGACAAAGATGGCATATAAATGTGAGACTATGTAAAATCCGAAGGTCATACCGCTTAAAATACGTATTTTTCGATTTCTTAGAGATCGGGGAGGGTTATCAAAAAAGTGAAATGCGTTTAACCTCTGTATGCTATTAGAGAGTATATGTACTAAATTTGGTGACTCTACGTTTAATAACTTTTAAGCTATACCCTAAAAACACTGCTTTAGAAACTTAATTTATCGATAAATTTTGAAAGTATTGAGATATTGAAAAAAAAATGATGAGTTTGTTTAGAACCGGCAATTCAAAAACCTGAATATAAAGTTTCTAGCTTCTATGACTTTCAAGTTATGCCCGAAAAACACTTGTCTGAAATCGATATTTATTGATAACTTTTGAACGGGATGAGATATCGAAAAAAATGATAAACTTGTATTGATCCGGCCCTACGAAAACTTATATTTCAAATATGAAGTCTCTAGCTTTTGTAGTCTCTGAGAAACAGGCGTTCATACAGACGGACGGACAGACGGACAGACAGACGGACATGGCTATATCGACTCGGCTATTGATACTGATCAAGAATATATATACTTAATGGGGTCGGAGATGCTTCCTTATGCCTGTTACATACTTTTGCACAAAACCATAATACCCCTTTTTCCCATTTTGAATGGGATCAGGGTATAAAAATATATATTACAAGCCTTAGCTCTGCTTTGCTTATTTTGAATTATTTAATTTAATTGTAAAATACCAAAGATGAAAAAAGGTAAGGTCGGGGTAGTGGCACGTGTGCCGCATAGGTTTTAAGTCAGGGGTAAAAAAAATCAAAGCACACAAACATACACACACATGAAGAGTTATTTAGTTTTTTTTTAATACAGGCCTAAAACAGGTTTTTTTTAGGGTCGAGGAGGAGCGAACACCTGCAAGATGTGTGTTCATTGTGTGAAACTCTCTAACAATCAATTTCCACACAAAATGTTGCGGCTTCTGTGATAATGTGAGCCCAAAACCGGAAAGGCAATAAAATAAGAATGGACTCTTCACCGCTCTTATTTGTATTTGAACTTGTGAACAAACAAAGTCACACGTAGGCACCTTCATTCCCCCCGTCTCTAGGGAATCGTACATGGCAGAACACCTGATTCCCACTCACAGATCAATAAAATCTGAACCTTTTTCCCCTGTCCTTATCTTTCTCCTCGAGATCACACGAAAGCCGACCTTTTTGTCACCCTTAAATCTTGACGCCTTTCCCTTCCCCTCGCAAATTGGTCCCCCTTAACCTATTAAAAAGCAATACAAAATAATTGGGTGACAGGTGAGCCCATTAAAAAACCCATCGATTAAGTGTCCCAGAGCCGCCGGTATCCTACTACTTATGCTGAATCCGAAGGTCATACCTCAAAAAAAAAAGTATTTATGGAGGATCAGAGGGAGGTATCAAAAAAAAAAAAATTATTTTGTTTTTCTTGTATGCTATACGAAAATATACATAGTGAATATGGTGCCTCTAGGTCTAATGGCTTTCAAATTATAGCTTAACAACACAGGTCTGGAATCTAAGTTTATCGATTACTTTTGAACGGGAAGAGATATCGGAAAAAAATTACAAACTTGTATGAACGATGTCTATGGCTTTTGTAGTCTCTGAGAAACGCGCGTTCATACAGACGGTCAGACGGACGGACACTCAGACGGACATGGCTAGATCGACTCGGCTTTTGATAGTGATCAAGAATATATATACTTTATGGGGTCGGAGATGCTTCCTTATGCATGAAACATACTTTTGCACTAAACCAATATACCCTTTTTTCCCATTTTTAATGGGATCAGGGTATAATAAAACAAATTGTTTTATTGACCTTGAGCCGGCTTAATAAGTAAATAAAAATAAGAAAGGTTGCTACAAACACAAAGTTTCACAAAATCGGAAGGCACGCCGACAGCATCTATATATAAAAGAGTTCCTATTTATTGGTGATGGCGACGGCGATTAGAAAATGCACTCTCCCTGGTAGGAAAATGGGGGTGAAGGTTGTATGGCCATAAACTGAATTGTCAACAGATTTTTTCAAACTTATTTTCGAAGATCTACATACCAAAATATTAACAATGTGATTTTCAAATTCTGGAACATCGACCCCAAAAGTGGGAAAAATGTTGTAATATTAACAACGTGATTTTCACACCTCGAAACATACGGTAAAATTTCGTAAAACTTTTGAAAAAATAAAATTTTTTTCATTTTGATTGGTTACAAAGTCATATTCCAAGATCTATTAGGAGATTCCATAAAAATTATTTTCACTCGTTGTGGAATATCCCCTGCGTGGAAATTAGGGTTGTCAATTTTCAATATTTGCCCGATTAGCTTTAAACTCATTTTCAAAGCTTCAAGTAAAAAACTATAAGCAACGTGACTTTAAATTTTTAGAAAATTCGCTTGCAAGGTCGGAAAATGGACGGAAAACGGTTGTATGACATTTTTTTTTTACTATCCGATTGGCTCCAAACTCATTATTGAAGTTAACTTACGAAAGTATTCAAAACATGACCATTCAATTTTGTAAAATCTACCCCCAAAGTCCAAAAATGGCAGGAAAACTGTTGTATGCAACTCTTTTGTTTATCACCCGATCAGCTTCGAACTTATTTTCAGAAATCTACATAGCAAAATATAAGCAAAGTTGTTTTGAAGTGTTGGAAATTTCTTGAAAATGGGTGAAAATCATTGCAGAAATTTTTTTTTGTTTTCTATTCAATTGATTAGATTTACCTGCTCGAAAATTGGTTTTTGGACACACTCAATAAACAACATCGCAAGATTCAATTTACGATCGAGCGAGAAAACAACAACAAAATTGCATATCTGGAAACGGAACTGGAGAAGAAACAGGGAAGGGTTATATTCAAATGGTTCACAAAAGAAATAGCAACAGGACGTATAATGAAATTTAACTCGAACCAACCTAGAGGTCAAAAAATAATCACGGCGAAAAACATTATACAAAAAGCATAAGCGATAAGTGACAAAGTACACAGACGAGACATATATAAAAAATTAGAAACGTTGTTTTTAAAAAACAATTATCCTGAAAAACTAATTGACAATCTTATAACAAATTCAACAAACCAAAAAGAGAACATAGACAAAATCAAGGAAAAAGAGATACAAGAAAAACAATATTTAAACATACCATATGTAAATAATTTAACAAACCGACAAACAGTAACAAAATAATACCAAACGAACACTTCAAACATTTAATGTACGCAAACAAAGCACACAAAAGACAAGATTGCAAAAAATAAACAACAACACGTCATATATAAGATCAAATGCAGTGGGAAAGAAGGGGAAAGATGCAATGGAGTATACATAGGAACAACAAAACAGCGCTTGCACAACACATAACAACAACAGGTCACACAGCAGACTTTGGCATCACCAAAATATTAGTCATTGAGAGGAGAGAGCGAATGAGATTTACGTTAGAGAGCCTTAGAATACAACAACAAGGATAGAACACAGTTAACCACAAAGATATTGAGAAAGAAACACATAAATTGACACGACAAGTAAAAAGTAACAATAAGAACATATCGACGATGGAAGAAAAATATAATCAACAGTGCAATTTAGACGTAGGAACTCTGACGACACTGTAGGAAAAACTAGCTGCAATAAGTATTTATGTATGTATGTTAATGGTATAACTAAATGTTTGTAATAATTATATATGTATGAATGTATGTATGTATTCTATAACAGACTCCCTGAAGAAGGCACAATAAGATGCCGCAACGAGTAATGAAATTCATAGGACATAAAGATAACATATAAATTCCAAAAATTCGTACATTTTACTTCTGTATGCTATAAGCGAATATACATACCAAAATTGATTCCTCCAGCTCTTATCAGTTTCCAAAACTATAATAAACTTGTATTGTCCTGGCACTACGAGCACTTATATTTCAAATATAAAGTCTCTAGCTCTTGTAGTTTCTGAGAAACGCGCGTTCATACAGACGGACGGACGGACAGACGGATAGACAAACGGACATGGCTAGATTTATTTATTTATTGAACATTTTTCCTAGCGATACAAGCTACATACAAATATATGTAGATTTTATGAGTACATGTTTCTAATTATCATCCAAATAGTTAAAATTTTTCTTATATTATTATTATTTATTTATTATCGACTCCTTTGCGCGAAATTATCGTATGTAACATAAATAAAATTTTACAGGAGAGCGTTTTTTTTTAATTTTCTTTGCTTTGATTGGCAATTTAGACGCCGAATTTCAGATGTACAACAATAATCGTCATATTGAACTAAGCTCAACAGTTTTTTGATGAAAAAGTTTATATATCCCGACAAAATAAACATTTTTGACACATATGATATTTTCGCCTACAAAGTTTTACGACTGTACATTAAGATTGACACTTACGATATTTTTTAAAACATTTATTATTGCGTGAATATGTAATACAAATTAGTTGAAGATATAAATTTGAAAAATTAAGTTTTGATTACGAAATAAATTTGTATTATTATAATTATATTTTCCCAAATTTGAATATTAAATAGTAGTTTTGTATTAAAGTATCTTAAACAATTTCATCTTCCTCGTCGCTTTCATCCAGTACGTCTTTTATATAAGATGAACGGTTTAAATTTCAATGTTCAATATGGTATTTAGGCGGTATACTTTTTTTCGTTCAAAGATTTTTTAAGTCATTCAATTTTTTAATTGATATACATAAAGGGTTATTGCATAGTGTTTCAAGCTAATAAGTGAATTTTAATTTGGTTATTGTTTTTTTTGTAGAATTATCAAAATAGCCGTAATGTAGTTCAAATGTAGCAGCTTTTTTTTGAATCGTTGCGGTACGAAGCTTATTTAAGTTTAATTCAACTTTACTGGGTAGTAACAAATATGCAAATGACTTCCAGTTTTTAAAGTAAGTGTGCTCCTGTTCGATGCAGTCGTAGCCTGATGGGTTAGTTTGTGCACTGCGGATAATTGTGGGCAATGGTACGATTTCGCATAAAAGATTCATTAGTGCTGTGCACGGAATCAACTGGCATCATAGTATGACCCGGAAGTAAATATGTTATCTTAATTCTATGGACATAAATTGAAGAATTTAAGAAATATGTCAACATTGCTATAAAGGCTTGACCAGCTCAACTGTCACAATACAGACTTAGTTCATTAGCTGTTTGCTTATGGTCTACGATAAGCACATATTTATGAAGAGCTGAGCATATTTCATTGCACCCACTCTAACCGTCGCGCTCACCACACAAAAAACAATAGCCATTTCTTGTGCCACTTTCATAAACGCTAAAATTATAATATGAATATTTACGGGAGTAAAAATGGGTAATATTTTTTCCAAATGGAGTGTTCAAAACTTTCTGCAAATCAAAACTAGCGCATAAAAAAAGTTCACATTTTTTGCTTTCCGTTTGATCTCTTAAAAATATTGATTTGTTTTCATCCTTGTCTTTAATGTGCATCTTAAACTCTTCTGTATTCTCAAACATTATTTTTTCTTCAATATCAAGATATTTAATATTTTCACATTTAGAACACCTATCTTTTTTGGGTAAATGCAAGCCAATATTATCTGTGCCTGAAAACCCAAATTGACACGATAGAGTTGCTGAAGTTTTGAGTGTAGCACTTATAAAGGTTTTGTATATTTCTAAATTCCTGCGACAAATATACTTTATTGCTTTTGGCTCTACAATAATGTGATGGCACTGCGGGAAACTGTTCAAAATCATGATTTAAGAGCTGGAGATTTTTTGTACCCTCGCTATCTGACACAGCTTTCTTTATCATAATCATCACTGTCTGTCCCACTGTAAGGCACAAGTGAAACTTGAGAAATCTGCATAGAAGTACAATATTAGCATCGGTACAAAATTATTCTAGATCTTATAAAATATGCACTTACAGTTTTTGAAGATAATGGCATTATCAAAAATTCAAAAATAAAGAAACGGTGAGTCGAATAAAAGCAAAGAAGACTACATAAAAAGCGCAGTCCACTTTACACTCTTATTCCAATACATTTCTGTTTAAAGAAGCAACTAGTCTTCAAAGAAATAGTTTTTTGTCTCACATACGATATTTTTGCCCACGAGAAAAAGCAAAGCTGTCACATACGAAAAAATTAATTCTGTATTATCTCCATAACTATAGTGATTATGACTTTAATATTTTACTGGGTGATAAGTTAGTGGCTATAGAACAAAATTGCATCAAAAAGTAAATTTTTGAAAACTGTAACGTAAGATAATTTCGCGCAAAGGGGTCGATATCTTATAGCTGTCATAGGAACAATCGGTTTGAAATATTGATTTTAATAGTTTTAAAGGTAGCATTGTCATTCTTTTTGTATAAATAAGACTGTTTCATTATATTAAGCAACTGCTAGAGAGCCTTTCAGAGCGCCGAAGGTAGCCTTTCATTTCCTTTTTTTAAAGTGTTTGTTTGATAGAATATAACGGCTGTCTTGTCTTTATTTTCAAATTATAACGCCCAGTTGGCAATGTTTCAAACTCTGCGAGGGTAATTCCAAAACTTTCATTATCAGCTGGTGAAGCTGTCAATGTGACAAATGTCATTTTGAACTGAGCTCAATCTGAGGCTGCCACTATATATTGGCTTCCGGCACAAGGTCTTGTCGATCAAGTCTTTAAAGTGTTCGAGGGTGCTTGGCTGCAACTACTAAATTTAATAGTTATATCACTACACGTGAACTACTTTAGTTAAATCGGTCAAAAGTTTGGAAATTTGTTCATCGGTTAAAGTTAAGTAAGTTTGCGATAAATTATTTGGTCGTTTTAAACGTCGCTAACGCATATAATTTATTAATAGCTGCGTGAGCCTTCTGCTTCGGCTAAGGCATCCGCATCGCAAACTGGACTTATGGCCAAATTTTGCTATTTGGAAAGTAATCTTAGCTGTTTTCTGCAAAGGTGGGATAACTAATTGTGCTTTAGCTTTCGCTCATAGCACTTCTTTTGGCCATCCAAAAACGACTATAACGCAGAGTAAACGGCAAACAAAAACCAAACATCTGTAATCAATTTCTTATGTAATTTCAGTCGCTTAGACAAAAACCAAAATTAAAAAAAATTTTGATTGGGTCGTTTTCGAGCGATCGAAAAAATATAGAATTTTTTCGATAGATAGAAAAATGTTCTTTGTTGTATCGAATACTTTACTCATTTCATATAGATTTTTCTTTAATTTACATGAAATACGTTTATGGACATATGAAAATTTTCTTTCATTTTAGATCATTTTCCTCATAACATAGATAGATAGAAAGACTTTTTTTAATTTGGATGAAATACGTTTTCAGATATTGGAAATTTTTCTTTGTTTTTATAGAAATAATGTAATATAATTTGGAAAAAATATGTTTTCGGATAAAGGAAAATTTTATTTGTTTCATAGAACATTTTCCTTATCTCATATATATTGTTCTCTAATATAAGGTAGAAATTTTTTCTGATTGTAGAACATTTTCATGTTTTGAGGAAGTACATTTTCTCCCGTTTGTGAAGATTATTTTCAAATTTTTTAAAAATTTCCAACGGATCAAAATCAACCCCCTTTCTGCATAATCGATATAAATTTTCCACATTTGGATGTATACTTTTTTGAATGTTAATAGTGTAAATGAAATAGAAACTGTTAGGACATAGGATCATCGTCGATCATATAGGCATGTCGGCGGAATGTAAATAATACAAATTTTATTTATTTTTATTTATTTAATGGCGAATAGAAACAGTCTGACACAGAAAAAGAAATAATGTTAAGTAAACAATGTAAGATACTAGAAATAAGCCAAACACTGTTCAAATCATTAAGTAAGATTGGTGATCCATTAATCGTTTTAAAGGCAAAAAAAAATTGTAACAAATGATAAAGTTATTAGCTCTTGAGTAAAAATGAGAATTTAAATTTTTCATATGACACGCCCCATTTAGGGGTGCATTTGTGCTCATCTGTAAAGAGGGTAAGTTAACTTATAAAACAGGTCTCATTCTGATAAATTTAGATTAATTTTTGAAGTAAAATCGGCTCCTAAATCAAAAACGAAGTCAGAGCTAAAATTTTTTTATTTATATTTATTAATATATTATTTTGTTCCTAGTGCCACAAAGATTACCATAAATCCATCACACTCTTTTGAGGGACGCTAGCTAGGATCCTTTTTAAGGTGTACTTAATATACAGGACTCTGACGTGTCTCTGAAGTATTTGTAGTTAGCGTGTCACGCCGATCACTTTGTAGTTATAGTAAAAGAAAGACAACTGCATGTATGCGCTACAGGACACATGTTATGTTCTCTCCAAAGAAATGAATAGAGGAGTCGCTAGCAGGCGGAGGGAGGATGGGTTTTCAGCTTAAAAAAGAAGCCATAATGCCAAGCACGATCAAAAGCTTCCTTAACCTTTGGAAAAATGCAGAGCAGTCTTTTTCTTCCATGAAGGCACACAAGATATGATTTACAACAGGTCGGTCACCGGCTGCAAAAGTGTCTGTTTTGCATTTATCCGTGCCTGTTCGTGTGTATAGCATGTGACATTTGTGTATGCGCCGCAGATAAGGATCTTTATAACTGCTCTCCTTCGCTTTCGTACATTCAATGTGAGTTGATAGTTTTTACCTAATTAAATATGGGTCGTGAAGAAACCAAAAATGTGCATGTTTTTTTTTTAAATTTGACAATGCGACAAATAAATCAATATGCAACGTGTGCGGTATAATGTTGAACGACAAGCATGTAACAAGGCGATATTTGAGGGCAAAACACTGTGATTTATTTAAAAAACTTGACACTAATAAAAACAACGTGCAACAAAACGAAAAAAAGAAGATAAACACACAAATTAATGAACAGGTCTTAATTTCGGCAATGATTTAAATTGTAACCTAGACGGCAGGCCATTTTTGCTTTTGGACAGCAAAGGATTCTGCGAAATCGTAGGCCCAAAAAAAATGCGCTTTTAATGCCTCCTATAACGTCACGTTACTGGAGCGGTTTATCAAAGACAATATAAGGTTATGGTAAAAGGAAAGCTTGTGTCCCTAAAATTAGATTCGGCCACAAGAATGAACAAATCAATTTAAGGTGTGAATTTGCAAATGATTCACTCAACGCTAACAACAAGTGAGATCGTCATAAAAACTCTAACGATGATACAGCTATCTCAGTCGCATATCGGGCTATAAATCAAAATCAAGTAAGAGTGCTCTTGTCGAGAATGCCCGACAAGGAGATACCCTGAACCAAGTTCTTACATTCATAATTCTATATTTGCATTCATACATACAAATACACATACACACACACATATACAAACACAAGCTGCTGGCTGCGCTCGTCCTGCAATTGCTTTGTATCATCTTCTTTCATTGGCCTCAAACTATGTTACATTGAATCGTAAACAATTTCTTTGTTTATTGTCTCATCGTAATGAAATTTGTTGGACATATAGATGGCATATAAATGTGGGACTATGTAAAATCCAAAGGTCATATCTTTAAAATAAAAGCTATTATTTGGGTTCTGGGAGATTGGGGGGAGGTATCCAAAAAGTGAAATATTTTTAACCTTACTATGGGAGAATATACATAACAAATTTGGTGCCTCTACCTCTTATAACTTTTAAGCTATACTTGAAAAACACTGTTCTGAAATCAAATTTTATGAGCTTGTATTGAGCCGGCAGTACAAAAACTTAAATTCAAATAAAAAGTCTCTAGCTTTTATGACTTCCAAGTTATGCCCGAAAAACACTGGTCTGTAATCGAAATTTATCGATAACTTTGAACTTGAACGGGGTGAGATATCGAAAAAAAAATGATAAACTTGTATTGACCCGGCACTACGAGAACTTATATTTTAAATATGAAGTCTCTAGCTTTTGTAGTCTCTGAAAAACGCGCGTTCATACAGACGGACATGGCTATATCGACTCGGCTATTGATAGTGATCAATAATATATATACTTTATGGGGTCGGAGATGCTTCCTTATGCCTTACACACATACAAACAGAAGCTGCTGGCTGCGCGCGTCATGCAATTGCTTAGCTTCTTCTTCTTCCATTGGCCCCAAACTATGTTACATTGAATCGGTAATAACTTCTTTGTTAATTGTCTGAAAATAATGATCGTAATTTGTAGGACACACTAATGGCATATAAATGTGAGACTATGTAAAATCCGAAGGTCATACCTCTAAATATACGTCTTTTTCGATTTCTGGGAGATCGGGGTAAGGTATCCAAAAAGTTAAATATTTATAAATTTAAAATATACATACAAAATTTGGAACTACTACCTCTTATGACTTTTAAGCTATACTTAAAAAACACTAATCTAAAATCTCAATGTATCGATTACTTTTGAACGGGTCGAGATAATGATGAGTTTGTATTGAACCGGCAGTACGAGAACTTTAATTAAAATATGAAGTCTCTAGCTTTTATGACTTTCAAGTTATGCCCGAAAAACACTGTTCTGAAATCGAAATTTATCGATAATTTTTGAACGGGACGAAATACAGCCAGACGGACATGGCTAGATCGAATCGGCTATTGATACTGATCAAGAATATATATACTTTATGGGGTTGGAGATGCTTCCTTATGCCTGTTACATACTTTTGCACAAAACCATTATACCCCTTTTTCCCATTTTTAATGGGATCAGGGTATAAAAACCAACAAGTTTCAACACTTTTTCCGCCACTGCCCGACTTTGGGGGTATATTTTCCAAAATTTTAAAACATGCACTCATTACTTTTGTATGTGAAGATTTGATAACGAGTGTGGAGCTGCTCCGATGGAAATCTTAAAATGTCATACAACAATTTTCCGTCCATTTTTTGACTTTGTAAGCGGATTTAAAATTTTAAAACTACGTTGCTAATAGTTTTTTACGTGGAGCTTTGAAAATTAATTAAAAGCAAATCCGGCGCATGTTTAAAATTGACCACCCCAATTTCCAATCAGGGGAAAGGATTTTCCAGGAAAAAAGAATACAATTTTTATGGAATCTTCAAATAGATCTTAGAAAACTATTTTGAATCCAATCAAACGGAAACATTGTTTTTTCAAACAATTTCCTACATTTTTTTGCATTTTCCACAATGAAATCACGCTGTTTATATTTTGTTATGTAGAGTTTGGAAAATAAATTTGAAGCTGATCTGATAAAAAATAAAAAAGTCGCATATACCTGTTTTCCCGCCATTTTCCGAATTTGGGGGCCAAAGTTCCAAAATTTGAGAGTCATGTTGCTAATATTTTGCTATATAGAGCTTGAAAAATAAGTTTGAAGCTGATCAAATGAAAATTAAAAAAAATGCATTTAACAATTTTCCTGCCATTTCCCTACTTTGCAGAAGGATTTTACAAAATTTGAAACTTACATTGCTTATATTTTGTTTTAAGATTTCTAAAATATGTTTGAATGTGATCGGATGAAAAACAACAGTTTTCCCGCCATTTTCCGACTTTGAGGTAGATTTTTCAAAATTTGAAAATCAAGTTTAAAAAAGTTTTGTATGTGTAGCTTCAAAAAAGAGTTTAGAGCTGATCGGATGAAAAACAAAAAATTGCATTTAACCGTTTTTCCGCCATTTTCCGACTTTGAGGTAGATTTATCAAAATTTGAAAATCAAGTTTAAAAAACTTTTGTATGTGTAGCTTCAATAATGAGTTAAGAGCTGATCGGATGAAAAACAAAAAATGTCATACAACCGTTTTTCGTCCATTTTCCGACCTTGCAAACGAATTTTCTAAAAAGTCACGTTGCGTATAGTTTTTTACGTGAAGCTTTGAAAATGAGTTTGAAGCTAATCGGGATACTATTGAAAATTGACGACCCCAATCTCCACGAATGGGGAATGATTTTCCACAATGAGTTAATATAAGTTTTATGGAATCTCCTAATAGAACTCTGAAAAATCGGATTTTTAATCCGATCAAATGGAAAAAAAAATTATTTTTTTTTTCAAAAGTTTTCCGAATATATACTCGATTTTCCAAAATGTGAAAATCACGTTGTAAATAATTTGTAATGTAGAGTTTGGAAAATAAGTTAAGCTGATGGGATGAAAAATAAAAAAGTTTCATACAACTGTTTTTCCGCCATTTTCCAACTTTGGGGGTGGATTTTCAAAAATGTATAAGTCATGTTTTCTATAATTTGTATGTGTTTTGTTGATGATGAGTTTGAAGCTGATCGGCTGAAAATCAAAACAGTTTCATACAAAAGTTTCCCGGCATTTTCCGACTTTAGGTGTCGATTTTCCAAAAAAAAATCAGATCCTTAATATTTCTTTTTGTAGAGCTTCGAAAATAAATTCGAAGAAAATAGGATGAAAACTAATTTTTTACCCATACTACCTTGATCCCCCATTTTACTCCCAGGGGTGGTGCATTTTCCATAAAATCGGTGTACAGTTTTTAATGAATTTTTCTAATGATCTTTGAAAATAAGTTTGAACCCAATCGGATTAAAAGCGAAAAAGTTGCATACAATGGTTTTTCCTCATTTTCCGAGCTTGCTAATAGAATTTTCCAAAATCGCTTCTTAGTACGCACTTTCAGACTAGGAGAAAACTACTATTGATCACCATCACCAATCAGTACGAACTGTTTTATATATATAGAAGATACTGCAATCACTGTCTCCCTACCCCCTCACCACCTTGGCCACACTCGTTGTTAAAATAGCTGGAAGCTGACCAAAGCCGCTATACCACACACACACATGTATATACATACAAGCAGCTGCAGCGGTGCATTTTTCGCATTGGCTCTTTACATGTTGGTAGCGTGTTTGTTGTAAATTTTGTTGGCCCGCTTGAGCTTAAAGAAACTCTAGCTACAGCGGTGATTGTCTTTTGTTTTCGTTCTTCATCTGTCGTTGTTGCCTTGAGCCTTAACGGATTGCCAATTGACGCTATACCACATATATAGGGTTTATTTATGTGTGTCATTTGGTTACCAAATTAATTTTTTTATATTTCTTGGGTCGACATTCGTTTAGTAATATTAAAATAGTATTAGTTTCTGATTTATATATATCTATAGTCGAATTTTTTTTTTTTTTAATTATATTGTTTGTGATAACATTTATTATTTAATCATCCTTTTTTTTTGTAACTTTAATTTTTCGAAGCTTTTATTAATATAAGAAAATATACAAAATTATTTTTAGGAAAAGGGAGAGGTTAATACCTAGGCCGTTCAAGTGGATTTGAGGAAGAAACTCAAGTGCCGAGTCAAAAGCATACGCCGCTTAGATGATCGACTTGAGGCTGGCTCAACTACTTTGCTTTTGGCAGAGCTAGAATGTAGGCTAGACGTTTTAAGCGAAGCAATTGACAAGGCAAACCAATTGCAAATTGAAGAAATGGATCTTGATGATGAATTTGGAGCGGAGTTGGAGAAATGTCGATCACAACCAAGGCGAAAGATAAGTAAGTCGCTAATAAGCGCCTTGAAAACATATAACGCGTCTAAGCAATCAGTCTCAGATTCTGTTGCTCCAAATCGTGCTCGACTTCCGAATTTATTATTACGAAAACTCAGTGGTAAATATTCGAAGTTTAACAAGTAAGAGTGCTCTAGTCGAGAGTGGCCGACTAGGAGATACCCTGAACCCAGTTCTTACATTCAGAATTCTTAATCTGCATTCATACATTGAAACACACACACACTCACATACAAACACAAGCTTCTGGCTACGCGCGTCATGCAATTGCTTTGCTTCTGCTTCTTCCTTTGGCTCTTAATTTTGTTACATTAAATCGTACATAACTTTTTTGTTAATTGCATGATCGTAATGCAATTTGTAGGACAGAAAGATGGCATATAAATGTGCGACTATGTAAAATCCAAAGGTCATACCTCTTAAACTACTCATTTTTCGATTTATGTGAGATCGGAGAGGTATCCTAAACTTAAATGTATTTAACCTTTGTATGCCATAAGAAAATCAACCACTATACCCTTTTTCATATTTTTTTAGTGGGTTCAGGGTATAAAAATTATGAGCTTGTATAAGACAGTAACACGAGAACTTAAATTACAAATATGAACTCTCTAGCTTTTATGACCTTCCAGCTATGCCTATAATCGGAATCGAAATTTATCGATAACTTTAAAACGGGTCAAGATATCGGAAAAATAAAATTTAAACTTGATTTGTCCCGGCAACACGCTATCTTATTTTCCAAACATAAAGTCTCTAGCTCTGGAAGTCTCTGCGATCAGCGCGTTCATACAGACATACAGACGAGCAGACAGACAGACGGACAGACAGATGGACATGACTAGATCGACTGGGCTGTTGATAGTGATTAAAAATATATATACTTTTTGGGGTCGGAGATTCTTATTTAAGCCTATTACATACTTTTGCACCACCTCATTTTCCCATTTTGAATGGGTTCAGGGTATAATAATGCAACTAAGCCACATTTATGTAAAGCCGACTCAGGTATTGCCATCTGGTCGATTTAAAGCAAGGCTGCCGTTTAGATCTGATCCAATTGTTTTCGGAAACTCTTTTTCATATCGATGGACGTTGATGTACTAACGAACAGTACATTCAAGTGGCCCAACAATTCAAGCCAGGGCTTGTTAACGCGCGGACCCAAGCAACATGCAACCCACCTCCCGCCCAACCGACCGAGGGGCGCGCCGCATAGCGTGCGGCTACGAAGATCGCGAAATAAGAATAGAACATACAATATAAATACAACAAATGAACATAGACTATTTAAATGTTAGACAGATGTTTTAAAAGTACAGATCTGAGAGTAGGGACAGAAGTAGCATTACTTATTATCGGGAAAAGGTTATTATAACTAGAGCATAAGATCCGAAAAGGGTTATGAACTGCAAAGTTAGTATTACAGGCTTGCAGAGAAATCGGGAAAAAGTTCCTAGTTCTTCTGATCGGAACAGCAAAACTAATTTGGCTAATTAATTCTGATGAATCAATTTCACCGTTAATTAGTTTGTGTAAGAAGATTACACCAAGCATAATTCTACGATCAGAAAGAGAGGGAAGATTTCTTAGTAAAAGTCTACTACGGTAAGGAGGCAAGCGGGTATTCGGATTCCAGTGAAGACACCGGAGGGCAAAGAGTAGAAATTGTTTTTGCACAGATTCTATTCTATCCTGATGAACTTTGTATTGTGGACACCATATACAAGACCCATACTCAAGATTGGGGCGAACAAATGAAGTATAAAGAGTCTTAGTAACGTAGGGATCGTCAAATTCTTTCGACCAACGCTTTATGAAACCCAAGACACCAAAGACACCGAAGGCTCGATTAGCAGCAAAAGAAATATGCTTGTCAAACTTAAGCTTGGGATCCAAAAGGATACCCAAATCATTAACCGACTCAATTCGTTCAAGTGGTTTTCCATTAAGAACATAATTATTTTAAAAGGGCATTCGCCTATAAAAAGACATAACGTTGCATTTACCACAATTTAAATTTAATAAATTTGCCCGACACCAGGTTTGAAAGCTGTCTAGATCAGTTTGCAACCTTTAACCAGATAAAAAGACAGTAGACGAAAAACAAAGTATAACATCATCGGCATACATCAGCACCAGAGAGTGTGTTATCACCGAAGGAAGGTCATTAATGAACAATGTAAATAACAAGGGACCAAGGTGACTACCTTGTGGTACTCCGGACGTGACCTGAACAGACTTAGAGACAACTCCTTTAAAAAAAACTTTTTGGGATCTTAAACTTAGATAATTGGAGATCCAAAAAATTAAGTTTTTTGGAAATCCCAGAAGATGAAGTTTATGAAGTAAAAGAGAATGATTAACGGAATCAAAAGCCTTACTGAAATCGGTGTAAATAACATCTGTTTGCATTTTATTTTGAAACCCCTTCATAAAAAATGAAGTGAATCAAGTTAGTTAGTGGCAGTAGATCCATTTTTCACAAACCCGTGCTGGCAGGGTGAAATTTTAGATCTACAAAGATGTTGTAGTTGAGAAGTTATTAATTTTTCAAAAATCTTAGAAATAGCAGACAACTAAGAAATACCTCTATAGTTCTGAACGTTAGACTTGTTTCCTTTTTTATGGAGAGGAATAATAAATGACTCTTTCCACATGACGGGAAAAGAGCACTACTCCACAGATAGATTAAATAGCTTATATAATGGCCTCAAAAGACATTAAGCACAGAAACTAAGCACGCAGCCTGGTACTTCATCAGGTCCCGGTGAGAATTTTGGCTTAATGGCCTTAATATCACTGAGTAGCGAGCTTTCCGTTATCAAAGGTCCAAATATGCAATTAGAGACATTTACATTATAAGGATATGGCGAAACAAATTGAACATTTGGTGAACTATAAGTTGTTTGAAAAAATACGGTTGATGGAAGTGTTGATGATTTACGCTTCGCATTAACGAAGTTATAAAACTGTTTAGGATCCCGCTGAAACTGTAACCTGCAACTTCTAAGGTAATCCTGGTAGCATTGGTTATTCAGGACAGAGAAATTGGATTGGAGCAATCAAATAGCTAGAAAAATCCAAGAAAAAGCCAGTTTCCTTGAACTTCTTGTACAATTTTGACTTTCTATTTTTCATGCTAGTTAATTCCCGTGTAAACCAAATTGGTTTGTTAGAACTACGTGAATTACGAACTGGGACACATGAATCAAATAATGAATTTAAGGTTGAGTAAAAAATCGTGATTGCACTGTCGAAGTCGCTACACCTGTAAAGCTGGGACCAGTCAGTTTGGGATAAGAGCTGAGTAAGTTTAATAAAAGCGGTGTTCCGAAATTGACGAACTCGCTCTGGAGGTTGAGTACGTGGGCTCTTCCCCCGGATAGGCAAATCTATCAACACTTCCAAAGTTGGATGATAATGATCTTCAGGAAGGGACATAGGTTCAATACGGGAGGCAGATACGAGGGAGGGATCCAAAACGAAAATAAGATCAAGCATCTTATTCTGAGAATTTGGGATAGCATTGATTTGACACAATGACATCCCAAATAAATTATCAAGAAAATCATGTTGGGTCGTGGGAGTCAATACATTGGAGTCTACATTAGAAATCCAAACAGTCCCAGCAATATTGAAATCACCAAGAACAACAAGAAAATCACGATCAGAAAGCATAGATGATACAGAGTGTATTGCAGAAAAATGCGAAGAATATACAGAATTGTCTGCAGAAGGGGGAATATAAGAACAAGTTATAAAAAGGCTAATACCACGAAGGCTCACTTTGACAGCAACAAATTAAATATCTATAGAACTATCTACTATTACTATTTATGAAGATACACCGGCATCGAGAGCAGCAAGAACACCCCCACCACGACGAGGAGTGCGATCTTTTCAATGAACGGAAAATTTGTTAAAAAGAATTTCAGAATTTAGGATGTCGGGCCTTAACCATGTTTCAGAAAAGGCAACGACATCAAAAGTAAAGGACATGCTATTAAGGTAAAGATTACTAAGTTTACTACAAATTCCTCTTACATTTTGATAGCCCAGTGAGAGGGAGGATTTTAGTTTTTTGTGCTATCAGAGACCATTGGAGCTGGATTAGACCAAGCAACTACAGAGGGCAGTGCAACCGGAGTCCGATTTTTCTTTTTCGCAGTGTATTGTTTTATAATTAAATGGTCAGGCCAAAATTCTTTACAACAAATTTTGCTGAAATGATCGGCAGGAACACTTATTTTAAATGAGGAAATTTCCCGAAGATACGTAAATTTCAATTTTCCCTCTCTGAGCAGACGAAACAACTGGGACTGTTGGGACTGAAAGCTCATTAGGGCCAATTGACAGCCTATGATTGGCCATTCTGCGCTTAGAAGACTCATTCAAAAGTTTCATACCTTTCAACTCGGCATCCAGAGAAACGTTCGAACAGTTGCTAAACGGTGGTTTTTGTCGCACCAAAGATTGTCTCGTGACCCTGAATTACGGAAAATGTACTTGGAGTTTAAAAAAGAGTTTATCTATTTAGGTCACATGTCTCCCGCTGACAACAAAATTTGTAATCCCCCATCAGTATGTTCTGAGACCCCAGAATAAGTTTACCAAGCTCCGTGTCGTCTTGTCTCTCAGGTAGCCTTAAACGATATCTTGATGGTCGGACCTACGATTCAAGAAGAGTTATACTCAACCCTACTCCGCTTCAGGGTGCACAGGTTCGTCCTGACATCCGACGTAAACAGATGTATTGCCAAGTGATGGTGAATGAAAGCACTTTCAACTCATAGTGTGGAGAAAAGTCCCCCTGAGCAAAGTTAAACAAATAACGATCTCGGACAAAATACAAAATAAAGATGACTTCAAATTTCAGATAGACACTTCATTCATGGGTCTCCGAGGGACAAAACGGAACATATTATTGATGACATCAAAGCTATAAGACCCCCTTGGTTTATTAAATCTAATCGCAATAAAGGGAAAGATCTTATTGTAGGAACTTTGACTTAACAAACTGGATTGGGATGATTCGATTCCAGTGTATTTGGAAACAGCATGGAATATGTTAAAAAAAAAAAATTGTCTCAATTGGAGAAGATATCAATACCTCGGTTTGTGTATACCGATCCGATGTCACCGCATTGCAAACGCATCGATGAGAGCTTATGGAGCCGTAGACGTAAGTCAATATACGTAGCAAAACTGCAGAAGGTTTGAAAGTCTCATTATTCACTTCAAAGTCAAAAGTAGCGCCGCTCAAGACAAAAACGCATCCAAGGCTTGAGTTATGTGCCGATAGACTTCTAGTAGATATCTGCCCAAAAAGAGTCAGGTGAAGCTGTGTGGTGGCATGTGCCAACAAAACAAAGCGCAACAAACATAGTCTCAAGAGGTTGTGACGTTACGGAAATCGTATTAGCATTAGAACCAGGCGACGCACGGTGGGGCCTTCTGACTTTTTGCGTTGGAAAAATCATATCTTCTAAAGTAATCAACAATTTTTAAAAATTTGGATGTATCAGTTAATTTCTTAAGCTTTAAAAATGAAATTTAACTTGGGTGCTGACAATACAGGGTGCTTCAATATATGTCACTTATGTTAGGGATTATAAATGTTAAAAAATTGCATATAACCAAAATGCAATACAATTTTTATACCCTGATCCCATTAAAAATGGGAAAAAGGGGAATAATGGTTTTGTGCAAAAGTATGTAACAGGCATAAGGAAGCATCTCCGACCCCATAAAGTATATAAATTCTTGATCACTATTAATAGCCGAGTCGATTTAGCCCTGTCCGTCCGTCGGTCCGTCTGCCCGTCTGTTTGAACGCAAGTTTCTCAGAGACATCAAGAGCTATAGACTTCATATTTGAAATATAAGTTCTCGTAGTGCCGGGACAAGACAAGTTTATCATTTCGATATCTCGTCCTGTTCAAAAGTTATCGATACATTTCGATTCCAAACCAGTGTTTCTTAGGCATAACTTGAAAGTCATAAGAGATAGAGACTTTTAATTTCTAATTTAAGTTTTCGTAAAACCGGCTAAATACAAGCTCATACATTTTTTTGAGATCTTGAACCGTTTAAAAGTTATCGATAAATTAAGATTCCAGACCAAGTTTTTTTAGGTATAACTTGAAAGTTATAAAAGGTAGAAGCACCAAATTTAGTATGTATAGCATACATAAGTAAAAAATATTTAATTTTTTGTATACCCAAATCTCCCATAAATTGAGAAATACATGTTTTTAATAGTTTCACATTAGTATGCCCTCTTTATGAACAACAAAATTTCATAACAATCGGACAATAAACAAAGAAGTTATTTACAATATAACATAGTTTGAAGCCAATGGAAGAAGAAGCAAAGCAATTGCATGACGCGCGCAGCAGCAGCCCTTGATTGTTTGTGTGTGTGTATGTGTTTCTATGAATAAATTCAGATAAAGAATTATGAATATAAGAACTGAGTTTAGGGTTTATCCTAGTCGGGCACTCTCGACAAGAGCACTCTTACTTGTTGTATAAGCAACTGCTAGGAGCGCCAAAGGTACACTTTATATTTATTTAAAAATTTTTGTAAATTCTTGTTTCTAGTACATTAAATAAAATTGACATTAAATAAAAAAATAACATTAAGTTAGATTGGGGATTAGGATTGAACAAAAATATATAAAGAAACTTTTTTTTTATAATTCGTCAAACGATTTTGATCTGAACACCGTTTTAAAAGAAAGAAAAAAATATCGTTTTATTAACAAACAACAAAGTTATTAGCTCTTGAGTACAATATGAAAATTTTAATTTTTCGTTTGACACGGCCCTCAAATCCAAAATCGAAGTCAGAGTTAAAATTAGTAAGACAGTTTTTAAAGTACAAAAAAAATACTGTTTTTTCAATTAGACTTAAGTATAACATGAATATCTCCGGATTACATTTCGCTTTTTTGTTGCATTTTTATGGAAAGTTATAAGAAGTGCTATCAATCGTAAGCACATTACTTTTATATGAGATTTTTCGTTTTGGCGCTATAAGCGGTTAAAAAATACTTTTTTGTTAATTTTATCGATTTACAACCATAAATTTACAATTCGTTTTTAAGTAAAGGTGCGGCTATCAGTTATTAGTAGGCCTTAGTACTCGGCGCACTGTACCTTAAACTCCTAACAAAAATGTTGCATATAGTCAAATGGGTGGCTTACTGGTACCTTAATAGAATATTTGATTCCAACTATTACCAGGTACCAAGTTGGATACAGTTGGCTATAAATCTAATTAACATCTATCAAAGCGGATCCAACAACATCTTAATATAAGGTACATTTGAATTGCATTTACAACCACAAAATACCTAAAATACCTAAAACTTATAAGCGTTGTACTATCCTAAAATATAAATAACGAAAATAGATTAAAGGACAAAATACCTTTAAATAGATGAATTCATTAAGAGGGCCAGTCAGTGAGAGTTAAATCGTTGCCGTGCGTGTGTATTAAAACTTGAATAATGAGTGCGCCACGTAATTATAAATGCATTAATTGTCTAAATACGTTTGCGGATCATTTATATTTGGAGCTGCTCGTATTTTTACAAAACATTTACTATCAGTGTTTAAATCATAATTTGAACACACTCCCGAAAACATTAACAAAAAATGGACGCCAAATTCAGTTTGAAATATATGTACTTCGTGGATGTCAGGAAAATAGTATGAACACATGTTTGTTCGTGTGTATTATAATCTTAATTTTTATTATTTCTTTTCAACTGCTACATGTCGTTTGACAAACCTGGAATTTGAAAAGAGCCATTATTTCCCAATCTGGATTGCTACTATTGCTTAACAATCTTTCAACGAGCTCTACATTCTGAATTTGATTCTTTCACAAAGCCAGCTCTGCACATACATTAGGTTCCGCGGCCTGTTTGCTCATAGTTTATAAAACCAGTCTCTATTTTGAATTTGTGTTTTCCACTTCGGCGCTATACCTCTTCAAAGTGGGATAATTTTTTCACTTTTCGCAAACGCCGTTAATTTTCACGGTGGAATTTTATTCACGCAGTGTCTTTGATAAATCATTTTTTTTACAATAAAAAACAAATAATTATTATAAATATTAGATATTATTTCAAAATTAATGTTTCACTTAAACACAAAATTTTTCATAATTTTCTAACTTTTGGCTGAGTTTCAAATAGATTTTATCGATTTCAGCTAAGTGACAAGACGCAATGGATCGTGCAATATTGAACACAGTGGAACAGACTCAAAAATGTCTTAAAGAAAATGACAACATATTAATATTAACATCTGACAAGGGGAATAAAACGGTTGCAATGCAAACAAACGATTATTGGACACTTACAGATACTTACAGAATTATAATACAGGACCCAACCTTACGACTACAAAATATAAACAACAGTCTAGTGGAAACCTTAAACTATATCTTAAAGAGAGAGAAATAAATTGACAACGAGCACTGGGGATCTACGGACTACCTAAAAGACATAAAAAGGGGATACCTCTGATATGCTCCTCTATTTGAGCCCTATCGTACGGACTCTGCAAATATATTGTCCAAATATTACGCAACCTCACAACTGACTCCCAATATAATGTTAAAAACTCAATTGACCCTAAAAACAAAATTAACAACACTCTCATTGAATACGATGAAAGAAATTAGTATCATTTGACGTAGTTTCCCTTTTTCCAAGCATCCCCACTGACTTAGCAATTGAGACTATAAGTAAAATAAATTGAATGACATTGGAAAATTCACAAACATACCAAAATTACTTTTTATGAATATACTTACTTTTTGCATCACTGAAAACAGATATTTTAAATATTTATATTGTTGCATAAGACAACCAATAATATAAGGTACACCCCAATACTATTGACATAGTATGTATACGATTTATTTGCGGTAAAAAAATAGATGAAATTCAAAACACACTGTATACATTAATCTCATACAACAGAGGTATAAAATTTACAATGGAACTAGAATTAGACGGAAAATTACCATACTTAGACGCAATAATAATAAGACACAAAAATACGCTTACAAAGAAATGGTATAGAAAGACTACAGCATCAGGACGAATCACTAACTTCTATTCAAAACACCAGAAAACAATGATAATAAATACAGCAGTTGGCTGTATAAATCGTATGCTTAACATAAGCGACAAAATCTACCACAAAGAAATCAAAAACCAAATATTTATGACTCCTTTCGGTAGAGACTATAACAGTAGCCCATAGATTGCATAGTTTACCTGAAAATCAATCACAAAGATGCTGTTTTTCTAGAAAAAAGCGTAACTCGTTGCAGTCTGAAAATTTTTGAACTTTGAGCACTCAAAATAGCTATTCGATTTGAAATTTTTGTTGTCAGTTTTTGAAGCAATGGACATTTTTTTTATCATATGCGTATAATTATTTTCCAAATCGTTTCCCTCAAATTTAAGACTTGTGCCACGTTTTTCGGATCGAGGCCACACTGTGCTGGCAGAGAAAATATATTTTCCATCAGCTCACAATATCAGTTCTTGGCTGGCTTCGCTGCCGCAACATTTACCTTCTTCGTTAATGTTCAATATAATTTAAGCCATTTGAACTATGGCTCTACCATTTTTATCCATAAGACTCTTATCAATTCTCCTTAATAAAAATTAACAAAGGTTACTTCAACATTTAGGAAAGTATTTTCCGGACTCGTAGACTTTTCTAGACATCCATTCTCAGACGTTCTCGATGATATTGAGATCAGGCAAGTATGGGGGCCATTAAAGGACATCAACTTTTGGGCTCTTTATTCACGATTTCACAGTCCGGGCAGAATGTATTGGCACATTATCGTGTTTTTTTAAATTTTTATCTTCTTAAGTGTGCTTTTTTAATTGCTCCTTGTACCGTTGATAAGCTCGCTTTTACACCCGTGTTTTCCTAAATTTTGGCGGACTAGTCATGCAAATTTGAGGTTTCTCTTACGAAAGCTATCCTGTCTGCTGGAGAAACCACTTGATTATTGCAGCCCTTGTAGTTTTTTCCATAGTTTTTCTTATTTGGAAGAAAATTGGCAATTGTTTTTCTATGTCTGCCCGTTTTATCAGCAATTTTATGCAAAGACAGTCCAGACTCAAAGTATGCTTACATTTTTGGATCGGTACAGCACTTAAAAAATTACGAAGTTGCGTTCAAAAGAATATTATATATAAGCAAAAACAAATGAGTAAAAGGGGGACAATAATCTGGTGACGAGCGGTGTATCTATTCAATCCCAAGATCTATGATTGTGTGCGTGCATGTGTGTGCTTCTGTGGACATATCACAGCAATGTCCGCTGTTGCCTGTTTTCTGTTGTCGTTCGAATTATGGGTAGAGGTGCTAAAAGTCTTCGTGCGATCACATGCATTACCGGTTTTCCCAACCAGCAACTCGTGGAAACAACTTTCCGCACCGTGTTTTTTTCGCAATCTGATTTTTGGGTCAGCGGGTATTATAATTTTGGCCAGAAGTTTGCGACGCATAAAATGAAACATTTCCGAGCCCATAGAGAATATATATTATTGGTCACGATGACAAGACGAGCTGTTGCTTTGTCCGTCTGTCCTTTTGTCTGTCTCTCCGTCTGTTTCTACACAAACTACTCTCTAAATTTTAAAGCTATCTTAATGAAACTTGGAATATATGCTTATTTCTACAGCACGCAGATAATATGTCGGAATTAGCCGAATCGGACCTAGCACATAGCTGCAATTGAAACGATCAGTAGAGAATTTTTGGTTTTTGAGATAACTCGACCAAACTTACCAAACACAAGTTTTAGCATTATCTTTGCACGCTTAGAAAATTTTATCAAAATCGGACAACTATATCTAATAGCTGCCACAATCATTTGAAATATTTAATTTTGTTTCTCAAGCTATCTTAAACAAACTCAGTAATTGAACGTATTATCTAAATATATAAAAAAATAGTTCGTACTGACTGGCGAGGCATAGGAGCTGGAGAGCTATAATTTTCACAACAGTTTTCTCTTAGGACGGAATTGCGTACTACGAAGCGATTTTTTCTATTCTATACACAAGCTCAGAAAATGAGGAAAAACCGTTGTATGCAGCTTTTTTGTTTTTCAACCGATCAGGTTTAAGTTTATTTTCAAAGATCATTAAAAACAAGTAAGAGTGCTCTAGTCGAGAATGCCCGACTGGGAGATACCCTGATCCAAGGTCTTACATTCATTCAAGTTATTTATCTGTATTCATACATGGAAAGACACACACACATACAAACACAAGCTGCTGGCTCCGCGCGTCATGCAATTGCTTTCATTTTTCTTCTTCCCTTACCCCAAACTATTGTACATTGAATCGTTAATATTTTATTTGTTTATTGTCTGATCGTAATGAAATTTGTAGGACACAAAGATGGCACATACCTTAAAATTACGTATTTTTCGATTTCTGTAAGGGGAGGGGAGGGGTATCCAAAAAGTGAAATGTTTTTAACCTCTGTTTGCTATAGGAGAATATATATACCAAATTTGGTGACTCTACCTTTTATAACTTTTAAGCTATACCTTAAAAACACTGGTCTGGAAACTTAATTTATCGATTACTTTTAAAAAAATTGAGATATCCAAAAAAAAAAAGATAAGTTTGTATTGAGCCGGCAGAACAATCACTTAAACTTAAATATAAAGTTTTTAGCTTCTATGACTTTCAAGTTATGCCTGAAAAACACTTGGCTGGAATCGAAATTTATCGATAACTTTTGAACGGGATGAGATATCGAAAAATGATAAACTTGTATCGTCCCGCCACAACGAGAACTAATATTTCAAATATGAAGTCTCTGGCTTTTGTAGTCTCTGAGAAACGTGCGTTCATACAGACAGACAGACGGACATGGCTATATCGACTCGGCTATTGATACTGATCAAGAATATATATACTTTATGGGGTCGGAGATGCTTCCTTATGCCTATTTTTGCCCATTTTTAATGGGATCAGGGTATAAAAAACATTAAGAACTGTAAACCATTTTTTTTTTAAAATTCACCCTTTTCTGAGGAAAATGGTGGATCAATGTTGTAATGATGAAAATTGTGCATTCGTCCGATTATATTCAAATTGATTTTCAAAGCTCAACATAACAAAGTTTTTACAAAATGACTTTTAAGTTTTGGAAAATCCACCTCCAAAGTTGGAAAATGGAAAATGGCGAGAAAACTGTTGAATGAAACTTTTCCATTCGATCAGCATCAAACTCTTTTTCAAAGCTTCACATACAAAATTCTAAAAGACATGATTTCAAAATTTCGGAAAAACCACCCCCAAATTCGGAAAATCTCGGGAATTCAAGGCACAACCCAACAAATTTGGATGTAAAACGTTTTGGGATATTTATTTATTTATTTGTTTAATGTCGACTAGAAACAGTGAGACACAGAAAATTAAAAAATAAAGTTATATGATATTTAAATTAAATGGTTTAAAATCTGGAGTTGTTTAAAAAGCAAATTGGTCCAACATTTGTTGCAAGGATTGGGGAAAACCCAGAAAAACTCAATCAGACCAAAAATTAGTTAGTGTTAGGTATTAACTAGTGTTAGGTATTAACAGCGGGGAAAGATGTTATCATCTATGCACGGTCAGAGATCCCGCGGAGTTAGATTAGAACGGATGATTTAACTACAGGGAGAAAGAGTTCCGTCGAGAATACGTGGAATAATAAATTATACGATTTGCAAAGAACACGAATTGGATTGTGCAAAGCATAATCAGTCGTGCATGCTGATAGTACGAAAGGGACAAAGTTTCTGGTTGGTCTACTAGGAACAGAAAAGTTAAGGCGACCTAAAAGAGAAGAGGAGTCAATATCGCCGTTAATTAACTTATGCAGGAAGACAACACCAAGGGCGACGGAAGATTAATGAGTATAAGGCGACTGGAGTACGATGGCAAACGAGATTGGGATCCCAGTTTAGTCCACGTAAGGCGCAGAGAAAAAATTGCTTCTGAACAGACTCAACACGATCTTGAGAGTTTTGATACTGGGGGCACTGGGGGTATTTAAGGATAGGACGGACCAAGGAAACATAGAGAAGTTTGGTGGTGAAAGGATCGTTAAATTCTTTCGACCAGCGTTTAATGAAGCCCAGTACACCTCTGGCTGCATTAACGATAGAAGAAATATGGAGATTAAAGCTCAACTTGTTGTCAAAAATAACTCCAAGATCTTTAACTGTAAAAATACGTTGCAATGAAATATTGTCAATCGTATAAGTGGCTTAATGGGGTCAAGAACGACTAAAAGTCATAAACATACATTTTTAACAATTAAGATGCAATTGGGTGGCCGAACACCTAAGCTGCACAGCTTTCAAATCATCTTGTTTGACACAGGGGATCGGTATACGAAAAAATAAGTTTCACATCATCTGCGTACATAAGAATGCGAGAATGTGTCAAAATAGAGGGCAGGTCATTAATAAAAAGAGTAAAGGTCCAAGATGACTACCCTGAGGTTCCCCAAAATTGATGTGTACCGTTTTCGAAGAAGTTGATTTAAGCAATTCTCTTTGAGTCCGACCAATTAAATAGGAGGAAGTCCAAACCAAAAAAGATGGAGGGAATCCTAAGCAATCAAGCTTAAACAGCAGAAGTTCGTGGTTGACAGAGTCAAATGCTTTACTGAAATCGGTGTAAATGACATCAGTTTGTATTTTCATAAAAAATGCATCATTTACAAGGGAGGTAAATTCAAGCAAATTGGTCGTTGTGGACCGACTCTTAACCAAACCATGTTGGGCAGGGAGAAAATCGACTTACAGAGATGTTGCAAAGACGAAGTTAGAAGTTTTTCAAATAATTTAGGGATGGCTGATAGCTTTTCAATGCCTCTGTAATTACAAATATCAGACTTCCCACCTTTTTTGTGGAGAGGAATGATGAACGATTCCTTCCAAAGTTCGAAAGACTGCAGAGTCAAGGGATAGGTTAAAAAATTTTAGCAATGGTTGTAGTAGGGACTTACAGTACTCCCTGAGCACACAACTAGGTATGTTGTCTGGCCCAGGAGAGAAAGACGTTTTTAGTTAATTAGATGCAGAAAGTAGTGAGGCATCTGTGATAGCAGGATTAAATAATAGGTTCGAAGGTGAAATGTTATATGGATAAGTGTAAGTGTGGGGGACAGAGGAATATGTTGATTGGAAAAAGTTGGCAAATAGATCAGAAGCAGTAGAGTCGTTGCTAGCTTTTTCTATCCCAAGAAAAAAGGAAGAAGGCAAATTTGAAGATTTGCGCTTTGAATTAACAAAGTTGTAAAATTGCTTTGCAGCGAGAAAGGTAGTTCTCGTAGCATTGGGAGTTTAAAAGGACAAAGTTGGACTTGGCTACAGAATATTTGGACAAGTCAACACTAGAACCAGACTTCTTAAACTTTTTAAAACACTTAGATTTAATGTTTTTTAAGTAAGAGAGACGTGGTGTAGGCCATGGTGGTTTGCTTGAGGCACATGAAGGGATATATTTTGGAATGCAGGTATCAAACAATGCATAAAGGGTTTCATAGAATATGTTAGCAGCAACATCTATGTCAACCGAATTGTTTAAAAAAGACCAATCTGTTGCATAAATATGCTGGTTCAGAAGACTATAATTCCCTTTACGGAAGCAATATCGTTTTTTAGTAGGGGATGCTGAAGGCAAAGAACATGTTCTTAAAAATGAAAGTGAAATTTCGATAGTGGGATGGTACGAATCTTCCGGCATTGTTAAAGGCGCTGATCTAGATATAGCAGCTGTAGAGCTATCAAGCATTCTATTCAAGTGATTAGGAATTGAATTGATTTGAAACAACGAAAGATCGAACATGCAATCGAAAAAATCATGTTGAGCTGAGGGTATAAGGTGGTTTGTGCTATTGAAAAGTGACCATGTAATGCTTGGCAGATTGAAATCACCTAACACTACAAATAAATCATTATCACGCACATGGGTTGAAATTTCCCTAATATAAGATATATGTTGCATATAGACTTGAATATCGGAAGAAGGGGGAATATAGGAGCATGAAATATATAAGGCCCTTGATGGGAAAATAACCTTAACAGCAACAATTTCAACACTAGCTGGCGCAGAGAAATTAAAAATATCCGACTGGAGTGTGGTTTTGATGACAATTAGTACGCC